>CM076578.1:726521765-727071197 GCA_034641835.2 Pinus albicaulis | reverse complement strand
GGATGCACAGTTTCAGGGGGAGCATTAGCATTGATGAATGTAATGCATTGTTGGCATTATGATGGTTCTGAAATATGATCTCTCTCTTGAGGTCTTTTTGGTCTTGGTTAGAAAAATTCATATTTGTAATTTGATGAAAAGGTTATGTTGAGACTTATGATGTAAATTGTAATATTCAGTCATGTAAAGGGCTTGTTCAAATTTGTAAACCCACTTGGTTGGGTAGTTGAGTCAAAATGTGTAAACCTACTTGGTTGGGTACTTGTGTCACATATGTAAATCCACTTGGTTGGATCATTGATGTAATTATGAGTCCTTAGTGATAGGAAGGTCATAGAGTCATGAACTTCATTGAAAAATATGTTTGAAGATTCAGCATGAACTCAGGGGGAGCATGGTAACTTCAGTGCACCTCAGATCTACAGAGCTCTTCTTTATACAAGGGAAGAAAAACCTTGTCTTGGTTTTCATCCGCCCTTTTCCCTTGATGTCAAAGGGGGAGAGTAACATGGTGTTTGAATAGTGGGAGAGCATCATGGTTATATTCAATGTATTTATCCGTTGTGGTGATCAAACACCGTCATGATTGCCATCAAGTCCAAAGGGGGAGATTGTTGGCATGTGTTGTCCTTGATGGCAACCTACTTGATGAAATGAGATTGTTGGCTACATGATGCAGAGTTTTGTCCTTGATGACAACCTACTTGATGAGTTAAGGGGAGATTGTTGGCAATGTGATACAATGTATTAACTTTGATGGAACCTGCCCGATGAAGTTGTCCTTGATGAAAGCTGCTTGATGAGTTGCCTATGATAAGCAACCCATGTGTTAAATATGTAAGGATGATGTATCTATGTGTTAAAAGGGAAGGATGATATATCTACAGATCAGCTCAGAAGTAACAGAAGAAAGGAATTCCAGTAAAGTGCCAGGAAATTGATAAATATGATGTGTCACAAAGCATACGCGGGTTTGTTAAGTAGAAGTAGCGTATGCATGCGGAAAAGTACGTGCCAAGTCGCGTATGCCCATTTGCACTCTAAATTTAGAATACCAAGGGGCATTACCATGGTATTGACCCATTGTATTGAGCGCTGGATTATCTATTTGATCCCGTCCAGGAATACCATCGGAAGTGGTGTGGTTTTGGCTCATGGTATTGACAAAGGATAAATCTATATAAGGAGAAGAAGATCATAGTGCAAGGGTGTGCATGTGTCTGGGGATTGAATGAATACTTCACTTTGAAGTATATCTGCATGATTGAACTTTGTTCTTGATTGATAAATCTAAATCTATGATGCACCCGTGGATGTTTCAAAATCCTTAGATTTGATGATGATGAATCTCTAAGATGATCTGCAGAAGAAGAACTGGTGAAGATCTGGCGCAAAGTCTGCTAAAGGTAATTAAGAAATCTGGGTAAGTTTATAGATCTGGTCAGTTCTGCAAAGCTTTCATTTATAGATCTATACGCAAGTTTGTTGTGGAAAAAGCGCGTGTATACGCGGATCTGATCTAATAAAAGCACGTATGGGAAGTTAGGGTTTACTGAAAAATGCACAAATGTATACGCGGGTTCGTTTAATGAAAAGCGCGTGTATACGCGGGTCTGATTAAATAAAAGCGCGTATGGTATTTGAACTAGTGGTTTCTCATGGTTGAATGTGTTTCTGCATATCTATTCTGAAGTCTGGGTAATCTCTGATATTCTGGTTACAGTGGTTTCATTGTTCTGTTTGAAGCATTGGGAAAAGTATGTTTGTTGAAAAATGAAGGGTTGAGTTGAAGCTGTTTGATCCAGTTTGAAAATTGATGAAACGTGGTCTACAATGGTGTTGAGGGTCAAGCCTTCAGTGAGGGGGTAGTGGCTCCCTTCCAGTATTAGTTGGTAAACGAGAGCAGGGGGTAGTATCTCCCTTCCAGGAGAGGCTGGTAAACGAGAGTAGGGGGTTGTAGCTCCCTTCCAGGAGAGGATGGTAAACGAGAGAAGGTTGTGGCCTTCTACAGGTGGGTGCCTGCGTGCTGGTATGAGTCTGCGCCAGTACATGGTTGTAAGAAGTTTTCTTTACATAATAAATATTGAAGACTGAGACGATGACAGCGGTGGTTTTCTCCCAAATTGGGTTTCCACCTTAAATCCTGGTGTTCATGTGTGTTGCTTATGTATGATGATTTATTCTGTTCTTACTGCATCTGTTTACTACTTACTATACACCTGATGAATGAATAATGCAATGATCCAATTTAAGAATTAAATGCAATAATTATATCTCTGATATGCGAGTTGTATGAAGGATATCCGCGTGTATACGCGAGTTTTATTCAGTAAAGTAGCGTATGGGTTGCAGAGAAAGAAAAAGTTAAAAAGTTTTCAGTTTGCACTAAATACCGATTCACCCCCCCCCCTCTCAGTATTTTTCCCAACAGAGATTGGGTTCCCCTAATTGACACAATCATCGATTCATCTATCTTAAATTGGCAAACATTTTATCTAATTACCTAGCCAAGCATATAACTGAATATAGGAATAAAAGAAGTGTTTCACTCAGAGAAATACCTCCTTTTTATATGTCTTCCTATGTCATGGACGCTATCTGTTTTACTTCTAATTTTCCTACCATGGGTTGGAAATGGACTACCAAAAACCCTACCCCCATTCATATCTACCACAGAGAACTTTGGGATTCTGAGTTCCACTTACACTTCTATAAAATCTGCTATGGAGTCATATTGCCCATACATCAGATGATTTTCAACAAAGAGGCTCCTAGGGTTTCTGAAGAAGCCAATGTAGATATTCTTCCAGTAGCTAGATGGTTTGCCAAAGAAAAGTTCACATATATTAGAGTATTTGGGAGTTATGATTCTCCCCATGTTTTACCTTACTATGTTCTAGATAAATTACTTACGAAAGAAACAACCTATAAGCTTGTCAATGGTGTCAGAAAACAACTAAAGGATGGTAAAAAGGCTATTTGGCCTACTTTCCCTCTACAGTGCGACACCTTTGCTCTGGATAATATTGGCCACACATTCAAAGAGGTTCCTAAGATTCAGTTATTGAAAGTGACATTTATGCCAGGAAGATTATATGATCCCAATGATGTGATTAAAAATTACATCGCAGAGTTAAAAATGAAGCCTTTTGCAAAGGAAGCAGATGAATTTGATGACTTCTTCCAAGGCATGGAAAATTTCTCTAATATTATCAAATACGTTTCTAGTCAATTAAGTCAAGAGGATGTTGAAGCTTTTAAAGCATATAGAAACAAGAGACTAGAAAATGTTCCTTTGAATTTGTTGACTATTGAAGATGAAAAACACACTCCAAGTGCTAGTTTGGATGATGAAATGAAAGATATATCTAAAAATGAATCAGGTCAATCACAGCAGCAATCTGATAATTTGGATCAACCTGAAAATGTATCTGAATCTAAGAAAGAAAATTTAGAAATTGACCAAAGTATTCAAGAGGTAGAAGTGCTGGAGAAAACAAGGAACAATGGGACAAAATCAAATTCAGAAATAGTTCAACATAGTCATAACATGTTAGATTAGTCCAAGACATCTCAAGTAAAAGATCTGATGAATGAATGGGAAGAATTTTTTGAAGGAATAAAGACTCCCAAAAGAAATCCCAATACTAATCAAGCATCAAGTTTCCAAACACCAGAACCTTCACAGAAAATATTTGAGACTGTCAATCTGCTACAAAGAGTTCCAGCAATGCATGACAAAGAAATCAGATCGGCCTACCCTATAGATTAGATAGTTCTACAAATTGAAGATATTCCTTCATTAGATATTTTCTACAGTCCTAGCTACAAGGCTGTAGTTAAAAGAAATAAAAGAATAAGGATTGATGAAACAACTCCAAAACCAACAGATGAATCAGTTGATGTACTTTGGAAGGATTCCTCAGATGATCCCACTGAACATCTAACCAAGTTATTACAATATGCAGGGGCATATGCCACCGCTACTGTTGATAAAGCTACCGAGGTTAGAGTATTGTTGGAACAAAAGGAAGCCAAAGTACAAGAATTACAACAGTTGTTAAATGAAGAGAAAGCCAAGTCCATTGATCAGATCAAAATAAGCACAACCAAATTTCATGAAGATATTAAAAGCCTCAAATCAAAGTATCAGACAGAGCTTAATGAAAAGCAAGCACATCTGGAGAGAGCAATGGTTGAGTTACATAGTCAACCACAGTTAGAACAATTCATCAAAGAAGCACTTGATGTAAACACCCTATTAAAGAAAGAATAAGAAGTGTTTTGTCACCAAGCTTCCATGATTGATTATTATTGTGATTTCAATAAGATAATGATTTAGAAAATAGCAATTCAGAAACTGGAATGAGAAATACTTGAAAAGAAAATCGAAGAACACATTTAGTGGAAAATTTGAGAAACAGGAAAGAAATCTAATCTACCACAAATAGATAAGCTTCACAAAGAACTGTTATTCGCAGAATGGAGAGCACAAATTAATAAAGTAGAGAAAGCAGCGACCAAGAAATCCAAGAAATCAAATGAGATTATTCAGTCTATATGTGATCAATTGTTTAAAATAGAACTTCTTAAAGAAAACACGTCTGATGTGTTTTTAGGAACAAGAGAAGTAGAAATAAAATGGAGATAGAGAGCGGATACATAAGAGGAAATGATCAAAAAAGTTAATAAGTTTGATCAAGAAAATTACAGGAATTTTCTTATCAAACCTTACCATCAACATCAAACTCTTCAGTCTCTTACAGATTCAGCAAAAATATCTCAGTCAGTAATCTCAAATGCTATTTTCAAGGGACAGATTCGATCATTGATATCACAGCCAGCTCAGCTTGAAGAAATTCTAGATATTTTTCAACTTCGTGATCACACTCAGAAATAAGGGCAGGATTCGTAAAATTAAGATTGTTAGTTTAAAATCCCTATATTATTGTTTAAGTTAAGCTTTTAGAGAAAGGTTGTTTGAAACATCCTCTACATTTTTGTAATAATTTAATTTTAGTTTATAGTTATTTTAGTATTTAAACCCTTCTCATGCACTTAGTGAAGGGTCCAGAATTTTATTGAGAACATTTGCAAAGAATGCTTAATTGTAAGTAAGTTTGTGGATGCCTTGATAAAATGATGGAACACAGCCTTTTCAGTTATATATCATTTTTTTGATCACTGTTGATACACTTTTGTATTCTTTGAAAGACTTACCAATAGAAGAGTTGAATGTGGCCTATTATCATTGATCAGATGAACAGGACAATACACATCTGGTACTATTATCATGTCTGCTAGTTCTGTTTTGAATATTATTAATGAATCCAACTTTCACGATTTATATATGAAATCAATTGTTTTTGTTTGAAATATCAGTTGCACTATTGTACGATATAAAGATAGAAATTGGTTTTTTATTATATATGATCATCAAATATATGCGATATGTTTCTCATTTTATTTTGATTAACTATTTTTCAAGAGAATCATCTTGCAAAGTAATAATTCTATTAAATCTGTGATGATCTTAATTATCGCTGATTGAATAGATATAATTCTAGATCACATCAAATTAGTATTATCTCGGGTTAGATTAAATTAGACTTAATTCAAAATTTTGCATTTTAGAATAAATTTGTTTTAGTTTTTAGTAATTCTTCATGCAAATCATTTGAGAGAAACCCAACAATCAAACCAAAAACCAAACTCTGGGAAACTGGTCCCATTATACCCAATCGAAGCCACTATCCCAAATGGAAAAGGAACTGTCTTAAGGTCCAGACCAGGTGGTTATCCCCCTTGTTGTTGCCACAGATTTTGGAGGTGTCAACACCTCCATAAAAAATTTGACCCACAAACTTGCAATAAATTTTGACCTTTGGGGGGGCACGTGGCAGCCTATGGGCTAGCCACGTGTTGTGACCTCATTGTTTTGACCAACACCCAATCGAATTGCAGAAATCACCAACCAATCCGGAAATGACACTTATCAGTAGCTCAATGGTCTACCTGGGGGGAATATTCCTTGGAATGTACCTTTTTCTGACTGGGCTATACGGATGCCTAGTCATTACCCTTGTCACCAAAATTTGCCTATATGTGCAATCGAACAGATCGCTCTAACTTACTCATATAGACTCCGTTTTGAGCAAAACAAAGTGCACCAGAATTAGCAAGACGAGACCTATCTAGTCATTCAGGTTTCGAGCGATTTTGAGCACTTTAATTTTTTTTAGAAACATTTTTCTCCCAATTTAGTTTATGTTCATACATCGAGCTATGAGTTTGCTTGTGTTATGTACTTCATGCTTAATTGTTTGATTATGTCATCTATTTGGTGTTTGATTGATTTGGTGTACATCATCTAGTTAATATATTTAGCATGTTATGTTTGCAAGTTGTTTGAATGTTTGATTAATTGCATGATATGAGTATATGTGTCTGTAATATTGCATGACGAAATGGTTTTGTTTTAAGATGGTTGGACTAACACACATGTATTGGGATGGATGTTATGTACCTGAGTGTAAGTAGGTGATATTTGTAGTATTATGTATTATGACAGATGGATTATGAAATGGTTGATAGTCTTGGTAAAAGTTGATTTAGAAATTGATAGCTATGTAGTATTAATGTTGATACATATGGTTGACATGTGTGTTTAGTTACAGGTCAGTGTGCTTGGCACAACAAGGTAAGATAACAAATATATTGGTATGTTTATTTATGTGTTGAGAGATGTGTGGTTATGGTGGTATGATGCAAGGGATTGCATGGCAAGAGAATTCCATGAAATCTTGAAGAAGGATCGGGTTGAGATTTCCTTGGAAGTATTGGGAACCATGGGGATTGAGTCATGGTGTTTTATGTGAAGTATTGTTCTTTTGGTCTTTTTATTTGTTGGTGCTTGATTTGTGGTCTTAATTGTGTCTGGTGCATAGCTATGCCACTTTGTTGTGGTGTCATATTTCTTTTAGTTCTCATGGTGTTCTTCTTGTTCGTTTTTTCTCTTTCCTTTTGTTTGAGAGTCATGGAAATTGGTTGGGAAAGAGGAAAGTTAATGGAGCTTGGGGGGAGGTCTGTGGTACCCAATAGGTAATTTCAGACATTTGGTTGGACTGGTTGGGTCCATTGTGGTAAATGGATGGTGGCAGTACATACATGAGAAAGGAAATAGAAAAGGTAAAATGAATGAGGTGTTAGATGCCTTGGCTATGTTGGGAACTGTTATTCTCAAAGTTGTGCATGTTGTGCAAAAATAAGGAAGTTATTTTAACCTAGACCTTATGATATCTAGCCATTGCATTGTGATCATGATTTTTTTGATGTTTACATATGTATACATGTATGCCGTTGATTGACAGGATTTTCATGGACCTTGATGGTTTTATGTTGATGTTTTGTATGTATATATGTATGTATGTATGACGTTACCTGATAGGATCATGATTATTTTATGCTAATGATTATATATGTGTATGTATCTATGTATCTATGTCACAGTATGACATGGTTTCAATGATCATTCTTATGGAGGAATGATTGCTTATGCTGGTGAATGGCATGAAGAGGTTCCTGGCTATGAGGAATCAAGTGGTAGAGTAACTTTGACAGATTTTTGAGGTCAGTATCATGTGGATATGATTTAATGTTATATGATTTTACTATGCCTATGTTTATGGACATGTAATGCTGAGAGGTACACCAACGATGTGAAATTAGTGTGATTTGTGGCATGGTAGGATAATAATGGATAGTGGAAAGACACTAGAAGCAAGGCTACTTGTGGGGTCAGTGTCTAGTCTATGGATCTACAGTGCTATTTCTGTGTATATGTTGTGCATGTCATATATTTAGTGATTGTACATATGGTGATGTGTAATGTTGCATATGTAGTATTGTGTGCATAAGTTGTATGCATGCTGTATATATGGTGTTGTGTGTATATTGAATATCCAGTGCTAGGTATAGATGGTGATATGTACATGTTGGATATGCAGTGTTGTGTATGTATCATACTACGCGCATGTTGCTTATGTGGTGTTGTGTGTATATGGTGCTATGCACATGTTGGATATGAAGTGTTGTGCACCTATGGTGCTATGTACATGTTGAATATGTAGTGCTATGTACATATGGTGTTGTGTGCGTGATATACATATGGTGCTATGTGAATCTGGTGTTGGGTGCATGATTGTACACATGGTATTGTGTGCATGTGGTGTTGTGTACAGATTGTACATGTTGTGCTGTGTGCAGGTGGTGCCGTGCACATGTCGTGCATGTGGTGCTATGTACATATGGTGTCATGTACATATCGCGCATGTGGTGTTGTGTACATGTGGTATTGTGTACATATTGTACAAATGGTGCAATGTACATTTGGCATTATGTACATGTTGTGCAGGTGGTGTCATGTACATGTGATGTTGTGCACATGTTGTGCAGGTAGCGTTGTGTACAAGTGGTACTATGTACATGTTGTGCATATGGTACTGGTATACATGTGGTATTGTGTGCATGTCGTACATGTGTTGCGAGCATGCGGTACTATGTATGTGCATGGTGTATTCGTGATATCGTGACATGTGTATTTTTCATCTTGTACTATGTGTACATATATGTATTGTGTTGTGTTGTACACCAAGTGTAGGTTTATGCGTTGTATGTTGGTGTAGGCATATGTATTGTGTTGTATTGTACTCCAGATGTATGTGTATGTACTTGTATTGTGTTGTACACCGTGTATAGGCATATATATTCTGTTGTGTTGTACACCACACATGGGTGTATGTATTGTATGGTGTTGTACGCCTTGTGTGAATGTATGTTTTGTGCATTGTATGTATGTGTACATGGTTGAGGAGAATGCACTGGGTGCTTGTCGAGTGTGGCAACCGATCCAAGGTATGTACAAAAAGAAAAAAGGCAGAAGTAAGGATTGATGAAGGATAAGTATCGATATTTTACTTCAGTTTTATTATGCATGTGATATGTGATTCTGACTTATGATGGTTACATGTGATTTTTAATTATGTTTTATGATGATTGTATGTTTTAAAATGGTTTCATTTTGATCTAGCTTGATATGATATGTTTATACATGATTGTTTGATCAAACAACTAGTTTGACTTGTGTGACATGAAGTAAACAGAAGTACAAGTGTACCTTACTGATGAAGTTACCAATGAGGTGTGATGTGAGTTTATTTCAATTTATTTTAATTCTAATGGAAATTATGTGCTTGCTATAGGAAAGCATGCAATGCCTAGTTTGGGATGGTTGAAATCAATTGCAAGCATTAGCAGAAACAACAAAAGGAATTGAAAGATCCAACAGTGTGCTGGTAAAGCACTTTAGGAGTAGGGCCATTGTGGGACACTCATAGCCAATAGTGTCCATTGATTTCCATGACCATGCTATGAGTGGTATGCTGGTTTTATGGCAGGTATATGCCTTGGTTTTTATATCTTCCGATGCAAGGAAGCCTTGCCAAGGGATGGCCTTCCCGAGATGGGGGTGCCAACGGAACTTGGAAGGTGAGTGACTACATGGAAGGGGATTACCAGATTACCCGAGGGAATGTGTAGCAGATAAGGGAAGGCCATGGATGGATTGGTTTTGGTTATTAGCATTGCTAGATGGAATCATATGCACATTGGGAGTGTTCCCTGGAACAATGAGTCGGTAACTATTCACTGAGAGGAAAAGTGGCACAGGATTGTAATGATGGACATTGGATGTAACTTTGAATTTTATAGTGGATTCTGGATTTCTAGGAAAGGAGGTGAACCGTGGTATTACTTTGAGGGTGGAGCTGTGAGCCTCTGGATTCCCTTGTTGTTGATATAGGAATCATACCCTTTTATTTGCTGGTTGAGAAAATGTGTATATGAGTATAATTGTATATGCATATTATAGTAAATTCTGTATCGAGCTGGTTTATAAATCTCCACAAACAGTATGGTTATTTTCTGGTTGAAGAAAATGTGCATAAGTGTATGTGGTTATGATTTTAAATACTGTAATGAGGTGTGTTATAAAGCCCCAGTAAACAATATGATTGTCATGTTTTGGTAGGTTGTTCATTGTAAATACTAGAATGAGCTTTGTTATACAACTCCATAGGTAATATGTTTTGTTTTTAGTAGTTTTCTGGTTTGTAGGTGTGATTGAACACAGAGGATGGTGTTCCCCCAAGGGGGGGGGTTCTGTAACAACCATGGTAAAAATCCATGTAAAAAATATATATAAGATCACTGTGGATGGGATACGTATTCCAAGTTGAATGGTGGGAAAAAACATCCTAGTGGGTGTTCATTCGATTTATTACGGCTAAGGAAATTGGCAAAGGCAAAGGAAAAGGAAATGGAAAAGGCATGAGGCATTAATTGGAATTTTATTTAAGAAAATAATGGAAAATAGGAGAAATGGAAGGTGAAATATCATATGTTGCATTTGAGGAGGAAAATGAAGGAAAGTAATGGAAACTAAAGAAAATAGAGGCCTCATTAATAAAAAGGCTTCCGAGGATCAGGGGGCAAGGCTTGGTCAGTTTAGTTTTGGAGCTTTCATTTTTCTCTCTCTCTCATACTCTTGAGCACTTAGAGTATTCTTGGAGCACTCTTGGAGAGTGTGGCATATTTTGATATTTGGATCAAGAAAGCAAAGGAAGAGCAGGAAATCACAAAGGACATCATGATCAACATCTATAGTAGGTTCTGAGTGTAGGTACCGAGTTGCATGTATGATTTCCTCACTATTTTTGGCATGCATGGTATTGCATGTGGTTTCTTGGTTATGATCTATCATGGGAATGGAGGATGGATGAGATTTATAGTGGATTTTCCTAGCCTTGAAATTTCCTGGATAACCATGTTGATTGTGGGTTTATTTCCATTGATTGTTTTCTGGTTGTTTCTCATGGTTCCTTTAGATGTTGGATTGAGTTATTAGTTCTAAGAGCCTTGATTGGAAAAACGCTTTGGATCCCGACATACAACTGTTGGGTTGAGTTACTAGTCCTAGATCCTTGGTTGGAAAAATGATTTTGAACCCTAGGTGGGTTGAGCTACTAGTCCTGGAGCCTTGGTTGTACAAATGCTCTGGAGCCCAGGAAAAATTGGGGTTGAGTTACTAGTCATGGAGCCTTGGTTGGAACAAACACTCTGGAGCCCTGAAGTAGCTTAGATGGAGACCAATCCGTGAAGGTTAGTGATGTCTGACCGTGAGGTGGAATCACTGGTTTGGGGTTGAGACAATGTTGTCTCTGGAGCCTGTTAGTTCCAAAATCCACCTTAGGCTGAAATAAGGCAGAAGAAGGACAACACCAAACCACGCTCAGCCTCGTAGCTAGCCCTACGAGGATAGGAGAGGGCTCTCTCCGAGTCAATCTCGATGAAAATATTCAAAGGGGCTTGAGATGACTAAAATAACAACTGATATTAGGCTAGATAAACAAATAGGAGGGTTTGATTTTGATATTTATGGGTTTTTGTTGAAAAAAAGGGAAAAACAATTTTGGGCTTGGGGATGAGGCCAGATCTTGCAGAGTTCAAGTTGGGGTAGGGTAGGCAATGGCTTTGATGTCTAAAGATCGAATGAATGGATGGAAAAGACTGCTGAGGAGATAAAGAGGGCAAGAGAGTACAAGGATCCTCTTCAAACTGACGAAAACATATACAACTAAACAAAAGTCTAAGGCAAAGCACCAGCAAATCAATGAATTCTACCTCAAATACTCATTTGTTTAATTCAGAAGCATAGAGAAAGATGGCATACATATAATAGTAATAAAATTACAATAACATGAGAAGAAACATCATCAAAACTCAGAAGCCACAAGGATCCCAACAAGTGCTGCAAAACTCTGGCCTTTCCTTTGCCAAAAACTGAAATATGGATGTACAATGGAGTGCCAAAATTTTCCCAAGAGTCCAACCCTGAAAGTGTCTCAGAAAATACAATAAATAGACAAGTCTAACCCCTTCCCATGCCTCTAAGGGGTCGAGCTCATGCTTCTAGGAGCAGTTTGAACCAATTCTAAACAAAGAGCTAAAATCTAGGCAGCCAAACAACTTGCCTCTATATGCTAGGAAACTGATCCATTCACTTAATTTTCACTTTTTAGTGAATGAATCATCTAGAGCAAGTAAATACATGCCAAAATTACATCATGGTTACCAAATTACATCAATATGGATCAATCCCCTCATGAAAAAGTAAAACTAGTCAAAAATGGCTGAATTTCTGAGCTGGAAGGTGAAAAATGGGCTAAATTCCTCTATGCGCCGCGCTCCAAAGCTCTATGCGCCGCGCTACTTTGGACCTGCTTTTGGAGCACTTCTCGAAGTAAAAATCGAGCTCATGATAGCTCGTTGGAAAGCCCTGGATGTCTGCTATCCAACCCAAGTGGAATTTTTCAATTTGGAGCTCATTTTCCCCTCCAAAACTTCATTCTCCCAAGACTACTTCCTGCTAGTGCAAAAGGTGGCAGAAAGGTGATTTTCATGGTGTTTTTGGCCCTTAAGACCACCCATAATTTGATGAAATGCTTCGTCCATTCCTGAGAATGCATAAATTACCATGAAAAATCCAAAAATATCAAGTTTTCCTCCAGAAAGTGTCCCAATCATAAGCGCGCGTCGGGTGGCGCGACGCGTCGGGCGGAAAAACCTGTTTTGCAACCAAAATTTTCAAAAATGACAAAAATTCCTCCAAATTTGTTGAAATTTGGAGTAAATATCCCCCATCATGCCTCATTCTTAGCCAACGAAGCCTCGGCCAAGATTCGGAGTGGATCAAGCCTCTTTCGCCGTTTCAGTGCTTTGCTCAACCTTGCCTTCAGGATCTTCATTTTAGCTTTGCAAACGTGAGTACGGGCCCAATAGTGATTTTTCATATGACGGAGCATGTCTTTGTCTCTATTGGCCTTTTCCAACAACTTCTCCAGATGAATGTTAACATGCGTGAGGCAGGTTTCTCGTTCAACCAGTGTCATGTCACCTGGTCTCTTCCAGGCCAATGCACGGTCCTCCCGGATTTGCCGCAACTCTACAAGTGTATGCTGATCCTCTAGTTGTTTATTCCACTGCTCCAGGTAGTTTATCACCCACTGTGCTCTTTGCAATTTCTCTGTCAAAGTGCCAATCTCAGCTTTCTGCTCCTGGATGACCTCCCTCAGCTTCGAGCTGGGAGAGCTCACATCAACATCAATCAATGTAAACTCAGTATCTTGGCCTATTGAAGGGCCCTCATTCTGTATAGGCCTCTTGCCTCTGTCCTGAATATGTACCTGTGCTGATGACGAAGGCGAGACCCCTTCCACATCAAGTGGAGATATTACTCGCGCTGCTGATGAAGTCAACGAGACCCCTTCCACCCCAAGTGGAGATAGTACTCGTCGCGATGCTGCAAATAAGGCTCGATGGCCTCTCTGATATGTCACATACGCCGGAGCACTGATAGGCTCAAACTCGGGAACATCAAACTGGTGTGAAGGCTCTCCCTCATCATGAACAACCTCGGGAGGCTGTGGCATTGCAAAGAAATCACGGGAAATGAACTCATCCCATGCGATGCCCTGCGGTGCGAGTTGATGTACCACCATGATTTTAATAAGCGCGTAATGGTAAATGCTGTTATGCTGCTGTGCTGGGGTCTTCTTCTGTACAAGGAACGTCATCCGCTCTATGTTACGGTACATGAAGTATGGAATTCTCATCAACCGCACTCTTGTGAAATGCATCAACAGCCGGATGTGATATGCATACAAGTGTGAAAAGTGCCCTTCACAACTGAAATAACGAATGATGAGTTTCATCAATGGTGCATACTCATCCTTCAGAAATCGGAATGGAAATACCCTACTCAGCTGCCTCATATATCTAGGTCTGATATATGGCTCATAATAGGCTCTATCCAACTGCTGCTTCTTATTCCAATCTTCCCCGATGTTTGGTATCCCGGTCGCCTCAGAAATAGTCTCTGGTGACAGAGTGAAATTCACTCCAGCGAGGCTTACACAACCATTATGCAAATGATGGACAAATAGGCGAGCTAACTCATGATGATGCTGAGTTCGGGAAATCATCTCACAATACTGGAAACATGACTGACGCTGAAAACAATCCATTGCAAGCGCGCAAGCCTGCAATTGTGCCAAAGAGATAGGCTCTTCCCTGACATGCCGACCACTTTTGTGAGATCTCCTTGGCGCATTAAGTTCTGCTGTAGAGTCACTGTCCTGCTCATACCCCTGATCATATGGTGAATCTGTCTCTAACATGATGCTGAAATGTGTTTGTCAACTGTATGCTTGGTTGGTTAGAAAATGAGAAAATTGGTGTATTTGTTTCAATGCCCAAATGGGTCACATAAAATGGAAATGCTGCAAGGAAGTGTCAAAGTGAACAAAATGGACTGTCAAGTGGCTTTGCAAAGGACAAACATTTACTCACTGCTTTTGGAAAATGTTGAGATTACACACCTTTACAAATGGTATGGGAATGGGTGATAGTGATGGGACTTGTAATGTGATAGAAACAAGAGTTATTCAAATGGAAAAAGTACAGTCAAAGACATGAAAACAACCACTGAATCTTGTGAAAACTTAAACTCTTATCAATGAAGGGAAGGAGGTAACAAGTGATAGGGTTTGGGAATTCACATGGGGATCAAAAGGGTATAAGGATAAGGGATAAAGGAATAACAATGGTACTATGAGACTGTGGTGTATAGCGTAACAAACCTAGCAGTGACCACAAGGATAGTCAATAGCAAGAGCATATATGTCAATAAAATAAGATTTGAAGCACCAATTTCCACGTTTTGAAAGACCTCCCTTTAAACCCTTGGAGCAATTTTGGATGTAAACATGGGGTTAAACCTTTCACCATTCAAACACTAACTCTTGCTTCCAAACCACAGCAGCATAGTTTAAAATCATTGAACGAGCTTGGAAAACTTACTTGGAGGGGAAAGATTATTTGAATATTGAAAAACCACAAAACGTTGATGAGTTTTGGGCTGGAGGGCTCAACGCACCGCGCGAAAACCCAATGCGCCGCGTTGGTTTGGTGCACCGCGCCCTTGATAATTTACACTGTCAAATTTTGCCCAGTGCGCCGCGCGCATTCTATGCGCCGCGCCTCTTTTGTGTGCGCTGCGCCCAGAATTCAACACAGTCACAACCCTTCAACAATACAATTTGCTCTTCCACTTTGAAAACACGACTTTGCTATGAGATTCTATGAATGATTCTTGATGAAAAAGGTTTATAGGACTTTGAGAAATATCTTGCAAGTGATGGCTTTCATTTTTGCTTCCTCCAAAAACCCACTTTGTAATGTTTTTCTATTTTGGCACTTTGTCATTTAATGAAACCTCTGTCTTCTGCTTTTTTCATTGAATTTCTGAGTTTGGACTGATGAAATGATTTGATTTTTTGGAAGGGATATTGGCGTTGGTGTTTGGCAAAGGAAAACTAGAGCTCGCTTTGAAATCTTCAAGACGGAAAATACATGACTATTACAAAACATGAATTCGACAATTTCTTATTCAAAACAGAGTTTTGAACAAGAAATGTCTTTGAATATGTTTAATGATGAAATTTGGAATGAGAACTTCTTTGAAAACCACCCTCATGGCCTGTGGGAATTTATTAAACATGTCAAAATACTGACCCCTAGACTCAAAACTAAAAGACTCCTTTGACCCAAAGAACCATTTATGACTTTGAATGACACGAACTGAACTTTGATGGATTTTTAGGAGTTTTAACCAACCCAGCAGGTACAAGCATGAGGGAAAACAAGAGAACCAAACCCTTCCGTCAATCAGTGGCATGCTCCTAACGAAATTCAGATGAAAGAACGGAATGAGACACCTAAACAATGAAATGCAAACAGAGAAATGATCTCTGACGGAGGGCTGCAAAGTCCGACTCTAACAGAGCCCTAGTTTGGTGTTGATTGATGTGTTTGATAAAGTCCCACATTCATGCTTGGAATATGGAACGGGGGTGACTGTCTGAAATGAGATTTGGCTTAGCCATGTCTATGGTTTGGTGGAACGTGGAAGTCCCATTCCAGGTTGGTTTTTACACTCATTAATGAAAGGTTGACTACCTTGGTATTTGATATGTATATGTAATGGTATATATATGGATCCTATTTCTGATATATCCATGGTATTTCTGTTGGTATTATGCTGGTTATAAGCATGTATTGTGACAGTGATGAGGAATGGATCTCTCCATGTTTTTACTTGTAAATGAATTCACAATGTATCTATGGTAAAATTTATTATATGATATCTCATGATGTAGGGGAGTAATGCTTCTTAGCCATTCTCAGATAAGAAAGAGATCCCTTTGTTTAAATCTACTGTTTATACCTGTAGATGCTATGTTTGTGACATGTTTGATGAAATTCCTGTCATGGATGGGTGGGGTTGGATGAGTTCCAGTTTATGTTATTTCTTCCATATGTTTGTTTTAGTGTTATTTATCCTCTCCTAAAGTTATAAGAAGTTCTGGGCAGTGACTTGGGCTTAGGGGTTGAAAATGTGGCACAGATCTAAGAGCTACATGCAGAAAATTCATTGTTTGGGCCTTAGCCGCTACCTTGAAAAGGCTATCCCATGATTATAGGGTCTATAGCAACTCCCTTGCCCTTATAATCTCGTGGCTAAGCCTCAAAGGGGCTAAAAATCAGTCCCCCATTAGGGAACATGGCCCTGGAAGGTTGGGTTACCTACTGGGGATGTCAATGATGCAGTGTAAGGTGTGTTTTTGGGGTTTCAATCGGTTCCACTTCCTTAAGGTCATCTTGGAGGTTGAATCTCATATTAGTAGCCTCTCGCAACATGTTTACATCGGTTGTCCGGTTACTTGGTAGATGTGGGAATAGGGTGTTACAGTAGTTGCCATCAATTCCAAAGGGGGATATTGTTGGAATTATGGCTAATGTGTTGTCCTTGATGGAAACCTGATTGATAAATATGTACTTGATGTCAACATTGTGATACTATGATGATTGTGGAACTCATGCATATTGGTACAAATGTTACAGAGGATATGGACAAATAATTGACAATTCAGTGATAGTTGGATGAAAAAATTAAAGTTTGAGAAAGTATACATGGTTCTTGTGAATAAGGGTCACGTACATACATAGGTCTTATGAGTAAAAGTCACATACATAATCCAAACCACTGAATTATGATACCAGGGGTCATTTCCATGGTATTGGTCCATATTAATTAAGGTGGCAATGTTCATTTGATCCAGTCAACAAATACTAATGAAAATACCAAACGATTTACCTAAGGTATTGGCTAAGGAAAAAACTATATAAGGAGATGGAGATCAAGGTGTTAAGTCTGAAAGTAATGGGTTATTTATAAGTGATTTGATCTGGAGCAAGTGTTTACCAAGGAGAATGTAGAAGACTCAAATATGAAGATATGTTGACATATATGCTTAATTGATTTACTTGTTGCAATTTTCTAAGTAGCTAATAATGATGGATTTGAAATTATAATGATGCTATGATATGAATGTATGACAATGAGGCTTGCAGAATGTGAATTGTGTTTGTAGCAAAACTTTTCAAATATGTATGCAATTTTTCTTCTTGTTCGTTGTGTACATACACATATGTGGTACATTTTTATCGCGTATAAAATCTGTGATAATTTATTCATTTTTTTGAAATATTTACGTGGATGTTGTGCATGGTAAACACATACATACACTAATCTATCTTGTGGAAGTCACATATATGGTACTAGGGTTTGCAGTGCTGCTTGATGATGAAATTTGATCAGTTCTGCTCTATTTTCTACTGTCTGTCAATAATGTCTCTATCATAATGATCTGTGTCTGATAGTTTTGATTGGGTTGATTTGGTTTTGGATTGAAATATTGATCAATTTTAATGATGCAAAAGTATGACTGGGTATGGTTCAATGATATATGAGTGGTTCAATGGTTGATTTAGTGTTATAGTGATTCAATAGGTTAAATGATTCAATATTCAGTTATTTGAGATTTGTAGGTAGGTGTTATATAGAGGAAGCATGTATATACGTGGGTTTTCTTAAGAGAAGTAGCATATACATTCTGAAGTATATATGATCAGGGTTTTTAGTGACATCATTTGTTTATGTGATGACTAAAAATGTATAACTTAATATATTGATGAGTGGTTGTGAATTGATATTATCTAGTTATGGTGATCCAATATTGATTCAATATTCTATGATTTAGTATGGTATCTTGGTTTTTTCAGTGATTGGACCATTTGATCCAGTATTTGGTTTTAGAGTTGTTACTTGGTATTGAGCATACTGTTGGGTATGGGTCCAGTTTGAAAATATGATGAAAGGTGGCCTACATGTTGTTTGTTGATTTGAGACAGGTGGATCTAGTATGAAATATTTTGAAACGTGGTCCACGAAGGGTGCTAAGGGTTTGGGTCTTCAGTAAGGGATTCAAAGCTTCCTTCCAGTGGTAGCTGGTAAACTTGTTTAGGGGGTAGGTGTGGCCTTCGGGTAAGAGCCTATAAATGATATTAGGGGGTTGTAGCTCCCTTTCAGTGGGTGTTGGAGAAAGATGGGAGGTTGTAGCCTCCTATAGCTGGGTTCCTGCATGTTTTTCTACACTAGTACAAGATGTAATGAAGTTTTCTTAATAATAAAAGAATAAGAACAACGTAAAATTTGAAACGAGAACTATAAACTGAAAATGAGAACTCTAGCCACCCAAAAACATGAAAAACAACCCAAAAATGAGAAGTGTGTATTCTAGAATGAGGTTTAATTTTTTTCAGGTTTAATTTGCAACATTTTTTAAAAATGGCAATAAAACCAATATTCATGTACCAAAAAAATGGAAAAAACACACGAATGTTGGTGCTAGAATACCATTTTTATTTTCCGGGTATAATTTCAACATATTTTTAATAATGACGTTAAATATAAAATGATGTGATTTTAAACACATTAAAATTCTAATAATTTTTATACATGTCATTTAACATATAATATCATGACCCTAACAATCCCTAAAATTATAATTGTTTTCAACCATAATGTTAAACATAAAATATATTTCACAAATTTTCACCCATAGAATTAAAAAATATTAACTTTTCAACATATTTCAACCATGATAGTATGAACAAATTATATGGCTAAAATAACCCAATGAAAGATAAATTATTTCTCCAAGTTATTGTTGCATTGTGAATATTTTAGACAAATGAATTCATCATAATTAAAACATATAATCCAAAAAACATAAAAATGACTCATAACTTCATGTAAGATCATAGGGAAGTTAAAATATCACTTTCATTGCTCAATGCAAACATTATTTATATCAATTGTCTTACACAATTATTCAAAATCACTTGTATTTTCTTGCACACCATCAAAATTCACATCTTCAGATGAATGACTGGATGCAGATGAAGATGTTCCATATTCTTCTCTTTCATCAAATAGTGCCCCATCTGAGTCAACATGTGATATTTATTTATGCAGGAATGAAACATAATACACATATAACCATACATACAAAAATGCAGCGGAAATAACACTTCATTTCATTAATATCAAGGAGCTAAAATTTGTTTACAGACATAATGGAAATAAACTAGCGAGGGCACTGATAGCTTATCTCTGAGAAGAGATGTGGTGGCTACAGGCTTTTGAACTCTCTGTTACAATGAGGCTCGAAGGCCTATATATTATTTAGAAACAATGGAAAACTCTAAACATCCAAAAACCTAACCCTAGGAGATGAAACACCAAAATATGGGTCGTGTTGGGGTAAATTGGTACATCAATTTCCTGGGGTCATAACTTTGGCATACTATCTCCATTTGACGCATATGATACACCGTCAGAAATATCTATCTAAGGACTAGAACCGCTGACAAAAAAAATGAATTTTGGAATGGAATCATATGTGCCAAAGGTTTGATGCCCAAAAAATGCCGTTTAGGGCCTCAAAATGGCTCCTGAAGTTTAGGACTCAAAAAATCGCTAAAAATAGTAAACTCTGCTATAATTAAGGAAACTAAAAAAATGAAAGAAAAAATGGTGGGGACCCAAGTGGAATAGACGAGTGGCCACCAATATCCACCTGGATCATTCCTCCCCCCTTAGGAAGCAATGGTCCCCATTGTGTTGAGTTCCTCCATGAGATGAGGAAAATTCTGCTGAACTTTGTCCTTGGTGAACCACTTGCCTTGGTGCAGCAGTTGGCCAAATTTGACAACTCGATACAGTTGGATCTTATGTTGGCAAGTGTTCTTGATTTTCATGTCCATGATACAATTTGTGGTGGCCTTTTCCATGCAGTCTTGGTTTAACTCTGTTGGTGTGAATTGCTTTGCAATGGCAGAGGTGTCCAGTAGAGGTGGGAAGTAGGGCCGAAGGTGGTCCACATTGAATACTGGGTGCATACCAAGGAATGGTGGAATATTGAGTTCGAAGGCATTGTTCCCTACAACCTTGGTGATGGTGTACGACCCTTATTGGAGTGGGCGAAGCTTGCGGTGGGGTCCAGTGAGGCGCTCCTTCTGCAAATGTAGCCACACTTTTTCGCCCACCTGGAAGTTGTGTGGCACCTGATGTTGATCATGTCGTTGCTTGTACTTAGCATTGGATTTGTCCAATATGTCATGAACCTGCTGGTGGATGTGATGAATGTGCTCAATTAAGTTGTTTGCTTTTCAACTTTAGACTAGGTATGAACCGAATTGACCTGAGTAGCCACAAATGTCATGACTATGACAATGGGACATAGTGGTTGGAACCCTAGGCCACCTGAAAGGGGATGTGGTGGGTTGAGCTATGGAGAGCCCGATTATAACTATGTTGTATATAGGGAAGGCTCTCATCCCATGTGTGTGGATGCTTTGAATTGTACATGCGCAAAATGTGTACAATCATCATGCTGACGACCTCTGTATGGCCGTCAATTTGGGGATGGAAAGTTGTGGACTTGGTGAGCTTGGTGTCTAGCATTGACCAGAGGTTGGACCAAAATTTGCTGAGGAACCTGCTGTCCTGATCTAAGATGATAGATTGTGGGATCCCAAAGTGCACCCACACTCATTCAAAGAAGAGTTTATCTATGGCTTCTGCTGTGATATTCTTCTTGCAGGCCTACATAATGGCCATCTTTGAGAATCAATCGATGACCATGAAAACACAGTCATTTCTATGCTTAGTAGAAGGAAGGCCCGACATGTAATCCATGGAGATGGATTTCCAAGGTTGAATAGGGGTAGGTATAAGAGTATAGAGGCCTTGATTCTTAATGGTCGGTTTGGCAATGTCGCAAGCAGTGTAGGATTTGATTTACTTCATAACATCCCGTCGAAGGTTCGACCAATAGAAATACTTCTGCAATAATGCCACTATCGACCTCGAAATGCCCAACGACTCGACTATAGTTTTCTTCCAAAATCATCATGGCACGCTCAGTTGAAGGAACACAAAGGTACCCCAGGTGACATAGCAGTGCATCCTGGAGGTAAAAATTTGGAACTTGCATACCCTCCAAGAGTGTCTTGTATGTGTGGCCGAATTCTAGATCACTCTTGTAGAGAAGCGGCCAATTAGAAGTCTCGTGCCCACAAGAGTTGAGAATGGTGGTTAGCACCACGATCAGTGGCCGCCTGAGGCAGTCTCCAACATTATTGGTGCTGCCTTTCTTATAATTTATGTTCAAATGAAATTGTTGTAGATATGTGGACCACTTCTGATGGCGATCGTTCTGCAATTTCCCTTATGTCTGTATGAACTACAGGGGTTGGTGGTCTGTGTGGATGACTGTTTCCTTCCCCAAAATGTAATGCTTCCATTGGCGGCGCGCCTGGACAATGGAATACATCTCTTTGTCATAAGTGGGATACTTGCAGACCGTGTCAGATAGTGTCTCATTGTGATATGCCACTAGATGCCCCTATTGAGTAAGAACTACCCCAATAGCATAGTCAAAGGCATTTGCCTTGATCTCAAATGGTTGTTGCAAGTCTGGTAATGTGAGAAATGGGGAAGAGCCAAGGCGATGTTTCAATTCTACGATTGCCTTCTGTTGAGATTCCGACCAAAAGAATTTTGCTTTCACTCCTCCCTTGGTGACTTGACTCAAGGGCCAAGTGATATGAGAGAATCCCAACACGAACCTACGGTAGAAATTAGCAAGACCTAGAAAGCTGCGAAGCTCTGTTAGAGTGGTTAGGTCCGACCAATCCCGAATTACTTGGAGCTTGGTTGGATCCACATGCACCCCCCGTTCATCAATATTGTATCCCAAATACTGAACCATGGTCATGCCAAAAGTGAACTTCTCCAAATTGGCACACAACTTGTGTTTCCACAGTGTTTGGAGGACCTCTCGAATGTGGTGGAGGTGCTATTCCCAAGTCTGGCTGAAGATGAGGATGTCATCCAAGTACAATACTTCAAATGAGTTGGTGAATGGTCGCAAGATGTCATTCATTAGCCTCATGAATGTTGCAGGAGAATTTGTCAACTCGAAAGGCATGACCAGCCATTCGAAAAGTCCCTCCTTGTCTTTGAAGGCACTCTTCCACACATCAGAGGGTTCGGCTGGTACCTGGTGATACCCATACTTCAATTGGATCTTGCTGAAATATTTCTCCCCTTTGATTTGATCCAGAAGGTCATCAATCTGCGGTATCACGTACCTATTTCAGACAGTGATCTTGTTCAACACCCGATAGTCAATACAAAGTCTCTAAGTCCCATCCTTCTTCTACATCAACACGATCGGGCTCCCACAGGGTGATGAAATCGACCAGATGTGACCTTTCTGCAACATCTCCTGAATATGTTTCTTGATTTCATCGTTCTCCAGAACAGAACGCCAATAGATCGGTCCATTGGGAAACAGTGCACCCGGGGTCAGATCGATGGTGTGCTTGACCTAACAGTGCAGAGGCACCCCTGTGGGTGAGGTGAAGATGTCCTCATACTCCTCCATGACCTTGTCCATTTGTTGTTGTCATGCAGAGGAGCCCTCTGTGGAGGTCGTGGCCACAATATTCTTCTTTCCCTAGGGGCAGATCATCAGGAAAACAAATTTCCTGGTTTTAGAAAAGAGTTTACTGCATTGTTTTGTAGTAACCAAAGAGATAGCCAAGGGCAGTGGTACCTATGGTATCCTATAAAAATTATTTCCCATAGTAATAATAACAATGCAAGGCCGAGAATCATACACAACATGTATCTTCCACAAGTATGGTTGGCCTAATAATACATCACAAACATCAAGAGGAGAAATTTAACATAATACCTCATCTGTGTAGGGCTTGATGCTATAGGGAAGGCGACACTGCTGGCTGACACGGAGATCTCGTCCTTGGTGGAGGCACCCAACGATGTACGATTTTGGGTGTGTTGTGGTCGCCAAGCCCAAAAACTTCATGACCTATGCTGAAATGAGGTTCTTTTGGCTTCCACTGTAGAAAATGAACTATAGCAGGGAACCCTTTACCCACATCTAAGAGTGGAAGAGATGCTCCTCCTCCTTTGGATCTTTCGGTTCCTCCTTCTGGATCTTTGAAACAGTGGCATTGGGCTCTGCATCAATAATCTGCTTCCCTTTGTCATTCCCCTTGTTGGGTTCTGATTCAGAGTCAGAGCATGCATCTAATTCAGAAGCCCTTATCTCGACCACTAGTGAGTGCTTGGCCCGACAGTCACTTGTGTTGTGAGTGGAGCTCTTATGGAACTCACACCACTTTCCCATGTCCTTCTTTAGCTTCGTGGCATTTTTATTTTCTTACGGCTTCGGTAGGTTATCTTGGGCCGCCATGCCTTGGCTTTGTCCTTTGTTCTACGATTTGGGGGCATCTTTTCCTTGCTTTTGATTCACAGATCCAAAGTCTCACTTCTTCTGTTTGAATTTCTGCTCAATCTTGGGAGCATACCGGTATGCCGTACCAAGTGATGAGATGTAGAGGAACTCCATTTCCTCTTGATTGTATCTGGGAATACAACTATGGTACTTCAGCACCAAATGTTTCTTTGAATATACCCAAATTTGTGTGTAGGGTATGGAACAGATTCGTCAGCTCATGCACATCTTGATCTCTTAGCTGCCACGGCGTAGTCCATTTTATATACTTGTCCTCATAGCTTCCCATGGGATAATATTGTTCCTTGATGGCATCTCAGAAATAATTCCAAGTGGGTACAACCGAGAAAAGAGAGGGTTCCCTCTCATCCTTTTTTTCACAATAGGTTTCCCACCAGTCCTTGACATGGGGGGTAGTTTTGAGGAGTGCAAAATAATCTTCTCCCGGTCGGAAAAGTCATGAAATGAGAAATATACTTCTAATATATTCAAACATCTATCTACAACGTCTGCATATATTTGTCCCTCAACTATGCGAATGTCAAAATTTACTTGTACCTTAAAAGGAGTTGCACCTCCAGAGTGGCTACTTGATGCAGATGCGTTGCGAGTGGGCAGTCGTTGAAGGATCTGGGAAAACTTATCTATCATCGCATTCCTTTGTTTTTCGAGGGCCTCCTCGAGCAATATTTTGATAGGATATCCTGCTCCCTCATGTTTCTTTTCATCCCCCATGGGTGACCGTTGAGGTTTGTGAGGCCGACCTTGCAAAGGTTGAACCAGATCGATCCCTAACTCATTATACCCTGACATCATTGGGGACATGCAAAGAAGGATCAAGAAAGAGCTGAACGCTCTGATACCACTGATCTGGATTTATGAAGGAACGAAAAAAAATACACATATAACCATAAATGCAAAAATGAAGTGAAAATAACACTTCATTTCATTAATATCAAAGAATTGAAATTTGTTTATAGACAGAATGGAAATAAACTAGATAGGGCACTGGTATCTTATCTCTGAGAAGAGATGTGGTGGTTGTAGGCCTCTGAACTCTCTGTTACAATGGGGCTCGAAGGCCTATATATTATTCAGAAATAATGGAAAACCCTAAATATCCAAAAACATAACCCTAGGAGATGAAACGCCAGAATATGTGCCTCGTTGGGGGTAAATTGGTACATCAATTTCCCGGGGTCGTAACTTTGGCATACTATCTCTGTTTGACGCACATGAGACATCATCAGAAAGATCTATATGAGGAATACAACTTCTAACAACAAATATCAAGTTTGGAATGGACTCACATTTGCTAGAGGTTTGATGACTAAAAAACGTCGTTTAGGGTCTCAAAACGGCTCTGGAAGTTCAGGACCCGAAAAATTGCTAAAAATAGTATACTGTGCTATTATTAAGGAAACTAAAAAACTAAAAGAAACAATGGTGGGGCCTGAAGTGGAATAGGTGGGTGGTCACCAATATCCACCTGGATCAACATGCATGCCCACCACTTGAGGTTTCAAAAGTATTCTATATCTACGACTGGGTTCAAAAGACTGCCATCTCAACATTATTTCTTGTGGTAGCAACCTCTTAAGAATCTCTATCGTCCTGGAGTGAAGGGTTCCTCTCTTTGTTAAATTGAAATCATAAACAAGTATGTCAAATTCCTCCAATTTTAAGAGGTATACGCGGTGACAATTTATATTTGTACCCTTTCTTTTTCTCTTCTCGCCAATTTTTTATCAACTACCATCTCTGGCTTGTACACACCATTGAATGGGTGTGTGTTTGTGGAATACCAATGTACTTCAACACTTGTAACATATTCATTTTATGTAATCATATTTATAACCTTGGAAACCCATAATGGATAGCCATGTGGATATTTATGTACTAAGAATACGATCATGCAATCGTCCTTAATATCCTATACTGAACCCCTGTAAAGATCTTCCATGGCTTCACGTTGTGCATAAGATCTTCTGGAACCAATATACATTTCTCTTTCCTCCACCCATATAGAATTAATAATACCTTGAAATTGTGGTTGTTCAAGAATGTTTGTTTCCTCCTGTTCATTTGACACATTTTGTGTCCAAATAAAGGGTGTCTTCAAAAGCATATCTTCATTTGCTGGTCTTGAAAGGATATCACTCTGATCATTAAAAAAGGACTCCCACCAAATTGAATCAACGACATCAAAGTACTCATTTGTATATCTAATGGTTCTTTTATTTTCTTCCATACATTTAAAATAATCTATATCTCTCTTTTGCCTTCATGCATTATGAACTTCACCAATTGATTGTAATAACAATATATTTGACGCAAATATTGGATGATCTAGAATGATCTTCAAGAATTCTAAACCTGATGACGACGCCCATTTTGCAGTAGTTGAATACTTCTTTCCCCATATAAGTGTTTTCCCATCAATTTGTCTGATACGAAATTGATGTTGGAAGATAATGTCATTAAGTTTTTCAATGCATTTCTCCTCACGATGCGATCCAAGAATAAACCTTCGCATGTCAACAGTTTCTTCTAACACATGAAAAATAGGCTTTGGCATATATGATCTCTTAATACATTCAATTAATGATGGCAAGCTCCCAACATTATTCCTCCTCAATGTTACTGAAAAATGACTGAACATATGATCAACATGGTCGTGAGTGTGCCCAAGAAGAAGGAAAGAAACCTTTACCTTATGAAAAATTCTCAATTCAACAAGCATGTTTATATATAAAAAAAAAATATGATTTTTGTTTTCACGACAAGTGTTGTCTAATTGTAGATACAAAATTTTAGGTAGATTACCACCCCAATGAGAAAGCACATCATGAATTATTGTTATTGTCAAATTTCCATCATTATGAATATTTGGAGCTGTGAAATAAACTCTCGGAGACATTTTTCCATTGAAGACCATACAACCGACCAAGTGAAATTGGATAAAATTTTCCTCCTGCAAAATTTTGGGTGTGCAAACAAAATGTGGTAGAATTGTTTTCTTCCGGTCCATACCTTCAATTATAAAACCCAAATATTTATTTGGTTTATCATAACACTTCTTTCGATGCTTGTACGATGTTTTACTTTCACATGTTTGCTGTTCACAATGCTCTTGAAGGGATTTAACAATGGAATCTACACAATACATAAAATTAAACTATTAATAAATACATTTTCATGGTTGATCACTATACAATTTAAAAGAATAATGTTATGAAAGCTTACCTCTTTCTGCTCCTTGACATTTATCCCTTTTTTATTTTAGAGAAGCACATGTACTGCAAACCCCCATCCTTGTCTTCTTAGGAATACGAACATTGTTGAATTCTCTCGTTCGTATCTTCACTAAATATTGATATGTAATAAAACGACCATTTCCTTCAACACCTTTTACATATTCCTTGTATAAATTGTAGATTTCTCATCTTGAGAAATTATTTGGAATATTTATTGTATCTCTATTTGGAAAACACTCTCCTTGTTTTGAAAAGAAGACTTGTAGCCATGACATTGTAGTGTTTGCTAGTGGCCCAAACTCTGATTTATGACGAACTTCAGAATAATATGTAGGATCCTTTTCCAAATCATCTTGGATTCTTGATAGATGAAAATTTCCAATTGAATGAATCATTTTGAAAGAATTTCTACAGAGAAATAAAGACCCAATATAATAATCATAACATGCTACTGTAGATTGCATGCACCCCACTAAATATGAATTTTGCATGCTTTTATTCATTAACAAATAGTTCTTCCTTTTCGCCAAATAAAATTTGAAATCCATATGTTTCAAGCAATCCTTTTTACAAAAATCACTTGAAATGAGCTCATTGATAGAACTTCTTCTCGTGAGATATTCTACTCTACTCCTTGTATAACTAGAACATCTTGGATTGATACGAAAAGGTCTACTCCTACTCCTAGAAACAATATTTGATGGTAACATCTCCATAATTTCATCATTTTCTAAACAAGAATTTCCATGATCATTAGGAGGAATACTATTCTTACTATGATCATTTTCAATATGGTTAGGAAATTCACCACCACCATTGTTTGAAAAATATTCATTACCATCTTCGGCATCATGAAAATTTTCAATACCATCATCTATAATTTTGAAATTCTGAATTGGAGGATATTCTTCACCATATTTATCTTTCCCTTCATCACTACTGCTCTCATAGTCCATAGGATTATGAGTATGTGGAAATTGTGACTCTTGAATTATTGGAAATTCTTCATCCTCACCATTGTCACTGCTGCTCCCATAGTCCATATGATTTTGAGTAAGTGGAAATTGAGACTCTCGATTTATTGGAAATTCTTCATCCTGCCCTTCATCACTGCTGCTCTCAAATTCCATAAGGTTAGGAGTAAGTGGCAAACATGATGCTTTATTTACTAATTTTTTTTCATCCCTCCATTCATCACTATTGCTCTCATAATCCTTAGGATTAGGAGTAAGTATAAAATGTGACTCTCTATCCACTGAAAAATTTTCATCCTTCCATTCATCACTATTGCCTTCATATCCCTTAGGATTATGACTAAGTGGAAAATGTGACTCTATATCCACTGAATATTTTTCATCTTTCCATTCATCACTATTGCTCTCACAGTCCTTAAGATTAGGACTAAGTGGAAAATGTGACTCTCTATCCACTAAATTTTTTTCATCCGGTCATTCATCACTATTGCTCTCATAGTCCTTAGGATTAGGACTAAGTAACAAATGTGACACTCTATCCACTGAAAATTTTACATCCTGCCATTCATCACTATTTATCTGGACTAAGTGGAAATTGTGAGTCTCTATTTTTTAGAAATTCTTTATCTTGCCACTTGTCATTGTTGCTGTCATAGTCCATAGGATTAGGACTAAGTGGTCAATTTGACTCTCTATTCATTTGAAAATCTTCATCATGCCATTTATCACTGTTTCTCTCGTTATATTCAACAATATGAATAGAGTTGTTGCGTGACGAAGATGTTGATGCTTCATAAAATGAAACTTCAGTATCAAAGGAATTCGTGACATTCAAACAAGAGATGTTGAATGATGCAAATATCTCTCTCCCAATGATAATATATAGCTGAAAGAATGAAATTTTCCTCCCAAAGTTTTTCGCCGATTTTTTTTGCTTGAAGTATGTCCCTCCAAATTTTATTTCTATGATTTATTTGAAAATTAGTTACTAAAATATTCTCTTCAATATGGACCCTAATTTCGAATTAAATTCCCTACACATTTTTCTTTTAATAATTTTTTCAAACTAAAATATTTTTATTAAATTATATAACATTTAATTCATTATAGATTTTATTTTTTAAATATTTATCATAGTTTTTATCCCACGTTTACCCTGCCGAAAAGAAATTCCGCTATTTCCTCTTTATAAGAACTTTCGTCGTCGCTATTCCTCACATCACATCAAGATTTCTTGAGGTTTTGTTTAAAATATTGGAACGATTTTCTAGAGCAGCAACATTGTCAACATGAAATTATTTCTTTTGAAAGGTTAGTTCCCCTTCTATTGTTGGCATGTGTTGTCCTTAATGGCAACCTACTTGATGAATTAAGATTGTTGGCAATATGATGCAATGTGTTGTCCTTGATGGCAACCTACTTGATGAAGTTGTCCTTGATGGAAACTGACTTGATGAGTTGTCCTTGATGGAAACCTACTTGATGAATTGCCTATGATAAGCAACCTATGTGTTAAATATGTAAGGATGATGTATCTACAGATCAGCTCAGAAGTAACAGAAAAAAGGAATTCCAGTAAGTGCCAAGAGTAATGATGAATAAAGCATGTCACAAAGCATATGCGGGTTTGTAAAGGAAAAGTTGCGTATGTACGCGGAAAAGTACGTACCAAGTAGCGTATGCCTATTTGCGCTCTAAATTTATAAAACCAGGGGACATAACCATGGTATTGGCCCATAGTATTGAGCACTGGATTATCTATTTGATCCCGTCCAGGAATACCATCAGCGGTTGAGTGGTTTTGACTCTTGGTATTGATAAAGGCTAAATCTATATAAGGAGAAGAAGATCATAGTGCAAGTGTGTGCATGTGTTTGGGTATTGAATGAATACTTCACTCTGAAGTATATCTGCATGGAATAGGTTATAGTTCATTAATAGATCTGAACAAATAATGCACCTATGAATACAATGATGGATGAAGAAAATGATGTAGAGGGATCTCTAGATCTGAAATGACCATGTATTGTCTAGATCTGTTTATGAAATGTTTAGATCTGTGATCTGGCGACTCTTTGCTGAAGTAAAGGAGGAGATCTGAGTTATCTATTCTGAAGAGTTGCATAGTCCTGAAAAGCTACAGATCTATATGCAGGTTCGCTTCAGAAAAAGCACGTGCATACGCAGGTTAGTTTCAGCAAAAGCACGTATGGAATTTGAGATTAGTTTTGAAATATGTGCAGATGTATACACAGGTTTGTTTCTGTGAAAGCGCGTATATACGCAGGTTTAGTGAAGTAAAAGCGCGTATGGAATCTAGGGTTTTGCTAAAGTATGTGGATTGAAATGTCTGATCAGTTTTACTGTTTTACTGCTATCTGTCAATGATGTATTCATACAGATCTGGGGTTTGACTGCTGATTATGTTGATTGAAAGATCAAGTTGTTGGTTGATTGGTTGATGATTCAATGAATGAATTGATGGGGGTATAAGTTTTAGTTTGATGTATGTTGAGCTTAAATGTGTGGAGTTGGATCCAGTATGAAAATTGATGAAATGTGGTCCACAGTGGGGCTGAGGGTCGAAGCCTTTAGTGAGGGGGTTGTAGCTCCCTTCCAGTGGTAGCTGGTAAACGAGAGCAGGGGGTAGTAGCTCCCTTCCAAGAGAGGCTGGTAAACAAGAGCAGGGGGTCGTAGATCCCTTCCAGGAGAGGCTGGTAAACGAGAGCAGGGGGTCGTAGCTCCCTTCTAGGAGAGGCTGGTAAATGAGAGCAGGGAGTTGTAGCTCCCTTCCAGGAGAGGCTGGTAAACGAAAGCAGGGGGTTGTAGCTCCCTTCCAGGAGAGGCTGGTAAATGAGAGAAGGTTGTAGCCTTCTGCAGGTGGGTGCCTGCGTGTTGGTATGAGTCTGCGCCAGTACATGGTTTTAAGAAGTTTTCTTTATAATAAATATTGAATACAGAGACGACGACAGTGGTGGTTTTCTCTCGAATTGGGTTTCCACCTTAAATCCTGGTGTTCATGTGTGTTGCTTATGTGTGATGATTTATTCTGCTCTTACTGCACATGTTTACTGCTTACTAAACATCTAATGAATGAATGATGCAATGATTTAAGTAAAGAATTATCTGCATAATGAGATCTCTGGTAATACACAAGTTTTATTAAGGATATCCGCATGTATACGCGTTCTGTTCAGTAAAGTAGCGAATGGGTTTTAGAGAAAGAAAAAGTAAAAAGTTTTCAGTCAGCTCTAAATACTGATTCACCCCCCCCTTCTCAGTATTTTTCCCAACAATTGGTTTCAGAGCAGGTCCTTCTGAAGGAGCTTGATCGCTTGAAGGAGATCCATCACAATGGGAAGGAAGCAAAAGAAGAAGGCTACTCAAGGAAAGAAGATATCTCAGAAATCGTGTACGGCAGAAAATGAAGATGATGCAAAAGGTATTAATCCTTTTTCTTGTGATTCACTTCCTTATGCAAGAAATGGTGAAGATAGTGAAAGTAACAGTATGGGTCTAGAAGCAAATCTCAAGATTAATGTTGAAGATCAATTTAAAAGGAAGGAATCTATCTACCAAGATATGATCTCTAGAATGAATGGACAGATAAACAAGTATCAAAGGTGGTACGATGAAGTAACCAATCACAATGAGGGACTTGAAGCATAAATCATCTCTCTGAAAGCAGATCTCGAAGCATCAAATAAGAAGAATGAGGAACTTCTACAATCATTTGAAGAAAAAAGACTTGAAGCAGAAATCATCTCCCTCAAAGAAGATCTGGAAAAATCAAATAAGAAGAATGAAGAACTTCTACAAACATTTGAAGAACAAGAAAATGGGTTGAAAGAAGAGATTTTAAAATTGAAAGATCAAGTAGAAGAAGGAAGAAGGGTTGAAGAAAGTATGAAGAAGCAATGCCAAAGATTGGATGTTGAGGTAAACATTTTAAAAGGTAAATTAGAAGAAAAAGATAAACTCTTGAGGTTTCAAGATAGTACTAAGATTCTGGACAATATTCTTAGTAGTCAAATGTCTCCTTCTGTTAAATTTGGTCTTGGTTTTCATGAAACTATTAAAGGAGAATATAGTTCACAAGAAAGTGCTAAGGATTCAAAGGATATCAATGCAAAACCCGAGGTGTTGAAAGAAACAAAAGGTCAACCGAAAATCATGAATTCTCAAAAGAAATCATTCTCTCCTTTGATCAATAAATTTGAATGCTTTAAATGTCATAATTATGGGCATGTTGCAGCCAATTGCAGAAGCAGATTGTTTCAGTCACAAACAAACAGATTCTACATAGAAAGGTACACAGGTTTCTTTAAGGGATATTGTTTTTCATGCAGCAAGTTTGGTCATAAAGCAGCTGATTGCAATAGAAGAAAGAATATAAAAACACATTATGATCCCTATGCTTACTTTTATGGTCACGCAAGATGTTATGCTTGTAACAAGTATGGACATGTAGAAAAAGAATGCAGGATGAATAGATCTGAGAAATTGGATAATTTCCAGCACACAATAAGAAATTTCAAGCAAAGCTGGAAAAGAAGGAGGACTGGTCAAAAACGTAGGGGATAATAATCCTACTGCAGTCTTCCACTTCTAAAGCTTACATCTCATAATGACTGCAGGAGTGATGTGAGATACATTATAGGAATCAGTAATGTATCATCACAGGGGGAGCAATGTATTGTGATTCCCATGGTTGGTTTGGTAATTCTGGTTATGTTTATTTCTAATAGTGCATCTGATGTGAAGAAGACAGGTACAGGTGGCATAAGTTCAGGGGGAGATGGAGTTGTGAAATTTTCAGTACTTCACTTTCCATACGCGGGTTTCATGAAATAAAGCCGCGTATACACGCGAGTTCCGCTAGAGACAGAAGCGTATGTTTTTCTGTTAAGGAAAATAGTAAGACAGCTAAAGATCAGGAACACAGGTTCAGGGGGAGCATCAGTCTAACTACTAATGATTGCATTGTTGGCATTGTATCTGCTTATTCCTTAGTTCTCGTGATACTCATGCTCAAATGATGATGACATGAGACATGGTTTCTTATGATGAGATTATGGATGATCCCTAATTGATTTTTGCTGAAGAGTATCTTTTGTTTTCACACATGGATGAGATGGAAGTCTTGTGATTCAGAGATAAAGATAAATCATGAAGATCTTGGTGATAATAGATCACATGGATGATTGCTTGAAACATATTGTCTACTGAAGAAGTTGTTCTGGCATGATAATTCCTATTGGGAAGAATTTGTTGATGCTGCAAAGAGTCTGAAGGCTTGGTTACTGATGTGCTTATGCTACAACTGTTGGATGACACTTGAAAACATAGTTACATTGTCCTATCTTTCTTCTCTCATATATTCCAGGGAAGCATTCGAATATCTCAGACAGAAGCTGGGAGTTGTCTCTACCTTTCAGAAGATTAGATCTACTTAAATTCAGAAGATTAAATTGGATACGAGGAGTTCATGAAGGACAATCGCGTATATACGCGAGTTTATACACAGAAAACCGCGTATGGGTATTTGCTGACAAAATTTTGGTTCAGCATTCTTCAGCACAGCTGCAATGCTGTTTGGTATCTCTGGTGGTGTTCCAGTTCTCATATTTCTGTTTCATTCTCTGATATTTGATGAAGATGCCTGATGATTTGCTGTTGAAAGTGTTCAGAATGCACAAGCTAAGGGGGAGCATTGGTCATGTGGAAAGGATGCATTGTTGGCATTATGATGATTCTGAAAAATGATCTCTCTCTTGAGGTATTTTTGGTAATTGTTACAAAAGGTCATATTTGTAATTTGATGAAAAGGTCACGTTGAGACCTATGATGTAAAATTGTAATATTCAGTCATGTAAGGACTTGATCAAATTTGTAAACCCACTTGGTTGGGTAGTTGAGTCAAAATGTGTAAACCCACTTGGTTGGGTATTTGAGTCATATATGTAGATCCACTTGGTTGGATCTTTGATGTAAGTATGAGTCCTTGGTGATAGGAAAGTTCATAGAGTCATGTACTTCATTGAAAAATATGTTTGAAGATTCAGCATGAACTCAGGGGGAGCATGGTAACTTCAGTGCACATCAGATCTACAGTGCTCTTCTTTCTACATGAGAAGAAAAACCTTGTTTTGGTTTTGATCCGCCCTTTTCCCTTGATGTTAAAGGGGGAGAGTTTCATGGTGTTTGAATAGGGGGAGAGTATCATGGTGTTTGCATAATGGTTATATTCAATGTATCTATCTGTTGTGGTGATCAAACACCATCATGGTTGCCATCAAGTCCAAAGGGGGAGATTGTTGGCATGTGTTGTCCTTGATGGAAACCTACTTGATGAAGTGAGATTGTTGGAAATATGATGCAATGTGTTGTCCTTGATGGAAACTTACTTGATGAAGTTGTCCTTGATGGAAACCGACTTGATGAGTTGTCTTTGGATGGAAACCTACTTGATGAAGTTGTCTTTAATAAAAACTGACTTGATGAGTTGCCTATGATAAGAAACCTATGTGTTAAACAAGGAAGGATGATGTATCTACAGATCAGCTCAGAAGTAACAAAAGAAAGGAATTCCAATAAGTGCCAGAGAAATGATAAATAGATATGTCACAAAGCAAACGCGGGTTTGTAGAGGCAAAGTAGCGGATGTACGCGGAAAAGTACGTACCAAGTAGCGTATGCCTATTTGCGCTCTAAATTTATAAAACCAGGGGACATAACCATGGTATTGGCCCATAGTATTGAGCGCTGGATTATCTATTTGATCCCATCCAGGAATACCATCAGCGGTTGAGTGGTTTTGACTCATGGTATTGATAAAGGCTAAATCTATATAAGGAGAAGAAGATCATAGTGCAAGTGTGTGCATGTGTTTGGGTATTGAATGAATACTTCACTCTGAAGTATATCTGCATGGAATAGGTTACATTTCATTAATAGATCTGAACAAATAATGCACCTATGAATACAATGATGGATGAAGAAAATGATGTAGAGGGATCTCTAGATCTGAAATGACCATGTATTGTATAGATCTATTTATGAAATGTTTAGATCTGTGATCTGGCGAATCTTTGCTGAAGTAAAGGAGGAGATCTGAGTTATCTGTTCTGAAGAGATGCATAGTCCTGACGCAGGTTCGCTTCAGAAAAAGTGCGAGCATATGCAGGTTTGTTTCAGCAAAAGCGGTATGGAATTTGAGATTAGTTTTGAAATATGTGCAGATGTATTGATCCAGGTGGATATTGGTGGCCACCCACCTATTCCACTTGGGCCCCCACCATTTTCTCTTTCATTTTTTCAGTTTTGTCATAACTTACTATTTTTAGCAGTTTTTCGGGTCCTGAACTTCCGGAGCCGTTTTGAGGCCCTAAATGACGTTTTTTGGGCATCGCGCCTCCAGCGAATATCATTTCGTTTCGGTATGATATTCATGGTGAAAGTTGTAGTCCTCGGATAGAGCTTTCTAATGATGTATCATGTGCGTCAAACAGAGATAGTATGCCAAAGTTACGTCCCTGGGAAGTTGAAACACCAATTTAGCCAAACGGGGCCCATAGTCTTGGTGCTTCATCTCCTAGGGTTAGGTTTTTGGATGTTTAGGGTTCTCCATTGTTTCTCAATAATAAATAGGCCCTCGAGCCTCATTGTAACTCAGTTCAGAGGCCTGTAGCCGCCACATCTCTTCTCAGAGATAGCTACTAGCGCCCTAGCTAGTTTTATTTCCATTCTCTCTGTAAGCAAATTTCAATTCTTTGATATTAATAAAATGAAGTGTTATTTCTGCTGCATCTCTGTATTTATGGATATATGTTTATTCTGTTGTGTTCCTGCATAAATCCGGATCAGTGGTATCAGAGCGGTCTGCTTTTTATTGATCCTTCTTTGCATGTCCCCAACGAGGTCGGGGTATAAGGAGCTAGGGCTTGATCTAGTGGAACCTTTGCAAGATCAGCCTCACAAACCTCTACGGACACCCATGGGGGATGAAAAGAAAGATGAGGGAGCAGGATATCCTATCAAAATATTGCTCGAGGAGGCCCTCGAAAAACAAAGGAACGCGTTGATGGATAACTTTTCTCAGATCCTTCAATCCGCCGTTGTTACACCATTTTTTCGTCATATAACCTATTATCATTAGATGGACCTAAGTACACCATGTAAGACCATTTTTACCCTAAGTAAAACTGCTTTCACTATGTTAAAACAGGAAACCCCAAAAGGAAATATTAAACAAACCTATATTTGTTTGATTTTCCTCATGTAATAATTAATTAAACCATAATTTAATTATTATTCCCAGTCATGTTTAACCCAAAAATAAAGAAATTAATTAGATAAACCTTTATTTATCTTATTATTTTTTAGGAATAATTATTTAAATCTTATTTAGATAATATTCCTTGTTAAATATGACCAAATCACCCACAAATAATTAAATAAATCATTATTTATTTAATTATCCTTCAACCGTTTCCTTAAAAAGATAAATAAATCATTTATTTATTTATTATTAACAAAAAAAGGGATTTGACCCAAGTCAAATAGTTTTTCCCTCCAACAAATATAATAAAATATTCCATAAAAGGTGGATCTAGATTTGGTTAACATTATTTTAATCATGCACCAAGATCTAGAATGACCCAGTATTTTGTTATAAATAGGAGGGTTTTTCCTACCATTCTTCACCTTTTGTTGCCTATTAGATCACTCTGGATCTATACACTTGGTCACATATCTCCATCATTTGCTCCCATTGAGATCTACTCTTTGCATTGGGTTTTCTACATCAACTAGAGAGAGAAATCTTAGATCTGAAGTGCTGAGGACTTCCAAGAACCCATCCCACTGAGGGGAATTGGATACTCCTTCCGGTTTTCCTCCCAGGTGCCCCATTAATACAAAAATTCTTTCAAAAATTGTTCTTGTCTTGTCTATTGGTATATGGAGCAAACCCTTATTTTTACTGCTTAATGTCTTTCCATGCATAGATCTGGTGTTTTGCAGCTCTTTTCTTGTCTAACTAACCGCAGATCTGAAGATATTGGCAGCCACTTTTGTTGTTAGGGCTATTAGTTATGCGTAGCTAAGGAGGTCCTTTTTCGTACACTTCGACAAAGGATTCATACTAACAAATGGCGACTCCACGCGGGTTTTAAATTACGACCGTCGTCGTTTTTCATATTCCTGCATATCCAGCTACTTCAGACCCTAGGGTTTCTTTTCAGCTGTTTATTTTTCCTATTTTATGTTGTTTTTCTCACATAAAACCCTAAAACATCAAAATTTCTAACTTCCGTGTGTTTCTGGCCCTATTGCGCAGGTAAGCGACACCAGCTGCAACTGAGACGGAAACTTTTCTGAAAATCTGCCACCGAGACAACCGGAATGGGGGGTCGCACTTTTTGGCCCATAACCTGCGACGTGGACCTCCAAGTCACACTTTTCTACCCCTTTTCTGCGAACTGCACTGAAAACAGGTCAGAATCTGCGACCTGCTAGTTTTTCAGTGATTTTTCTGCAATTTTTCTGGGTTTTGCTGCAGCTTCTGTCAGGGTCTTCCAGCCTCTGTCTCAGCCCGCTTTGACCAAGTTCTGATCTGTTTTTACTCATCTAAGTGGGAACCTAGCCCCCTAGGGCTTTAGTACCCTCCACTTTTGGTGGAAGAGTTTTAGCTGTTTCAGCCGTCTGTTTTTCAGAGCTTCAGCCTCCTTTTTTCCAGATCTGTTACCTCCCTTTCAGATCCTTTGAAATCAGCCTTTCTTCCTTTCAAATCACCTCCTGTCATTTTGTTTGGACCTCCTTTGAAGGCCTCCACCTTGCCCCCTTCGGTTTTTGCTGATTTCCTTCCTTTTCCAGCCACCTTGCCTCTGTCTCTTGGCTGTGATCTGCACCTCTTTTCAGCAGCTTTATCCTTTAGATCCCTGTCCCTTTTGACCTTAGATCTATTGGCCTCTTTTCCGTGTGTTTTGCCTAGATTTTTCCCTTTCTTTTCAGATTAGTTTTGAGAGACCCACCTTCTTGGGTTAGATAGATGCACAAGTAGCTATTATTTTTCTGTTATTTCAGCATTATATATTGTTCTCTGTAGGTTTATTTTCAGCTACGCAGCACACTTTTTTATTGCTCTCAAAACGGAAAGGGTTTAAAAATTAAAATTAACGCACGCCACACACTAACCCTAAGCGAAGAAGCGCCTGGTTAACACCGCCTGGCAAAGACTCTAAAATCAATTGTCACTGCACCTTTTCTGCCCTTGATCTTAATTGATTCTATCCCTTTCTGCCCCTGTCGGTTTCCTTCTTCCTATCATCATTGTGCCCCCAAGGCGCCTTTCCTGGAGACTTCTTGGCCTTCATCCTCAGTTTCCGGTCGATCGACCTGCTCCGCCCCGCCGTCGTCGAGCCAGTCCACCTTCGAGTCCGCACTCTGACTCCTCTCCTGATTCATCGGGTCCTCCTTCTCCTCCCGGTTCTCCCCCTGTCACCTTCACTATGTCTGGTCTAGGGCCTAACGCTAGCGGTTCTCCCGGCCCTAATGCCGGCCCTACTACTAGCGGAACCGCCACAGGAACTACCCCGGCCACCCCTGTGCTGCCGTACATTGCAGGCCTCAGCCTCCCCGATTTCCATCAGTTGATCAATGACCCCATTCACCACAATGCTAATTGGCCTGCTATGCCAACCAAGATCCCCTCCGACATCCCTAAGTTTGAGGGCCTTAATGGTGAAGATCCAACCAATCATGTCCGATCTTTCCACATGTGGTGTTCCTCCAATTCCATTACCGACGACTCCATCCGTCTTCGTCTGTTCCAATGCACGCTCATCGGCGAAGCTTCTAAATGGTATGTCGAACAAGCCACCTCTACCCATACCACCTTTGAGACTCTTGCCCAAGCCTTTTTGTCGTAGTTCCAGCTCCCTCTCCGATACGATACTGGCACGGAGCTCTTGACTTCCTTCAAGCAATCCTCTTCAACACGCCTTTCCGCCCATGTTCAGGAATGGCGAAGAAGAGAGAGCTTATGTCGAGCCCCTCCCTTCGAAGATCAGGTTTACATGGACTGGTTCCTTCGCACCCTTCCCGCTCCCATCGGCAAAGATGTCGCCTCTCACTTTCCTCAAACTGAAGAAGCCGCCCTCCAAATAGCCTTGAAATATGACCTGATCTATGCTCAGTCTGGTTATGTTTATACCGTTCTTCCTGACCTCCCCAGGCTCGGTGGCGTTAACGCCCCGGGGGCATCTCATTCCGCCGACGGTATCGTTGGAGCCCTTTCCCATCCATACGCTCAACCTCCTATGGGATATGGTCTCCCTCAAGGAGGGGCCAGCTCCTCCAACACTCTCCCCCCTCCCGGTAGCATGTATCCAGGATACGGCATGCCTCCTCCTTTTGCCCAACCTCCTGCTTACCTCAATGTTGCCCAACCTACTCATTACCCTTATCCGCAGCCTGGTGCGCCAGCTCCTCCAACATATGTGCTTCCTCCTCCCTTGCCTCCTCAAACCCAGCACCAGCACCTACAGCCCCCTCCAGGGCAAGTATTTGCACAGCAGGGCGCGACTAATCCCCCTTCTTCTCAAAGAAGGCGGAGAGGCAATCCAAACCAATCTGCCCCTGGTACCCGTGGACCCAATTCTGGTGTCGACCCTAACACTGCCAACCAGCAATAGGGTACTCAGCCCAAGCCGAACAGGCCGCTTCACACAAGTAAGCCTTGTTCGTGTTGCGGTGTTTATGGTCATTACACCCACGATTGTCCCCTCTTACCCCAGATGCGGCAGATGTGGGAGTCTCAAGCCACATTGCGCGGACAGCACGCCTCCCCTCATGCTCCTCCTAATGTGGCCACTACCCAGCCAGCTGTGTTTACTGATCCTTTCCCCCAGCAAGGATTCGTGGCTACCCAACCGCCCGACAGCCAGGTAGCCACCCCCCCCTTCCCTTTCTGGTTCCTCTGATTACCAGATCCTTATGATGCACTCCGATCCTAACCCGTCCGTCGATCTTCACCTTCAAACTCGGTCTCGCCAGTACCCCAAGCCTCCTGCTCAGTCTGCTCCCAAGCCTCCTTCTTCAGGTTCTCCAGAGCCTCTTTCATCACCCAGTGGCCCCTTACATATCCCTCAACCAAAAGTTGAGGCTCATACCAAGATACCTAAGGGCCCCCTACGTCGAAACGCTGCCCCAAGTCGGGCTGCCCATTCATATAGCATAGTAGATGATTTGGCGCAATCTCCTGCTGCCATTTCCACACTGGAGCTCCTCCAGTCGTGCCCTTCCCAAAAGAAGGCTCTACTATCTGCTATGGGCGCTGTAGATCCTGCTGATGACCAAATGATTGTTTTCGACGCCACTCAATTGGACCATCCTCCTCTCCCTCCTTCCGTCGTCTTCCAAATCCCAGTCAAAATCCGGAACGCCAATGTGTCCCGATGTATCATTGATGAGGGGGCATCCACATGCGTGATGTCCGCTTCGGTTTGGAAGCAACTCGGATCTCCTGAACTAGCCCCTTCCACAATCACCCTTCGAGCGTGGGACGGCCATGCCTCCCAGCCCATTGGCCTGTTTCGTAATTGTCCTATTACCCTCGCCCGTAAGACTGTTTGCGTTGACGTCGAAGTCATCGACGCCCCGCTAGATTACAACATTCTATTGGGGCGAAGCTACACCTATGCTATGTCTGCTGTCCCATCCGCGGTCTTTCGCAAGATGTCTTTCCCTCATAATGGAAAGATAGTCACCATTGACCAGTTGACGTATCATGAGCCAAAATCTCAGACCTCCCCTGAGACGACTATCTCTTCTGTAGCCAACAAGCAAACCGTTGATTCCTTGACCAGTGTCTCCCCCGACGTTTACAAAGATTCCTCCCTACTTGGAACTTTCCCTAACCTTCCCCCCCCTCCTGTCACCGATCCCAGCTCCTCGAATGTTTGCATGATGCAATTGTCTCAGGCTGCCCGTAAGCGGCCTGCCTCGGCTAGTCAGCAACCTCCTCCTCGCCCTTCGCAACCCGCTTCTAGCCATTCATCTCAGCCAGCCGGACCTCCTCCTTATGGCCCTACCCCTACAGCTGGTATCCCTGAACCCCTTTATCCTCCTATATCGGTTCCTCCTGGCCTTAACCATCTCGAAGCCGTCCCCCCTGGTCATTACCCTGCTGGGCAAATCCCTTTCCTAGCTCCCCCTCCCGGAGTATATTCTGTCCCCGTCATGGCCACCCTCTCTCTCCCTAACTTGACCCTGGGCATACCGGTCTGGTACCTTGATCCCCCAGCCGCCACCCCCCTGGTCATCCCAAGCCCTATATGGCTTTGACACCGGTTCAACCGGTCCCCCTAGCTTCCTCTGTTGCCTCTGTGCCCCCAACACCTCCACAGGACCCTTCTCCTGTCGTGACGGCACCCAGGAAGAAAGGCAAAGCCCGCAAGGGGGCACCCAAAGACAAGACTACCACGACTGACCCGGCCCCTCTGCCGCCCGCGAAGCCTTGCGCTTTATGTGATGTCACCGTTCATGCCACCCATGCTTGTCCCGAGTTGCCCCGTATTCATCCCGTGGTTAAAGTCGCGTTCCCCGAGTCTACGGTCCCTGAAGCCCCCATTCCTTCTCCGTCCGTAACCAAGAACCCCAAGACTCTCCGCACCAACAAGCCCTGTGCTCTGTGCGGCTCTCATGGCCATTACTCCCACCATTGTCCTCACCTGACGCACTACTGCACCTCTTTAGAGGTAATCCGAGAGTATGAGGTTGAACAAATCAATCCGCCTCTCCTATCCTCGCGCAGTACGCTTCAGGTCAGCCTGAGGATCCCCCCGCTCCCATCGACATTCCCCCCCCTGATGTTCAGATGACGGAGTCTACTGTAACCATTCTTTACCTATCCTCCTCTGCGCGACACTCGGAGCCTAGCCCATCTGCATCCTCCCCTGTTGTGTCCCTTGACCACCCTTTTCCTACCCATACACCAGATCACTCCACCTGTGTCTCTATTGACCTCCGCAGCCCGAGTCCTCACCATGCTTCCGATAGCCCTCATATACCACCCTATATGAGTCATGGTCATCCTGCCCTTTGCACTCCCTCCTGGGGTTGCCGCTCGATGACTTCTGTACACTCACGCTGCCGTCATTACCTTTCCTCCCCTCATTTGTTGACTTGTCACACCATTCTGCAGGACCCCCCGTCCACACCCTTTATCGGTTACGCCGATGGTGCAAGTCGCTACTCCAGGAATCTAGCCTCGGCAGGTTGGGCCATCTTCACCCCCTTGCATGCCCTTGTTCTTTCTAACGGGCTATGCATTGGTTCTGCCACCAACAATCAGGCCGAATATGATGCAGTGCGTGGTCTCTTAGCCGATGCCCTCTTCCATCGCATCCTGCATCTGCATGTTCGTTTGGATTCCCTGCTTCTTGTAATGGAACTAAATGCTGTTTATCGCATGCATAATCCTGTGCTATTTAGACGCTATTTACGAGTGAAAACCTTGATGCGTGCATTTGAAACCATAACTTTCAACCATGTACCTCGAGAACAAAATCACTATGTAGATAGTATTGCAAACCATGTTCTAGATTGGCATTTATCACACACATTTCATACAAGACAATAACATTAATAACCATAAAAAAACGATGCATATCCATAATATGTGTCGCAAAACATGTGTGTAGAGTCCATCTACTCTGATACATACGACATGCCCATAGCATGTTACAAAACAAAACCCAAAACTGGGGGCACCACCTGCCCCTACATACATCATAGGGGGCACCACAAGCCCCACCCCTAATTACTATCTGGAGGCTCCCGGGCCAATGGCTCTGCCCCTGCAGCATGTAGATCGTGCATAGCCTGACTGGCCATCGCCATGCGCCGCATGACACCTCGCCACTCTGAGGGTAGACCAACACATGGCTCTATGAACTGGTCGTCTAAGTCCTGCCACCCGTGCTCTGATACTCCGGTCAACAACCTTTCGCATCTACGGCGGATGTCCTCCAGCAGGGTAGCTGCATCCTCATTCTGCGCCGCTCTCGACCCACTTGGACCTGTAGCTCCAGACGTTGCCGGTCGTCCAATATATCCGGCCGGTTTTACCGGTGCTATATCTACATACCAAAAGTACATGAATCAGTACCATCAATTACTATTCAAAAACTTTAACATGCCCACACAAGAATAGCAATCTGTCACTTACCATCGGGCCCCCAGACTCGACCAGGCGGAAGTGGCAGATTCAGATCTCCACAATAGCTCATCCCACTATAGGGATAGTCGTCTATGTACACTGGCATCTGATCCCAATGGGCAAAAAACTCCGGTCGAAACACTCACCCGACCGCCCCTCCTCCTCCTCTGCATAGTAGCCGTCCCCAACGGCGCATCCTGGGCTCTCTCGGGCCCCCATCTGGAAGTTGTACACGAGGCCTCAAGGTCGGGATCTTCTCAAAGAAGAAGGTGAACAACAAAGTCCCATATGAGCAGTCATGGTTCACCTGCCGCCTGCATAGTGACAACTGTCGCTTTGGCGACACCAACATCATTTGGGCCCACCCATAGTAGGTCCCACCCAGCACACTTTCCACTATCATCATCTGCCCCCCAGTGATGTGATGGAACGCCTGGATGCCCAGGATTCACAGCACAGCTGCGGCCACTGCATGGGTTTCTAGCCTCTCTAGATCCCTGATCGGTATTCGAGTCCCCTTGACTTGGAAACCTGGTCGACAATGACGTTCCACGAACTCCATAATATGCCGCCCCCGCGGCAACACTGGCTGTGTGTTTCCCACCATCCCCAGTGGCGGGAGCCCAGTCAGGAAGTACACGTCCTGGACCGTCAGTTCGATCCTGTGCCCCTGCACTACAAAGATCTCCTAATTTGGATCCCAGTAACTGATAATCCGGGCCAGTAACGGTTCCCCTGCTCTCATCAAAGGGTTCTCCAAAAACTTGAGAACCCCAAATCTGGCCAATACACGGCGGACACCCTGATCCGCCTAGATCTCTGTCTGTAATGTCCCCAGATCTTTCTCTCTCCAGTTGACCTGTAACTCTACCATACCTGCACAAACACATCATTTTTGTCAGCGTACAGATCAGGAACACCATAACCAAACACCAAAACCCAACTTCCAGCCATAAAACAGCATCAAAACCCCCTCATCTCCCAGGTCGCAGTTTTCTGCTCTTTTCTGGACCAGGTCGCACTTTTTGCCCTGATACTTGCGTCCTAGGTCGCACTTTTTGCCCCAAAAAGTGCGACCTGGCCGTAGAGATGAGGGAGGGGCTGTTTCTGGGATTCTGGGCCCTAAACTGAAAATGTAATCCATCAAAATGCAAGAGAAAAGTCAGGCCTCTTACCTGCAACTGACGGATCTCGATTCCAATGGTCGGTTTGTCTGCTACGTTCACTGCAAGATTTAGGGCCTTCTCTCCTCTCTACATTCACCACAACAACAATAGCAAATGAGTGATTTTGGAGGGAAAACTGCCTTATTAAAAGAGAACCCCTGTTTCTTCTTTTGCCCGCTGCGACTACATCATAGCCCCGTTTGACGAACCGTCTGCACCGTTGGAAAGCTCTCACCGAGCCCTCAAATGGGTATCTGTTATTTTTTCGTGATCTGAGACTTCACCAGGACACATTTTATCCAAGAAGGATCACTTCACCTCTCCTTAAAATCGAATTTCCTCACTTACGACACTTGTACTTGGGGCACCATCTTGCCTCTTTACTTGTCTTTGTTCGTGTCGATTTTCGTCATGAGTTCCCATCTTGTACTCATGTTTTCACGGTCCCCCATTGGGGCCTTTACTGTGTGGCAGCACCATCGAGTTGCCCTTGATTAGAGCATCCAAGTTGAGTCATCATTCCCTCCATGGAGTCTATACCGCGTCCCTTTGTACCCCACTATAGCCCTCCATTCGTCATTGATTGGTCTCTCTCTTGTGTCGCACATTATGACCTTCAGTCCCACTGTCCCCCATCCCTGATGATGTTGTGTCAGTCGCTGCCATGTCATTCATGCCCTTTATGCTCTAGCAAGGGAAGTCGTCCATTAGCTACTCAGTCCTTTCCACTTCACTATCATCATTAGTGTCAGTCTGTCCGTCGCTCTACTCTTTTCTCTCGTGCCTTAGTTGAGGGCCTCTCATTGCCTCAACTATGGCGGACCTCCTTCTGTCGACATCAGCTCATTCATTCCAGAAGCCAGGTCTAGAGGGCGGTGTACCTTGGTTCCAGCTTCCACTCTTGTTCGGTGCCTCGGATCAGGCAAAGGGATATCTCCTTTCCCTTTGGCTCGATTGTTTCTCCAGCTCCTTTCAGCATGATCGAGATCTGTATACTTGATGGTCTAGTGATCCAGCAGCAGCTCTTGATGATTCCCCGGGTGTGTGTGAGATGTCTCAACCCTCATGAGGGGGCGGCCCTGCAGGTAGCCCCCCACATGCCCGGATGACCTCTTCATCGCAGCCTTCGATGCAGCTCTAGATATTTGATGATGTTGGCCGTAGCCACTTGCAGCGCCTCTTCGACTTGCATGTATCAGTCAGATTTTGTGAGCCCTTCCCCATTTACAGGGGGCATTTGGGTTGTATTTGTATCTCATGTACTCAGATATTATTATACAAGTCCTGGCTGTTATCCCAGGCACAGCATGTATGTGGGATTCCTCATTGTATTTTTATCTGGCTCATGATTATGCCAGCTGTATTTTATGGTTCGGTCCCTTGTTTACTGGACACACTATTCTTTTGTACTTTGTCTCGGCGAGCATAGGTATGCCTCCCCCGCCGCCTTCAGCACAGGTACCCTCTCATAAAAAGAGACTTGTTGCACCTGCGAGTCTCGTCTCCTCAGGGTCTAGTCCTTCAGCACACTATCTCCCTTACATTTCTCTCTCTGACATCCCTTTTGTTGTCTAGTGATTGTGTTCTTACAACGTACTTTGGTCATACGATTTGCTCCTGACACTCACACGCTGGGGGGCAATATGTTACACCATTTTTTGGTCATCTAACCTATTATCATTAGATGGACCCAAGTACACCATGTAAGACCAGTTTTACCCTAAGTAAAACTGCTTTCATTATGTTAAAACAGGAAACCCCAAAAGGAAATATTAAACAAACCCATATTTGTTTGATTTTCCTCATAAACCATAATTTAATTATTATTCCCAGTCATGTTTAACCCAAAATCAAAGAAATTAATTAGATAAACCTTTATTTATCTTATTATTTCTAGGAATAATCATTTAAACCTTATTCCTTGTTAAATATGACCAAATCACCCACAAATAATTAAATAAATCATTATTTATTTGATTATCTTCTAACCGCTTCCTTAAAAAGATAAATAAATCATTTATTTATTTATTTTTGACAAATTAAGGGATTTGACCCAAGTCAAATACCTTTTCCTCCAACAAATATAATAAAATATTCCATAAAAAGTGGATCTAGATCTGGTTAACCCATGCACCAAGATCTAGAATGACCCAATATTTTGTTATAAATAGGAGGGTTTTTCCTACCATTCTTCACCTTTTGTTGCCTATTAGATCACTCTGGATCTATACACTTGGTCATATATCTCCATCATTTGCTCCCATTGAGCTCTACTCTTTGCATTGGGTTTTCTACATCAACTAGAGAGAGAAATCTTAGATCTGAAGTGCTGAGGACTTCCAAGAACCCATCCCACTGAGGGGAATTGGATACTCCTTCTGGTTTTCCTCCCAGGTGCCCCATTAATACAAAAAAAAATTTCAAAAATTGTTCTTGTCTTGTCTATTGGTATATGGAGAAAACCCTTATTTTTACTGCTTAATGTCTTTCCATGCATAGATCTGGTGTTTTGCGCTTTTTTCTTGTCTCACCTAACTAACCATGATTCGAACTTATTGCGCCACTTTTGTTGTTAGGGCTATTAGTTAGCGTAGCTAAAGTGGTCTTACGTACACTTCGAAAAGGATTCATACTAAACAAATTACCACCGCGGCGCATCCGCATCCAAAGAACCACTCCGGGAGGCAAGTACTCCTTTTAAGGTACAAGTAAATTTTGACATTCCCATATTTGAGGGTCAAATAGTTAGAGATTACGTAGATAGATGGTTGAATCTATTAGAAGGATATTTCTCTCGTTCATGACTTTTCGCACGGAGAAGATTATTTTTGCACTCCTCAAAGCTACCCCCCACGTTAAGGACTGGTGGGAAACCTACTGTGAGAACAAGGACCAGACAGAACCTTCTTTGTTCTCGGCCGTACCAACTTGGAATTATTTCTGAGACGCCGTCAAGGAACAATACTATCTCGTGGGGAGCTATGAGGACAAGTACATACAATGGACCACGCTGCGACAACAAAGGGATCAAGATGTGCATGAGCTGACGAATCTGTTCCATACCCTACACACAAAGTTGGGTATCAAAGATTCAGAGAAACATCTGGTGCTAAAGTATCGCAGTTGTCTGCACAGATACATTCAGGAGGAAATGGAGTTCCTCGACATCTCCTCGCTTGGTACGGCATACCGGTATGCTGCCAAGATTGAGCAGAAATTCAAACAGAAAAAGCGAGACTTTGGATCTGCGAATCAAAAGCAAGGAAAAGGTGCTTCCAAACCGCAGAACAAAGGACAGAGCCAAGGCATGGCGGCTAAAGACAACCCGTCAAAGCCACAAGAAAAGAACAACACCGTAAAGCCAAAGAAGGACACGGGAAAGTGGTGTGAATTCCATAAGAGCTCCACTCACAACACAAGTGAGTGTCGGGCCAAGCAGTCGCTAGTGGCCGAGATGAGGGCTTCTGAGTCAGATGCATGCTCCGACTCCGAATCAGAACTTGAAAAGGGGAATGAAAAAGGGAAACAGATTATTGATGCGGAGCCCAACGCCACTGTTGCCACCACAAAGATCTAGAAGGAGGAACCGGAAGATCCAGAGGAGGAGGAATGTCTCTTCCACTCCCAGATGTGGGTAAAGGGCTCCCCGGTACAGTTCATTGTCGACAATGGGAGCCAAAAGAACCTCATTTCAGCAGACGTTGTGAAGCAGTTGGGCTTGCCGACCACAGCTCACCCAAATCCATACACCATCGGTGGCTTCACCAATGACGAGATCTCCACGTCAGCCAGCAGTTCCGCCTTCCCTATAGCATCAAGCCCTTCACGGATGAGGTATTATGTGACGTTGCTCCTATTGATGTTTCTGATGTATTATTAGGACAACCATACTTGTGGAAGCGTCATGCCGTGTATGAGTCTCGACCTCGTGCTGCTATTGTTACTTTGGGAAATAAGTTGTACAGGATACTAGAGGTACCACCTCCTGCCGCTATCTCTTTGGTTACTGCAAAACAATGCAGTAAGCTCATTTCCCAAACCAGGAAATTCGTTTTCCTGATGATCCGCCCCCAGGGCAAGAAGAAGACCGTGGCCACGACCTCCAGACAGGGCTCCTCTGCACAACAACAACAAATGGATAAGGTTGTGGAGGAGTACGGGGACATCTTCACCTCACCCACAGGGGTTCCTCTGCACTGTCAGGTCAAGCACCCGATTGATCTGACCCCAGGTGCGTCGCTACCCAATGGACCGATCTATCGGCGCTCTGTTCTGGAGAATGATGAAATCAAGAGACAGATTCAGGAGCTGTTGCAGAAAGGTCACATCAGACCAAGTTCATCGCCCTGTGGGAGCCCGATCGTGTTGGTACAGAAGAAGGATGGGACGTGGAGACTCTGTATTGACTATCGGGCGCTGAACAAGATCACTGCCCGGAATAGGTACCCAATCCCACGGATTGATGACCTTCTGGACCAACTCCAAGGTGCAAAATATTTCAGTAAGATCGACCTGAAGTCTGGGTATCACCAGGTACCAATTGAACCCTCTGATGTGTGGAAGACCGCCTTCAAAGCTAAGGAAGGCCTTTTTGAATGGCTGGTCATGCCTTTCGGGTTGACGAATGCTCCCGCAACCTTCATGAGGATGATGGACGACATCTTGCGGCCATTCACCAACTCATTCGTAGTGGTGTACTTGGATGACATTCTGATCTTCAGCAAGACTTGGGAAGAGCACCTTCAACACATCCGACAAGTCCTCCAAACACTGCGGCAACACAAGTTGTGTGCCAATTTGGAGAAGTGCACGTTTGGCATGACCCAGGTTCAATATCTGGGATACATTATCGATGAAAGGGGGGTGCATGTGGATCCAGCCAAGATCCAAGTCATTCGGGATTGGCCAGCCCCGACTACTATAACAGAGCTTCGCAGCTTTCTGGGTCTTGCTAATTTCTACCGTAGATTCGTGTTGGGATTCTCTCATATCACTTGGACCTTGAGTCAAGTCACCAAAGGAGGAGCGAGAGCAAAATTATTTTGGTCAGAACCTCAACAGAAGGCGTTCAAAGAATTGAAAAATCGCCTATGTTCTGCCCCAGTGCTCACCTTACCAGACTTGCAGCAGCCGTTTGAGATCGAGACAGATGCCTCTGACTATGCTATTGGGGTAGTTCTTACTCAATAGGGACATCTAGTGGAATATCACAATGCGACATTGTCTGAGACAGTTCGCAAGTATCCCACCTATGACAAAGAAATGTATTCCATTGTGCAAGCCTGTCGACAATGGAAGCATTGCATTTTGGGGAAGGAAACAATCATCCACACAGACCACCGGCCCCTGCAGTTCATACAGACACAAGGGAAGTTGCAGAATGATCGCCATCATAAGTGGTCCACATATCTGCAACAGTTTCATTTGAACATCAAGTACAAGAAGGGTAGCACCAATAATGTTGTAGACTGCCTCAGTCGACCACCGATCGTGGCGCTCACCACCGTGCTCAACTCTTGTGGGCACGAGACTTCTGATTGGCTGCTTCTCTATGAGAGTGACCCAGAATTCGGCCGCACTTACAAGGCACTCTTGCGGGGTACACAAGTTCCAAATTTTCACCTCCAAGATGCACTTTTATGTCACCTGGGACACCTTTGTGTTCCTTCAAGCGAGCGTGCCAAGATGATATGGGAAGCAAACTACAATCGAGTCGCTGGGCATTTCGGGGTTGAGAAAATAGTAGCAATACTACAGAAGTATTTCTATTGGCCGAACCTTCGAAAAGATGTCAAGAAGCACATCAGATCCTGCACTGCTTGTGCCATTGCCAAACTGACCATCAAGAAGCAAGGCCTATATACTCCACTACCTACCCCTAGTCGACCTTGGGAATCCATCTCCATGGATTACATGTCGGGCCTACCTTCTACTAAGAATGGAAATGATTGTGTTTTCGTGGTCGTTGACAGATTCTCGAAGATGGCCATTATGGCGGCCTGTAAGAAGAATATCACAGCAGAAGCCACTGCTAAACTCTTCTTTGAACGAGTGTGGGTGCACTTTGGGATCCCACAGTCTATCATATTAGATCGAGATAGCAGGTTCCTCAGCACATTTTGGTCCAGCCTCTGGTCAATGTTGGACACAAAGCTCACCAAGTCCACAGCTTTCCATCCCCAAACAGATGGCCAGACAGAGGTCGTCAACAGAATGATTGTACACATTTTGCACATGTAAAATTCAAAGCATCCACGCACATGGGACGAGAGCCTCCCCTATGTACAACATAGTTATAACCGGGCTCTCCACAGTTCAATTGGCCATAGCCCCTTTCAGGTGGGCTTGGGATTCCAGCCACTATGTCCCATTGACGTAGCCATGCCATTTGCAGTTGCTCAGGCCGATTCACCTCATGTCCAGTCTGAAGTTGACAAAGCAAGTAGCTTCATCGAGCGCATTCAACACATCCGCCAACAGGTTCATGATAAAATGGATAGAGCCAATGAGAAGTACAAGTAGCGCCATGATCAACATCGGGTGCCACACAACTTCCAGGTGGGCGACAAAGTATGGCTACATTTGCAGAAGGAGTGCCTCACTGGACCCCACCGCAAGCTTCGCCCGCTCCAATACGGGCCGTACACCATCACCAAGGCTATAGGGAACAACGCCTTTGAACTTAGTATTCCACCATTCCTTGGTCTGCACCCAGTCTTCAATGTGGATCGCCTTCGTCCTTACTTCCCACCTCTACTGGACACCTCCGACATTGCAGAACAACTCACACCAACAGAGTTAAACCCAGACTGCATGGAACAGGCCACCACAGATTGTATCATGGACATGCAAATCAAGAACACTCGTCAACAGCAGATCCAACTGTATCGGGTTGTCAAAGCTGGCCAACTCCCGCACCAAGGAAAGTGGTTCACCAGGGACCAAGTTCAGCAGAAATTTCCTCATCTCATGGAGGAACTTAACGCAATGGGGACCATTGCTTCCTAAGGGGGGAGGAATGATCCAGGTGGATATTGGTGGTCACCCGCCTATTCCACTTGGGTCCCCACCATTGTCTCTTTCAGTTTTTCAATTTTGTCATAACTTACTATTTTTAGCAGTTTTTTGGGTCCTGAACTTCCGGAGCCGTTTTGAGGCCCTAAATGACATTTGTTGGGCATCGCGCCTCCAGAAAATATCATTCCATTCCAAAATTATATTTGTGGTGAAAGTTGTAGTCCTCGGATAGAGCTTCTTAATGATATATCATGTGCATCAAATGGAGATAGTATGCCAAAGTTACGTCCCTGGGAAGTTGAAACACCAATTTAGCCAAACGGGGCCCATAGTCTTGGCGCTTCATCTCCTAGGGTTAGGTTTTTGGATGTTTAGGGTTCTCCATTGTTTCTCAATAATAAATAGGCCCTCGAGCCTCATTGTAACTCAGTTTAGAGGCCTGTAGCCGCCACATCTCTTCTCATAGATAAATGCACTGGGTCACTTAGCTAGTTTTGGCTCTCCACTGTCTCATAAGAAAATTTCCATTTTTATACAATCAAACATGTTATTTCCACGTAGGTTTGTATTTATGGTTATATGTTCATTCTCATGTGGTTCTCACAACTAAATCAATCATATGGCTGCCAGGCTGAGCTGTGAAAGCGTGTATATACGCAGTGTTCATGGAAGTAAAAGCACGGGGCGAATCTAGTTGTGGCTGGCTGTGTAGTTTGCTTATTGATCGCTTTACTATTTCATCGCTATCTCGTCAATGATGTATTCATACGTATCTCTGGTATTTGATCGCTGATTATGTTGATTGTTGATCAAGTTGTTTAAGTTGGATTGGTTGATGATTCAATGAAATGAATCGATGGGGTATAAGTTTCTGCTTGATGTATGTTCTGCTTAAATGTGTGGAGCTGATCCAGAGAAAATCGATGAAACGTGGTCCATAGAGGTGCTGAGGGTTGTAGCCTTCAGTCAGGGGGTTGTAGCTCCCTTCCAGGTGAGGCTGGTAAACGAGAGCAAGGGGTCGTAGCTCACTTCCAGGAGAGGCTGGTAAACGAGTCAGGGGGTTGGAGCTCCCTTCCTGGAGAGGCTGGTAAACGAGCGTAGGGGGGTCGTAGCTCCCTTCCAGGAGAGGCTGGTAAACGAGAGCAGGGGGTTGTAGCTCCCTTCCAGGAGAGGTTGGTAAATGAGAGAAGGTTGTAGCCTTCTGCAGGTGGGTGCCTGCGTGCTAGTATGAGTCTGCGCCAGTACATGGTTGTAAGAGGTTTTCTTTATAATAAATATTGAATACAGAGACGACGGCAGTGGTGGTTTTCTCCCAAATTGGGTTTCCACCTTAAATCCTGGTGTTCATGTGTGTTGCTTATGTGTGATGATTTAGTCTGTTCTTACTTCACATGTTTACTGCTTACTCAACATCTAATGAATGAATGATGCAATGATCTAAGTAAAGAATTATCTGCATAATGAGATCTCTGGTAATACACAAGTTTTATTAAGGATATCCGCGTGTATATGCGAGTTCTGTTCAGTAAAGTAGCGTATGGATTTTAGAGAAAGAAAAAGTAAAAAGTTTTCAGTGAGCTCTAAATATTGATTCACCCCCCCCCCCCTCTCAGTATTTTTCCCAACATCTATTATTCTGAAAATTAGTAAATTTTTAAAATAAATGAGAGTCAAGTTCAAATCTCACTTAATACATATTTTAAACCCTTATAAGTTTACCAACATTTACCTTTAATTTATTTGGTAAGCACATCCAGATAACGATAGAAAACCAAATAATTTTATTATTATTATTATCTAAAAAAAAACTTAACATGTACATTATTGGTGGGCCCACCTGGGGGCAGCGGGTGGCAATTGTGGCCTGGGTGGGCATGCCCACTCGGGCCAGGGTGCTCGTGCTGAGGGCAGATGCGCCCATGGGGCGGCGTTTTCCCAAGCCCCTGAGTCGGCCCCCTACCAAGCAGGGAGGCCGACTCATGGGCTCGGGCACCCTAGGCATCCCTCGGGCTCGGGAGGAAGCCACCCTGTGGGCACATCTGCTCGAGGCAGGGGGGCCGATTCTGAGAATCAGCTTTGATTCTCAAAATCGGTCGCTTGGGCATATATATATTTTTTTAATTTTTTTTCTCATGGGGTCATGGAGAAAATGTAAAAAAAAATAATTTTTTTTAAACGAAATTGTTTTAAACTCATAATCGAACCCCAAATTATAAAAAAATATAATTTTTTTTAGGGGTGTTGGGAGATGACATGTAAAAAAAAACTATTTTTTTTTATAGTCACTGTCGGGGAAAAAATGTAAATATATATATATATATATATATATATATATATATATATATATATATATTTCAAAAAAACTGGTTTTATATTTTCATATTTTGGATGAATTTAAATGCAATCTAGACCTCGAGATGATGTACATGTTTCTGGTGTGTTTTAGTTTTTATCTATTTTTTTCGTTTGTTTTGTTTACATAAGATATATTTTTTTGTGATTTACTAATTTATATGTAGATATATATGTTTGCAGGAAAATGACATCAAGGAATGTTTCTGTTAATATTTTTATATGTAGATATATATGTTTGTATGAAAATGGCATCAAGGAAGGTTTCTGTTAATCTTTCTGGACCAAAGTCAACATTTGCATCATCTAAAGCTGCGGGCAGGCCTTCAAAAATCACTACTAGACGAACTACACCTTAGTTAATTATTGAAGATGTAGGAGTTGTAGGCACAAAAGAAAAGAAGTTGATTACATACTAGAAGAAATCAACAGAAGTGAATCATTCAAAATATGCACGGTTTCTGAAAGATATAGAAGATGAAACTCTACAATTATATCTATATGCTGGTAAGAATTTTGATGCTGAAAGTTATGACCTGGTGGGAAAAGTACTAGACCTATATATTCTTCTAAATACTGAAAATGTTTATATACTTTCAAAATCGCCGAAGTTGTTGGGTGCGCGTTATATTCTTTCCATGAATAGTTGCACGTGCAGTGGGGTCATAGGGAGGGCGGTAGCCCTGGGTGTAGCACCCTGGGGATTTTTTTTTTGGACCCTATTTTAGGTGGGTAGACCCACCTATGATTTTGTGCATGGATTTGCACATGGTTTTGGGGCATGATGGTTTTCAACCCTTGGTGTTTTGTAGATCTGGTCAAGGGAAATATAGTTATGTTCTAATCCAGGGTTAATGGATTGAGAGTATATGAATGATTCAACATATATATATATATATATATATATATATATATATATATATATATCTGTGTGTGTGTGTTGTAACACTAAAAGGAATATAATGAAAAATCAAGATGGTAGTCCCGTTTGGGATCTAGGGGAAAAATATCTGTGTATATCTATTTTATGTTTTATGCTCTCGCTATTGTTTCTTTTTTGTTTTTAAGAATTCATTTACAGATAATTTTTATACAGGGTTAAAACCTACATTTGGTATTAGAGCAACTTCAAGGGGAGGTCTTTGCTGCTGAGGGATTTTTTTTCTTGGGCTTGAGGTAGACCCTGTTGAGTGGGAGATCTGCAGGATCGATTCTTGCGATGAACAAAAATAGCGACCAGTGGAAAGATAGAGATCGAGAAATTTAATGGTCAGAGTTTTGAGTTGTGGAAGCTCAAGATGGAGGATCTGCTGGTGGATAAAGATCAGTGGATCACGATAGATCCAGGTACTAAACTAACGACAATGTCAAATGAAGACTGGAAGAAGTTGGTTTGGAAGGAAAAGAGCACAATAAAGTTGTGTATGATCTCAGATTCGGTTTGTTTAATGTATCTGGGGAAGCTACGACGAAGACTTTGTGGGTCAATTTAGGGACTTTGTGGCAATCTAAGTCCCTGGTGAATAAATTGTTCCTACAGAAAAAGATGTATAACCTGAGGATGAAGGATGGAGACTCAGTGACAGAGCATATGAACGCCTTCAATACTGTCATAATTTAGTTTTCATTTATTGATATTAAAATCTCAGATGAAGATAAGTGCATCATTTTGTTGTGTTCTCTACCAGATTTGTGGGATAGTTTGGTTATTGTTATAGGTAGCAATACAACTACCTTGAATTTTGATGAAATTGTCTCAGCCTTGCTGTGGGAGGAAATGAGACAGAGAAGTATGGAGGGCCATAATGGAGATGCCTTATTTTTATGAGGAAGGTCCCAGAACAGAAAAAAAAAAAGTTTCTAAGTGGGAGATCTAAATATAGAGGGAGATATAAATCTCTAGGAAAGCCTGTAAAGGTGTATTGCAAATTCGGAAAGGAAGGGAACTTCAAAGAGGACTGAAGATATAAATATCCCGAGAAAGGAAAGGGATTTGATGATTCTCCTTTTGTAGAGGAAAAACCACCTCAAATGAAGGTGGGGATGTGTGTTTTGCTTCTTCTTCAAATACATATGTAGATAATGAGGCATGGTTGATTGAATCAGGTGCATCCTTTCACTTCACTTCCCATAGGGATTAGTTATACGAGTATGAGAAGTATGATGGTGGTGATGTCTTCTTATGGGATGATAGGAAGGCCAGAATCATCATAAGTGGAAAATTCAAGTTGAAGCTGCAAGGTGGAAGGATTAGAACACTTCCTAGTGTTCTGCATATTCCTACATTGGCTAGAAATATGATTTCCACAAGAAAGATGGATGATATAGGTGTAAAAACAGTGTTCGAGAAAGATACCTGCAAGATGGTTCAAGGAGTACTGGTATTAATGCGGGGAGTTCAAATTGAAACTTTGTGCAAGCTTCAGGGTATCATAGTTATTGATGGGTGCAACAATTCTGTGGTTCATGAAAGTGGAGTGGAAAGCCTAGCGGTCTTTGGAGAAAAGACCATGCTATGGAATTAAAGGCTTGGACATATTGGAAAGAAGGGACTTTTTATAATGCATGGTAATGGTATGGTAGAAGGTATGTCTAATTGATCTATGGATTTTGATTTATGTGAACATTGTGTATATGGGAAGAAAAATCGGGTGAGTTTTCCTTCTGGTGCTAAGAGGAAGAACAATATATTAAAGCTTGTGCACATGATGTGTTTGGACCTCTGTTGGTTCCATCACTAGGAAAGTATGTGTACTATGTTTCAATCATAGATGACTTCTCAAGGAATACATGGATACATATCTTGATGAAGAAATATGAAGTCTTTGATAGATTTAAAGAAGTTAAGGCTCTGGTGGAAAACCAGACAAAGAAGAAGATAAAGGTGTTGAGGACAGATAATGGTGGAGAGTTTTGTAAGAAGGAATTTGAAGAGTTCTGTAAGAATCGTGGTATAGAATGACAAAAAACTACTCCATACACACCTTAGCAAAACGGAGTTGTAGAAAGAATGAAAAGAACGTCGATGGAAAAGGAAAGAAGCATGCTAGTGGTACCAGGTTGGGAAATGAATTCTGGGTAGAGGGAGTGGAGACTGCATGTTACATGGTTAGCAGATCACCTTCATCAACGTTGGAGGATAAGACTCCACATGAGGTATGGACTGGTAAGAAACCCTCTCTTTCACATCCGAGGGTATTTGGATGTGATTCATATGTACATGTTCCAAAGGAGAAAAGGACAAAGTTAGATAATAAATCTGAAAGGTGCATCTTTATTGGGTATAAGGATTGTTTAAAAGGTTACAAGATTTGGAACCCAGAAACAAGGAAGGTATTGTATAGTCGAGATGTGCTGTTTAGAGAGGTGAAAGATGTTGTTAAACACGAATTCCTACCAAAGGAACCTGAGAAGATAGAGTTTGAGCTAAAGGAGGATGAATTTGACTCTACAACAGAACAAGATTCAGAGGAGGAAGAGCCACAAACTCCAGCTGTGAGAAGATCAATTCGGGAAAGAAGGCGACCAAAAAGGTATAGTCCATATGATTTCTGTTCAAATTTTTCTTTAACTATCATTGATGATGATCCTAAAACTGTTAGGGAGGAAGTGGATTCAAAGGATGGAAAACTATGGAAGGAGGCCATGGTTGATGAAATGACATCCTTGCACAAAAATGAGGCATGGGATTTGGTGGAGTTTCCGGTTGAAAGGAAGCCCACCAAGAGAAAATGGGTGTTTAAGAAGAATATGACTGTAGAAGGGAAGGTGGAGAAATACAAAGCTCAGTTGGTAGCAAAAGGTTATTCCCAGGTGTCGGGAACTGATTTTGGTGATATTTTTTCTCCTATAGCCAATGTTACTTCTATTAGATAAAAAGTCTTTATATGTGTTAAAACAATCACCAAGGATGTGGTATAAGAAATTTGATACCTATATACGGGGACTTGGATTCACCAGAAGAAAATAGGATCACTGTGTGTATTTTAAATTAATTGGTGACCATGTTATTTATTTTGTATTATATGTGGATGATATGTTGCTGATTGGAAATGACAAATAAATTATCCAAGATTTGAAGACCCAATTGTTATCCAAATTCGAAATGAAGGATCTTGGTGCTGCAAACTATATTTTGGGCATGTAGATTAAGAGAGGCTGGGCAAAGAGGAAGCTTTAGTTAAACCAGAGGAAATATGTCGAGAAAATAATGCAGAGGTTCAATATGCAGGATAGTAAAATGATGAAGGTTCCTATTCCTGTAGGTGTAAAGATATCTGCTGAACAGTGTCCCAAGACACAAGAAGAAGAGGAGGATATGTCCCATGTTCCATATGCAAGTGTAGCAGGTAGCCTGATGTACACAATGGTATGTACTAGAGCAGACATTGCACATGAAATGGGAGTATTGAGTAGGTTTATGTCAAAACCAGGGAAGGAGCATTGGACAATAGTGAGGCGGTTTTTAGATATTTGCGTGGCACTAGGGATTATGGTTTGTGATACCAGGGAAGACTAGCATTGGACAAAGTTTTTGAAATTTGTGATTTTTTTGATGTAGGGTGGGCTGGAGATTTGGACCAAATAAGATCTAAAAGTGGGTATTTGTTTAGCCTATTTGGAGGTGCAGTTAGTTGGATGAGTAAAAGACAAATTGTAGTGGCTCTTTCAACTACAGAGGCAGAATACATAACGACCACTCATGCAAGCAAGGAATTAGTTTTTTTGTAGATATTGTGTTCTAGTATGGGGTTGGTGCAATGAGCTATAAGGATAGTTCGTGATAGCCAAAGTGAAATTTTGTTGGCTAAGAACCCTATTTATCATTCAAAGACAAAGCACATTAATGTTAAATATCACTTTGTGAGAGATATGGTTGAGGATAAAAAGATGTTTCTGGTAAAGGTGGACACTTTGAATAATGTTGCAGATGCATTGACAAAGTTTGTGAGCACTCAAAAGTTCTCTTGGTGTAGAGAAACAATGGGTGTTGTAGGGCTGAAATAATTACTAAGCTCTCCTGTGACCCCTGTGGAAATAAAATAACAAGTGAGAGAATGTTGGGCGTGTGTTATATTCTTTCCACAAATAGTCGCATGCGCGGGGAGGGGAGGTCACATGGAGGGTGATAGCCCCTCCCTGTTTGTTGCGTCGGGTAGCCCCTTGTGCGGGGTTCGGGGTTGCGCCCAGGGAAATTTTTTTTTGGACCCTGTTTTAGGTGGGCGGACCCACCTATGGTTTTGTGCATGGGTTTGCACATGGTTTTGGGGGATCATGGTTTTCGACCCTGGTATTTTGTAGATCCGATCAAGGGAACTACAATTATGTTCTAATCTAGGGTTAGTGGATTGGGGTTTATGAATGCTTCGACATGTATACATATGTGTTGTAACACTAAAAGGAATATAATGAAAAATCAAGCTAGTAGTCTTGATTTGTGATCCAGGGTAAAAATCTCTATGTATATCTGTCTTATGTTTTATGCTCTCGCTATTGTTTATTTTCTGTTTTTAAGAATTCGTTTGCAGATAATTTCTGTAAAGTGTTAAAACCTACACAAGTCACATGATAAACTTAGATATCATTTTACATTGCTGATATATAACTCGGGGGGTTATTTTTCAAAGATATGAAAACAAATCATACAAAATATTGCATAGACGATTGTAAGTATTTTTATTTATACTTATCTGTTTTGTGTTATTCAAACTGTATCATTTTATTTTTAATAACTTAGTTAATATTGACATATTATATTTTGTTTTACAAGATTTTGTTGAGGGCATTTCAATTATGTTGGGGGGAATCTATTATATAGAGCAAGATATTATGAATTTTGTCTCCATTTTCCATTTTCCATGTAGAAGAGATACGGGAAAGAAGTAAGAAAAAATACTTCAGGATGCTACAAGATTATATCAAATGGATCAATCTAGTAAAGGTAGACATGTTACTTTTCAAAATGAGGAAGTTGAAGTTGAAGTTGAAGTAGAAGAATGTGTTGCCATATATGAGGATCAGATTAGAACTAATGTTAGAAAGGAGAAGAGCCATAAAAAAACAAAAACAAAAATGTCCAAGAATGTCTCCCTTCTAGTTGGTGATGAGGAGATTGTTTCGGTTGAAGAAAATATCATAACCAATAAGAGGAAAAAAAAATTTCTCATTCTAAAAAAATCATGGACATCAGTGAAGGTACTTGTGAAAAATCAAAAGGAAGCAGGGAAATCATTACACTAGGAGCTGATTTAGAGGACGGAGTTATTAAAACAAAACAAAATTCCATTTGACATCATTTGGCGAAGAAAAATTTAATTGAGGGTGGTCAGTCATTTCAACTTAATGTCATTCAAGTCTACAAGCTAGATGAAGGAAAATTCAAATATCAAATTAGAAAGCCACACCACTTGCATGTTCACAATTTGAAAAAATTGATGAGGTACAACCCTTTTGTACATGTGGTTGATTATTTTCTTCTTGTTGATCCAAGTCAGGTTCCTAACAAAGAATCATTTGGAAAGTCAAAATGTTTTGAATACAAATATTATGTACTTTGGGGCAACCATTCAGTAGAAGCTCAAAGGCAATTGATGGAGGAATATCCTAATAACCCACGTTTTCAAGCAATGAAATATATCATTTATGTTGGTTTAACAAATACAAAAGCAAATTTATCTGCATGGGATCATAATTCAGATAATGAGTATAGGATTTTTATGACTTTCATCCAAAGGGTCATATTTTTTCATATTGAATTTGAAGAAAAATGTGGTGGTGATAAGACAAAGTTTTATCATGCATTTCAGAAGGAATGTTGTATGGAAATCGGTTATAAAATTGAAGAAAAAATAAGTTCAAAATGTGGCAAAGTAAATTATGAAATATTTAGAGGTATGGATAACATTTTCCAGTTGGAATTTAGAACTGGAGAGATATGGGAATTGATTGATCGTATTTTTGAGTTGTGGGAGAACTTTGGCATCAAAAGTTAGAAGGTAAAAAAGTCTAAAACATTGATATATAAGAGCATTCAGGAAGGGAGGTGTCTACTACCTTTGAGTTCTGGTTCAAAGGCACTAAGCCATGCAAGGAAAAGTGTATGGAGGTTGAAAAGAAGAGGGTGTTGTACTCTCATCTACTGAATATATCAGGTAATCAGTATTTTGCAGTCCAAAAGATTCCCAATGGGGAGGTGTGATCAGATTTGGATCAAGGACCTAAGTGATACTTCAAAATTCAAAGTGTTCGGAAGTGTGCTGAACATGAGCGACTAGATAGATCTCGTCTTCCTAATTTCGACACCCTAAACGGTTCAAAAAACTGACACCATATGAAGAAGTTATCGCGATTTGAAAAGTCTAGTAAATTGCAATTTTTGGCCTTTGACCAAGTTTGAATGGGCCTTTGAATATTTAAAAAATAGAATATTCCAGGGAATATTCCTCAAATATTCTTGGAATATTCCCCAGAATATTCCTTCTGGACCAATTTTATGCTGACAATTGTCCTGATATAATTCGAAAGTTTATTGTAAGTTGGGATTTTATCTAATGAAAGGTCACCATGTGGCAGGCCTGGAGGCTGCCACGTGGCCCTGTATGGCGTTGCAATTTTTTTTTTGGGGTCTCTGCAGGAATCGAACTTGAGACCACAACGCGGCTAGCCTGCCCGCGTGCCAACACGCCACATGTAGTTCTTATTTACTATGGTTGGTGGTTTGTATTTAACATGTAACAGTTTCATATTGGGGTTTGGCGAGGGGCCAGCCCCTCCGATATGGCCGTGACCCTAGACCATGGGATAAGCCCTAACCGCCATTTACACCGTCTGTTTGGGGCACTAGTCACATGGCATAGTTTAATGTAAACAATTTTCTAGCCCTAACCGTAACCGCCATCCACAACGGTCACTGCAAGGTCCGGAACATGTGTCCAACCTTCAACCCATCCAATAAATGCTAGTGGTTAGACTGGTGGAAATTCTGGCGCGCCCCTAAATTTTGGGGATTTTTCCAAATTTAACTGCAGTTATGTGCAGTTGCTCCATTTTTGGTGGAGCTGATGTAGGGGACACTGGAAAAATTTGGTTTTGGCTCTATCTTGAGCTACATTCATCCATTCCGAGAGTGTTATTAGTCAATTTCAACTATCTCAGACATTCTAGATTCATTGATGAGGGTTTTAGATCCATCAGAGGACTTTTGAGTAGGTTTTTGCTTCAGAGAAGTTCTAGGGGCCACTAAGGCCACCAGGGGCCAACAGTAGTTTAAGGCCTAGCCCATACAACTAGAGGCCTTTCTCAACAATCCAATAGTCAATTTTGGATGTTTCAAACATTATGGAACTAATGGTGTGGTTTTAAGAGCCTTTAGAGGACTTTTGAAGGTTGAGATGCTTCAGAGAAGTTCCAAGGGCCACTAGGGCCATCCAGTGCCATCAAGAGAATGAGGCCTATCCAGAGCAACCAATATCCATTCTCAGCAAGACAATATTCATTTTTGACTTCTTTGATTTCAGAATCTTTTGAGGACTTTTGAAAGTCGAGACACTTCAGGGAAGTTTTCAGTGACCCGAGAGCCAAGGGGTGCCACCAGGTGTTGGAGGTGAAATCGGAGGCCAATTTATGCAAGTGAATAGTATATTATGACTATTTTAGAAATTTTGAATCCAATGAAATGATTTTCAGATCCATTTAAAGACTTCTGAAGGTAGAAGAGCCACATGGAAGTTTTGGGCAGCCCAGGGCCATTAGTGGATGGAGGCATAGATTGGGGAGCCAGTTCTCTTTTGGAGAAAATGATCAGCCTATTTTGGAGGTCTGATATGTGTTGAAGATAGTAGGTGAGGTTTCAGGGAAAAAAAAAGGATTTCTAGGGGAGTTAGTGCCATAGAGAAACTCAAGGTAGCTCAAGAGCATTGACTCAAGGAAATCAAGTATAAGCGAACCGAGATCTATTTTCAGAGTGATGAAAGCCATGACAGGGGTATGATGGTATTCTAAACCCATTGGTTTAGTTCAGATAACCATTGGAGTTGATTTTTTAACTTTTAAAATAATATTTTAATCATAATCCCAAAGAGCCAAGTTAAGATGATAAGAGTTCAAGGAGACGTAGCCCATGATATTCGGGTGAAATCCTAGATTAAATTTGATGTTATGTTTTGATGTTTATTTGCTACATTATATGGTTGCTGCACATGTTTAATATCAGAAAAAACAAATGGTCTTAAAGCACTTAAACAATTAAAAAAAATTACACCTGTCTCAAGTATAAAATTCTGCAAAAGTCAAGTATAAGCTAGATATTTTATTTGTTTAACTGAGTGGGAGGTTCTTGAAAAGCATAACAAGTTATCCAACCCATTTTTCAGATCATATATCCTCTTGTATTAGCCCCAAAGAAGAATAGGAAGTGGCAAATTTGTGTTGATTATAGAGAAATTAAGAAAGCCACCAAGAAAGACCATTTCCCTTTTCCATTTATAGACCAAGTCCTGGATGGCCTTGCGGGGAAGAAGTTATTTTCATTCTTAGATGGGTCCAGTGGGTACAATCAGATTCAAATCAGCCCTAAAGACTAGGATAAGACTACTTTCACCTGCCCTTGGGGTACATTTTCTTATAGAGTCCTACCCTTTGGGTTGTGCAATGCCTGAGCTACCTTCCAAAGAGATGTCTTGAACATATTTTCTGAGTTAGTCCATGACACTGTCGAAATATACATGGATGATTTCATACCATATGGGGATGACTTCCAGGAATCTATCTCCAATTTGGGTAAAGTGCTAAGAAGGTGAATTGAGATGCATCTCTCCTTGAGCCCAGAAAAGTGTGAATTCTTGAATAAAGCATGGGTTTTATTAGGACACGCCATATCCCAAGCAGGAATATAGGTAGACTCGAACAAAATCACTATCATCAAAAGGGTATCTTCTCCTCAAAATAAAAAATATGTCAGGATTTTCTTAGGCATAGAAGTTTACTATAGAAGGTTCATCAAAGATTTTAGCAAGATGGCATCTCGATTATTTAGGTTATTGGCCAAAGATTCTGAGTTTATTTGGTATGGTCCTTGTCAAGAGGCTTTTGAGCTTATTAAAAAAAATTTGACTATTGGCCCCATCCTCCGAGGTCCAAATTGGACTCTGCCTTTCCACATCCACATTGATGCATCCGACAAAGCTGTAGGGGCAGCAATAGGACAATTAGAGGGAAAAATCCCTTATGCCATTTATTTCATCAGTAAGAATTTGTCAAAGGCCGAGCTGAATTATATTGTTACTTAGAAGGAGATGTTAGCCATTGTCCATGATTTGAAAAAATTCAGGCATTATGTAACTGGATATTAGACCCTTTTTCCCACTAACCATGAAACCATGAAGTATTTAATGAACAAACCGGATGTTAATGCTAGAATAATTAGTTGGTTGTTACTTTTAAAGTAATTTGATTTGAGTATTGTTGATAAACCTGGAAAGGAGAATGTTGTTGTAGATTGTTTATCTAGGTTAGCTCTCCCTGTAGGTGAAGAAGGAATAGTGGATGACCAACTGCTCGATGAACACCTCTTTTCTATATCATCACTCTTACCATGGTTTGCTGATATAGCCAACTACTTGGTTATTGGGAGACTCTATCCTAATATTTCATTTAGGGATAGCAAACTACTTGGTTACTGGGAGACTCCCTCCTAATATTTCATTCAGGGAGAGCAGAAGAATCATCAGAAAAAGCACCCCTTGCACATGGATTGGGGGAATTTACCTTTTCAAGATAGACACTGATCAAATCCTAAGGAGATGTGTGAGGGAGGAAGAAGTTTTTGATATCCTCTCTGTGTGTCATGACAACCCATGTGGAGGCCACTTTGATGCAAAGAGAACTGCTTACAAAGTTTTGCAGGCAGGATACTATTATCCTACCCTTCATCGAGATTCCATAAGATACACCAACAAGTGTGACCAGTGCCAAAGGATGGGGAAACCCACACAAAGGGATGAATTCCTTTACACCCTCAGGTGGCTCTTGAGCCATTTGATAAGTGGGGCATGGAATTTTTGGACCTATTGATCCACCATCCGGACAAAAGAAGTATATCATAGTCTGCAAATATTTCCTAACAAAGTGGGCTGAAACAAAAGAAGTGGGGGTAGCAACTAAGGAGAAAGTAGCATAATTTCTGAGGGAGAATGTGTTTTACAAGTTTGGATACCCAAGAGAAATAGTCACTGATCAGGGAGCACAATTCACCTCTCACCTCATTGAGAATATTTTGAGAAATCATGAGATTAAGCATAGAACTTCCTACTTCCTATCACCCTCAGACGAATGGCCAAGTAGAAGTAACTAACAGATATTTAGAGGGCATCCTCACCAAGGTTGTGAGCAGTAGCAGAAAAAATTGGGAAGACAGATTGGTAGAAGCTACTTGGGCCTACAACACTGCTTGGAAGACAACAACATGATTCACTCCTTATGAACTAGTCTATGGTAAGAAAGCTCTACTTGCAGTTGAGTTTGAATTCAATAGTTTAAGAATGGACGCTGAATTAGATCTAGATATATCAAATGCCCAAAAAGAGAGGTTGCTGCAACTAAATGAATTGGATGAGTTTCGAATGCAAGAACTTCTTCATACGGAGGTAGTTCAATTGTAAAGGAAGGTCTAACATGACAAGAAAGTCAAAGAAAAGACCTTCCAAGAAGGAGATTGGGAATTATTGTATGATTAAAGGTTTAAAGGCTTCAGAGGTAAGCTGATGAAAATATGGTTGGGACCTTACAAAGTGGAAAAATGTTTTGATAATGGTGCAGTCCAAATCAGAACCATAGATGAGGAAGGAATCCCCTTGCTTGTCAATGGTCACAGACTGAAAATTTACAAGAAGCCTTTGTCAAGGGAAGATTTCATAAATTCAATAAGCAGAGAGGTGTATGTGATGGGAAACTGAATAGTTTCCCATGCCTCCTGAAAGAAAAAATAAAAAGAATAAAGATCCGTGGGTGAAAACCTCTCTGAGGCACCTAAGGCAAGCTTGTGGGTTTAAAACCTTGATGGAGACGGCTCACTTGCTCAAAAAAAAAGAAGGGAGAAAAAAGAGAGAATAAAGATCCATGAGTGAAAACCTCTCTTAGGTGCCTAAGGAAAATCTGTGGGTTGAAAAACTCCATGGAGGCAGCCCACTTGCTTTCAAAAAAAGAAAAAAAAACAAATAAATTACATTATATCTCTGTGTTTTCTATGTTTGCTATTTTGCAGGTCATTAATGGTTTCTGGAAACATAGGGAATCATTCATCTTCTTTTCTCTTTTGTTTTACCATCCATCAAATAATTCAATCCATTCATTTTTATAACCTCCTCCATCACCTCCATGCACCACATTCCTCCATTCCTGAGCACAATGTAGCAAGGAAAACAAAACACAAACTACTACATACATCAGGGAATTCCTACAACGCAGCCATCTCTTCTTGAACAACAAGGACAAAAGGAAGGAGCTCATGAATTAGAACTTGGGAAATACAAGAGTGTCACCCATGGCATCTGGATCACCCCCACGCAGTGTCTACAATGAGAAGAAACAACAAGGACAGATCAACAACTCACTCAGAGAGCTGCTCATTTAGCGAGTTGCTCACTCGGAGAATAGAAAATAGTGATGAACACAACATCCAAAAGGTTTGTCTCCTCAATCCATCTCCTGCAACCGCCTTGACAAAAGCTGGTAAGCTCAGGTATAGCCCTTAACCCCTCACTATGCATTCATAATAGCAGAAAGTAATTAAAATCACAGACTAAGAGTCTAAGAGGCAGAAATGTGGCCAGTTAACTTGGCCACCACCGTGAGGTATGATTGAAAAATTGGAAATCATGCCACCTGGGCATGAAAAAGAAAAGAATTTCAATCAAGGGGAATTGAGGAGAACAAGGGGAGGAACATGCAGTCCATCATGAATTAATAGGGAGAAGGAAACAACTGTCTACAACAGAATTGGAGCTGAGCTGAGTTACATAAAAACTCCAAAATTAGCTGCGAATCTAATAAAAGGAGATGTCATCTCATCCAAACCAGTAAATTGAAAATTTTTAAAGTGTAATATCCAAAAATTGAATAATGCATTGATACACAAACATAATATTTGAAACATGGAAAATGTACATAAATATTATGATCAACACAGATATTGATAGAATAGATGAGCCATTTCATTATACATCAATAGAAAATGAAAGTACACAGTGCTGCAAAAGGAATGCACTCAAGCCACAAGATGGCTGAAATACACTAAAGAAACCAAGCACTGGAAATGTTGTGCTGCTACTACTGCTACTAAGGAGAAGAAACATGTGTGGAATTCTATTAGAGTGCTCAGAATGATCCGCACTTTTAACCACGGATTTTACTCAAAAAACCCAGAAAAACCCAGAAATGGTTTGGCCAGATTTTAACTTTGGATTTTCGGCCCTTTTTGGGTTGCAAACTGCACCCTTGCTGGCATAAATTGCGCTGTCAAGGATGGAGGCTCTCTAGCCTGCTGAAAAATATGACTATGAAGCTCAAGGATGATGGAAATAATGCATGCAATGTGAAAGAATGGTCCTTTACTGGATTACTAGCTGAAATGCTAGCAACTTCCTTTCTCCCTCGGATCTTCAGGACTGGACTATGAAATTCCTAATGGAAGTGTTGCTGCTGGGAGATGAATAATAGTTGGCCTGGTACTTGATATAGATATGAAGCACTGGAAGGATGATCCTGAAGCTCAAGGTGATAGGATGAATCCTACACCGGTTCTCCAGCTGAAATACTGAAGACAACCTCCTCCTCTCAAACTGATCTTCAGAAATGTGCAATTTCTAAATATGGATGTTCTGCAGAAAGTAGGAAAAATATGGCACCAATGCCTGATGATGAATCAAGGACAATACTCTTTCAAGATCTACTCAATGAAAGAGGTGGGATTCCTGACCAGGAACACCCAGTGCTAAAAAGAACTTGCAATCTTAGCTAGACAACCAAAGAAAGCATGGAATGTCAAATGACAAATCCAGATCTAAAAAGATCACAAAATCAATAATCCAAAGCCTATCTTCTATGTTGCCTTCATCTCCTTTATATATTTTATGAGCCTTCCCAAACCTTGGCCCACCTCATAACTGCGTTGTACATGTGGACATAGGTCTCCATGTTGACTGCGATGTCTCTACATGATCTCCATCACGTGTGAATGTAATGATCACCCTCTCCATCATGTGTGAATTAAATGCACTACTTCCTCCATCATGTGCACACTAGATGCACCCTTCTCCACTAAGTTATCATAATTTCTTTATGATCTTACTTTGAATGCATTATGATTTTAGTTTAAATTTTCAAGATCCTCATGATTTTACATTTAAGATCCATGATCTTATTTGACTATTTCATCCTCCATGATCTATCTCATAAATGAGACATGATCTCCATTAAATGAGATGCTCCACTACTCCATGATTTTAGATTTAAATCTAGAATATCCACATACACACATCAAAATTTATCTTTTAGGATTATCGGTCACTCCACAATTTTATTTACTTAGTTAATTAAGTTTATTAAGAACTCTAGTATTCCAATTATCTTGTGGAAAAATTGGGAATATTACATAAAGGGAGAGAGGCCGAAAAAAGCCCACAGCGCTTAAAGAAGAAGAGGAAGAACCGGCAGAAGAAGAAGAACCCGAAGAGAAACAAGAAGAACTAGAAGAAGAAGAGGAAGAGATGAAGGGCCAAGGAAAAATAGAAGAGATGGCCATAGAAGTCATAGAGATAGCAGAAAGTGGGCAAGAAATAGACTCCCAACACAACACCACATCCCCTCAATACAAAAAGGTAGTTGCCACCATAGCCCCTCTAAGCGTAAAGAGAAAAAGGCAGACCTCTATAGTATTCTACAACTGACAAGAGTTAGAGAGAGCCATAAAATTCTCCCACGAGCTCGATTATCATTGAAGAATCACCAAGGGAGGAGGAAAGAGTCAAAGAAACAGTTCTGAAGGAGCAACTGCAGAAGGCATGGGTAGAGAATGTAGCACTGAAGGAGCAATTGCAGCAAAAAGAGGAGAAAGTAGCCACCATGGTAGAATTATGCATATAATCCCTTCAACACATATTACCTTCTGACTCATATGCTGTGTACCTCAAGGAGCAATGGCTTCTATTTCAAATCAAAACTCTAGCCTCCCATGGATCACTACCTTTCTAAAATTGTAGGCAATTCATGAATTTATACAAGCAAGCTGACATGGATGATTAGGCAAAGATGGAAGAGTTTTATGTGCATAACTTTGTGCTAACAAATCTGGATATTTGGGACCCCAATCCTACAATGGGGGATATGTAGTTAATGGCTCTAACATCTTGGATGGTGAATGAGGACACTAGAGCAAAATAGATATGGAAGGTCATGGAAAGAAGAAATAGAGAACCCTTATATATCATACCTGAATTGTTCAGCCCAAGAGGTGTCATCCTTAACCATCGAGAGATTGAAAGGGACCCTGCACTAGTTGAAAGCTACCTTCAGAATCAAACCCAGGTGATAGGCCACTTTGATGATGTTTCTAGATAGATAGAAGATGAGAGTGCATTATGGCCAACCAGAGGAGATGGAAAAATCTCCCTCACAGCCTCAACAACAAGGATTACCATACTCCAGAGATACTAAGGGGTGCATTGGAAAGGGCACAATTATAGAAGAGGGCCATGTAGGCCAAAAATATCCAATGGTTGGGACTAAAGCTCAGCCCACCTTTGCTGCTAGGGCTGAATGATGAATATGACATAGATGCACAAGATAGAGAATGGAAGAATGCAAAAAATAATAATGGTTTTTACCCCCTTGGGTAGAATCCCACACTTCTTCCTCAGGAAATCAGGGGGGCTATCAAAGCCTTGAAGGAAATGCAGGAGGAGGATTAGTTGCTCAGAGGGTGAGCAACCATTCAGTAGGGGGGTGATGATGAGCTCCATCATTAGACATATTTTGAGGGGTTAATGGTCACCTTTTTTCCTTCTTAGATCTCTTTTTCTTGCATTTTTATTATTATTTTGTTTTATGATGTTAGTATAGGTGGTGATTAAGGCTAACATACTTCGAGTGCCTAATATGAGGTTGAGTACAAAAATTCATGATTTATTAAGCATTTTAATAAGGATTTTATCATAAAGACTTGGAGGAGACAACAAGGAGAATTTATTGGAAGATTGTACACCCTCTGTAACTCTCAAAGGCAGCCAAAGGATCCCAAATATTCTCTCTAAGAAATTCAAGTTCCAAAGGAAGCCAAAGGATCCCCAAGAATTCTCTCCAGCAATTCGAATTCCAGGGGCAGCCAAGCACTCAATCTTTGTTTACTTGGAGTCAAGTGGACTCAATCATGATTTTCTAGGGAGTTGTTGGTAGCTTCCTTGTAGAATAGATAGAGTAGATATCGAGCTAGGAAGAGTTAGTCAATGAATCAATTTTAGCTGGAAATTTGTTGCAAGCTATTGAGATTTTTCTGTTACTCAGTGATCAAACATTCAGAGATGTATGAGGTTATTCTTTTATGAAATGAGCAGACTGATTTCATTCCACTGATTTAAGTTTTAGAGATCTAGGCTCGTGGGTTAGGGCCCAATCCATGTGCCTCAGCTTCTATGATGTTACTATATTTTCCTTTCTGCCATTAAGCTAGCTTTATTTTTTTCATTCAATGAGTTCTGCTTTTAATAGTTTCAAGTTTTTGTTTAGTTTTGCTTTTAGTAGGCTATTGTAGTTTCATTTTCTTGTGAGTATTGGAATAGAGGAAAAACTCCAAAAGTTATGGTTAAGCCTCCCCCTCTCATCTCTGTCAATAGAGTTTGAGCAGGGTAGACCTTCCCATAGGCCAAAAATTTCTTTTTGTTTGAGTTTAGGGAATAAACTGCATTACCAAGTCCAGTCTCGCTTTCACTGTTGTTATCATGCATTTTTGTCTACTTTTCATGCATGAATCCACAGGCGTGTTACACTTCTGAGCACTGCTGGTGTGCCTCCATTCCCTCCTTTTTCTGCTTATTTTTACTACTGCACCCACCTTTTATTTCCAAAAACACTTAAGCCCTTCAGCCTGCCTCATTCCTTTGTTTTATTATTAACGGTTACCTTACCCGTTTTAATGCACAACATGTAGAAACCATTCAAAAACCATCAAAAACTTGACTTCCACCTTTCCTCCTCGAAATCCCCGCTATCGTACTTCATTGGCCGCAAATCACAGTTTTTAGTTCTTCCTTTACAACTTATTGCAACTATGCTGCCTCGAAATCGCATGCCGCAACCTTTTTCCCTTTTATTTAACACTAACCACTCCAAATCAACGATATTTCGATTATGATATCGGTCCCACTGCCACATCATCCACCTCATCGCAAATCACATTTCACAGTTTTTGTTGTGTTCTCGTTAACCTTTACTGCTTTAACTTTGTGATATTGCGATTGTGATTTCGCATATCTCACTTCCGCCCTCCATCGCACTCCGCCATCACACTTTTCGAATTATTCTGCTCCAAGGCCTCTTTTCACTCCAAAAAAGATTTAATCTAGTTTAAACCCCCGCTTTCCACTTCTAAGCCTCATTTCATGTGTTGAGCCCCCCATTAGCCTCTTTAGCCCTTTTCTTTCCTCCAAGCTGCAAATCAACACTCTTTTTAATTAGAATTAATTCATGGATAGTTTAGCTGCATGGATAGAAGCATGGTAGATAGAGCATAATATAAGTTGGGTGTGTTCAGCCGATTGGCCAAAGTTAAGTGCAATTGAAATTAGTTTCTTTTCTGCAATTTCTTTTTAGTAATTTAATTTAGTTTCTTTCTGTCATTTCCTTTTTTCAAATTAAATTAGTTCCATTCATGTCATTTCTTTTCAGAAATTTAGTTTAGTTTCCTTTTTGTCATTCCCTTCCAACAATTTACTTTCCAGTTCTTATCATAGTTTAAGAAATATCACCCTTTCGTAAATTAGAAGATGATGACATGAACAGAGTGCATTTGTTGTGTATATAGCATTGTCACCTCCAAGTTTGTATGAACCGTAGGTTGATCAAGTAAAGTAGGGTAGCCCCTGGGAGTTGGAGCACTCTTGGTGCAATACCAGGGCTCACCACACTAAAGGCTCACCCAAATGCCTTTTATCTCAGTAATATTTGAATTGTGGTAACCAGCTCACCACACCAAAGACTCATGACCCAGGAGGTCATTTTCAAACTTCTACATACCAGTAGAAAGCTCTTCCAGAGAAATTTATGGATAAATAGGTATGATGTGGTCTTTAAGCTTATATTATACCTGATAAATGGATTCAAACTATGTTATTCTTTACACCAATCCTCCTTATATCTCTTTAACTTCCTCCTTAGGTCTTGCCCATAATTTCTTTCCTTTTTAATCCTATTATGTTTTCTCAAGTTTTCAATCTCTCCCTGCAGATAAGAACAAATATACTCTTATATAGGAGGGTACATAGGAGTATGAGGAGTATGAGGAGGGTACAATAACTGATCCAACTAGGGACAAGGTCTTGCTGGCAAGGCACTGAGAACCTGCAGACTAGTATCCTTGATGGGCATGGAGTCAAAAACATATTGAATATGTGACGTGGCAGCCCAAATGGAATAGGTGGGTGGCCACCAATATCCACCTTGATCATTCCACCCCCCTTGGGAAGAAATGGTCCCCATTGTGTTGATTTCCTCCATGAGATGAGGCAAATTTTGCTGAACTTGGTATTGGATTTTTTGAAGATGTTGTGGACCTGCTAGCGGTCATGCTGGATGCATTCAATAAATTTTGTTGCTTTTTTAGCCTTAGAAAGTACCTGTGTGGATTCTTTCTATGTTGTCACATGAGGTATGGAAATATTAGGCAGCGACACGCCTGGGGTCAGATCAATGGAGTGCTTGACCTGACAGTGTAGAGGAGCCTCTGTGGGTGAGGAGAAAATGTCCTCGTATTCCTCCATGACTTTGTCAATATGTTGTTATTGTGCAGGGGAGACCTGTTTGGAGGTTGTAGAAACAATATTCTTGTTTCCTTGTGGGTGAATTGTAAGGAAAAAAAATTCCTTGGTTTGTGAAATAAGCTTACTGCGTTGTTTTACAGCACTCAAAGAGATGGCGGGAGGCGGTACTACTTCCGGTATCATGTACAATTTATTTCTTAAAGTAATAACAATAGCACGAGGCCTAGTCTCATACAAATAATGTTGCTTCCACAAGTATGGTTGGCCCAATAATACATCAGACACATCAAGAGGAGCAACATCACACAGTACCTCATCTGTGAATGGCTTGATGTTGTATGGAAGGCAGCACCGCTGGCGGATGCGGAGATATATTCCTTGGTGAAGCTAACCAATGGTATACAGTTACGGGTGTGCTATTTACAGTAGGCTGATCCTCTTCATGACCTATGCTAAAATGAGGTTCTTTTGGCTTTTTCTATCGACAAGGAATTGTAGTGGAGAACCCTTCACCCAAATCTGCGAATGGAAGAGGCGATCACCCCATCTAGATCCTCCCTTTGGAGGATGGTGGTGGAAAAAATGGCATTGGGATCTGCATCAATGATCTGCTTCCCTTTTTCATTTCCCTTGTATGGTTCTGACTCAGGATTAGAACATGCATCTGATTTGGGTGCCTTTAGTTCGGCCACCAACGACTGTTTGGCCCGACACTCGTTTGTGCTATGAGTGGGGCTGTTATGAAATTCACACCACTTCCCTCTGTCCTTATTTGTATTTTTGGTGTTTTTCCAGGTCACCCTGATTTGGATTTTCCCCTTGTTCTGCTATTCAGGAGCACCTTTCCCTGGCTTCAGATTCGCGGATCCAAAGTCTCTCTTATTCTACTTAAATTTCTGTTCGATTTTGGCGGTATAGCGATATGTCGTGCCAAGCGAGGTAATGTCGATGAACTCGATTTCCTCTTGAATGTATCTATGCAAAAAAATATAGTACTTGAGCACCAAATGTCTCTTTGAATCTTTAATACCCAACTTTGAGTGCAGGGTATGGAATAGATTCGTCATTTCGTGCACATCTTTATTCCTTTGTTGCCGTAGCGTGGTCCATTGAATGTACTTGTCCTTATAGCTCCCCATAGGGTAATATTGTTCCTTGATGTCATATTAGAATGAATTCCAAGTGGGTGCGACTGAGAACAGAGAGGGTTCCTTCTCATCCTTTTTCTCACAATAGGTTTCCCACCAGTCTTTGACATGGGGGCGGCTTTGAGGAGTGAAAAAATAATATTTTCTTGGTCGGAGAAATCTTGGACCGAGAAATACCCTTCCAAAAAATTTAACCATATATCTATAGTGTATTCATCTATCTGTCCTTCAAATACAGGAATGTCGAAGCTGGCCTATACCTTGAAAGGAGTGGCACCTCCAGAGTGCCTACAGGATGTAGATGCGTCTCAGGTGGGCAGTCGTTGAAGGATATGGGAAAATTTATCTATCATCATGTTCCTTTGTTTCTCGAGGGCCTCCTCGAGAAATATTTTGATAGGATCTCCTGCTCCCTCGTCTTTCTTTTCTTCCACCATGGGAGGTTGTCAGGGTTTGCGAGGCTGATCTTACAAAGGTTCAACCAGATCGAGCCCTAACTCCTTGTACCCTAACCTCGTTGGGGACATGCAAAGAAAAATAGAGAAAGAGCAGACCACTCTGATACCACTGATCCAGATTTATGTAGGAACACAATAATACACAAAAATAAACATAAATACAAATATTCTGCGGAAATAAAACTTCATTTCATCAAAATCAAATGACTGAAATATGCTTACAGACATAATGTAAATAAACTAGTTAGGGCGCTGGTAGCTTATCTATGAGAAGAGATGTGGCAACTACAGGCCTCTAAATTGTGTTACAATGAGGCTCGAAGGCCTATTTATTTTTGAGAAACAATGGAAAACCCTAAACATCCAAAAACCTAACCCTAAGAGATGAAGCGCCAAAACTATGGGCCCCGTTTGGGTAAATTGGTACATCAACTTTCGAGGGACGTAACTTTGGCATATGATCTCCATTTTACGTGCTCAATACCTTGTTAGAAATATCTATCTGAATACAAATTTTGATGTGAGAAACATGAAGGTAATTTCCATGTTGCTCCCGGTTCTCCCAAAAAACATCGTTTAGGGCCTCAAAACAACTTTGGAAGTTCATGACCCGAAAAACTACTAAAATAGTAAGTTGTGCTGAAACTGAAAAAATGAAATAACTGATGGTGAGGGTCCAAATGGAATAAGTGGGTGGCCACCAATATCCACCTTAATCAATAGGTTAGTTCTTACAAATATTGTATTCTCCTATAGGTTCATGCCTACAAATTTTGTAATAGTGGGTTAGTGCCTAAAAACTTTATTTTAGTAGGTTGGTACCTAAAAATATCTGGTATAAATAAGTTTTCATTTATATTTTGTGTTCCATATGTGAGATTTTTTTGTTATAATTCATGAATGTTTAGGTAAGTAATAAAATTTTGTATTGATTATCGCCCCCCTCCCCCCCCTCAATATAAGTGTTTATCCAACAATTGGTACTAGTGGGGTTTCCTTCATAAGTGGTCCAACCATTGGAAGGAAGATATCAAAGGTACCATGTTCAGTTATGAAGCTTCTTTCACAACCAAATCTCCATTTTTTAATAGGGTAAGGATGAGGAATTATCTAATGTATCTTGGTTTTGAAATTTGGAAATATTTAATGAATGGTTATAAATGTCTAGCTACTTCTCCATCTAATCAAGATAGTAAGAAGTATCATGTAATTAATTAAAAATCCATGAATTCCATCTTGTGTGGCCTATGAAAATAATATTTTTTCAAATTAATGCATTGTGAATCTACAAAGGACATCTGGGAAAAAATTCAAAACAAATATGAAGGAGATGACAAGGTGAAGAGGGAAAATTTTCAAACCCAAAGAAGAGGTTTGATAGCTCGAAGATGGATGATGAATATATTGCATCCTACTTCATTCATGGACATTCATGTGGATGAGATTGTCAATATTATAAAAGGACTTAGCAAATAAGTTAAGAAATCAATGATTGTACAAAATATGTTGATATCTTTCACCTTAATATGTGATGCAAAAGTATTAGTATTGAATAAATTAAGGATATGGAAAATCTAAATATGGATGAGATACATGTAATTCTCGCTACACTCAGAAATGAGGACAAGAAAAGGAAATTAAACTAGAATAAAGGAAGTATCTTTCAAAGTTTAAAAGAAGAAATAAGAACTTAAATATGAGGAATATTCCAGAAATGAATCGGATACAAAAGAGGCATGGTTTGTGAGAAAACCTAATAGAGGATTTGTACAAAGGTAATATTCCATTCAAATGTTTTAATTATCATAGAATAGGGTATTTTATTGTTATCAAAATGTGAGGAGGATTATGATGAAGATGAGCATGAAAATTGAAGAAATTCTTATAGACAAAAAGGACGAAAGTATTCCAAGAAGAAAGGTTTTTATTCTAGATAAGACAATAGCTCCTCATAATAGAGTTATGAATACATAATCTAACATTGAAAAAAAAGAACTTGTTTTCATGGCCATTGATCTAAAGACTTGTTGACAGTGCTAGGTATTGTCAACATGTAGGGGATATGCCTGATATGAGGTCCCAATTAGACCGCACACCATTTGGTGTAGGAGTCCCATCTGACTATATGGTATGACCACCATTGCAAAGGCTTTAGAGGTGTGCCTTGGTTACAACACATACACAAGAGATCACAAAGACTTCTTTGGCGTAGCAAGTATGTAAGATTTGTGTGACACTGAATGTAGAATGCATAGGAAAATTCCACGGTTGGTAAATGGAAATGAGCCTCTTGTTAGGGAAGTAATGGTACTATCCTAAGGGAGACCCATGAGAATAAGATAAAGAGTTGTTGATTTACCTACAAATTAGTTCACAAGACAAACAACAATTGTAAAATCATAACAACACTCATTCAAAAACATCCATATCTAAGAAATTAAATATTTCATTAGCTTTAATATGTATTACGCAAACATATACCACAAAAATATCAAGAATGGTATTACTACATTCATGATACTGCATGAAGAAGTGTTGGATCGAGTAGCTTCTGAATATTAACAAAAAGTTACAAGTACGTTGTTACATAGGTGAAAAACTAGATCCAGTAGTGGAACATGTAGTCACAAATTGCTTCTCCAAAGAATGATTTACCTCCTATGAAATACAAGATAAGTCAAGACCAAACTCTAAGAATCCAAGCCCCTTACTTGATTTATGAGGATATATTTATAGCAAATGACAATGAATTTTGTAGAAATTAATGTGTATATTTGAAACTACTCATTAACTTTACTATATCACAAGACTCGAAGCTACTCTATTGATCTACGGAAGTAAATTTGTGATCGAGAACACAAAACATTAACATGAAAAAGGAAACATCACACATAGGGGAAAGAAACTTATAAAATCCCCTTACTATATGTATTGCATTAATCAAAGAAACTAGATGTATAAAATAAGCTTTGCTCAACCTTGAGCTCAACCTGCACATGTATCTTCTATCCTCTACCTCACTGATTGAACCTAACCAATGCTTAGCCAATTTTTCAAGCCTCCAAGCTCCTAATTCCTTGTGTTGTTCCTTGAGGTGTTAGACCCTATTAATTAGGAATTTCCTTCAAAATGCTTGTGCAATTCCTAGGATTGATCACGTGACCATTACAATAATTTATACACTCAATATAGAATACAATTAATCGTACACTACCTTGGAAACTCCACCACAACTAGGAAATTAGAATTCTTTGTATGCATCAGTTAATTTAGGCAGATTAATTAGTTATCTAGATGATCATTGAGTGTGATCGAAGTTACACTCCACAATTTGACCTTCCGCTATTTTATCCAACAGTTAGAACTATTTTAACTCTCCAACATTTATAACTATTTTAACTCTCAAACATTTAGAACTATTTTAACTAACCATAACTCAATTTAACTAAATTAAATTGTTACAACTGAAATTAACTCAACCTAGGCTCCTAAAATTTAGGAACCCACTTCACACAACTGAACTTCATGTCCCTAAATCAAATCAACTAAAATATACTACTATTTTTTAGGAATCAACTCAAGTAAAATGAACTTGAACTCAATAACTTGAATGGAGTGTTCTTAGATGAGTGAAAAGAGCCATGCCACCTCAGTTACCTCCTCCAAGTTGTTTGTTGATGTGGAATTTTCAATTTCCTCAATTTGAATTAAGATAAAATCAAAATTGAGACTTTCTTGCTGCATTTTCAACACTCCCTCTCAGAAAGAAAGGGATTATCAACCACCCAAATCATGCACCTATGGAATGTACTGTATGAAACACCTCTCACTATTTTTTCTGCTACTGCAACATCTGCAATTGAAAAGCATAAAAAAAACAAATTGAATCAAGTATGTCTACAACTATCTACTGAGAAAATTGTGTTGTTGTTGACTCTGATACTGAGCCTCCTCCTATGTTTTCAACACTCCTCTCCACTCCTTAGTATATGAATAAAATTGATCCTCGTGCGAATGAATATGGTGGGCACCTGTAGTAAGGTAATCATCCATGAGGAGAATTCCTCAATGGACCCAAACCAAATTTATGCACTCCTGGGACTAGGGCTCTACATCCCACCTCACTCCTAGAGGTATAGTTGCATGCATGGAAAAATATGATAAATTGATACTACCACAAATGATCTATTGTTTCTTCCACATTTCTTCTACAACTACTGCAATCATATGAGTATGATCTCCCCAAATCCCGAATTACTAGCTTCCATGGGGTTTCTCCCTCTTAAACTAGACTCCCTCTAAGTCTCGATCTCCCTTTGAGAAATCTCGTTGCTCCTTAATATACCAATATCAACGATCAAAACTCATTTTTGTGTCACTAAACATTGGATTATTGATATTCCCACTAACATCATTCTTTCTCCATTAAGAAGTATACACATAGGGTCTTTTCGATCTTCCCTGAACTAGGGCTCCATCAACTATGCCTCCTAATGACCTATTAGTTCTTCAATTATTAATGTAGATGAGGACTTGAATGACTGTTTCTAATGTAAATCCTGCTCCGATACCATGTAGAAATTAATGTTTACATTCAAAATTTCTCATGAAATTTACTAAATCACAAGACTCAAAGCTACTCGACTGATCCGTGGAAGTTAATTCACGATCAAGAACACAAAACATTAACATGTAAAAGGAAATATCACACATGCACAATGATTTATCTAGGGGAAAGCAACTGCTCAAAACCTATTACTATCTGTATTGCATTAATCAAATAATCTGTATGAATACAATATGCTCTGCTCAACCCTGAGCTCAACCTCCACATGTATCTTGTATCCTTTTCCTAATTGACTGAACCTGACCAATACTTAGCCAACTTTTCAAGCCTACAAGCTCCTAATTCCTTATGTTGTTCCTTGATTAATTAGCCCCTATCAATTAGGAATTTCCTTCAAAATTCTTGCCCAATTCCTAGGATTGATCACCTGAGCAATACAATGGACTATACACTTAATATAATATATAACTAATTGTACATTTCCTTGGAAACTCCACCACAACTAGGAAATTCAAATTATTTGCATGCATGAGCTAATTTAGGCTAATTGATTAGTTATTTGGATGATAACTAATTTCTCCAATATTTAGAACTAGTTTAACTAGCCATCACTCAATTTAACTGAATTAAAATGCTACATCTGAAATTAATTCAACCTATTCTCCTAAAATTTAGGAACCCACTGCAAAAAACTGAACTTCATGTCCCTAACTCGAATTAACTAAGTTAGACTCCTATTTTTTAGGAATCAACTCATTAACTCGAATTGAGTGTTCTTAACTAAGTGACAAGAGCCATTTCACCTTCATTAACTCCTCCAAGTTGTCTCCTGATGTGGAATTTCGAATTTCCTCAATTTTAATTAAGGAAATGTCAAAATTGACACTTTATTGTTGTATTTTCAACAAATTTTGATTTACCTCATAAATTTTCAACTTCTATTACCTATGGGCTTCCATACATCCTTTCACATTCTGTACATGACCTTTTTGTTGGGCCTCATAAATACAATAATTCCCTTATCCTATTTCTTAATTCTGATGTAATTTTTCTATCTTTTTCCTATGTTTTGATATATTGATTTGCATAATATAGTATTTTGAAGTAATTAATTTATTTTTATCTTTTCATTTCACTGAAAAATTGATTCAATTATAAAAGCGCATATTTTCTCACGTAAGAATTGTTATTGAAAACAGGGACTCTGTGACAGTTGGGATTTGTTGTTGTTCCTTGGCTCATTCCTAGTAGAATTAAGTATCATGATGTTGTCCCTGCTAACTTTAGCGACATTAGTGTAGGCGATTTCTATCTGAACCATATCGTTTGATATGGGATCCTTGATTCTTTCATCCATGCGGCATTAAGCCCTCTTGTAACTGAAAAGGGCATCCTGTGAATCTTTTGATTCTCAGCATTGATCTTTGTTGAGAAGAATTGTTGTTTTTGTCGTTTATGATTGTAGTATAAAAATGAGGACTTATGTCCTGAACAATTTTTTTTTTTGTGAATGTAATATTTGTGATACATATTTTGAAAAAATCACTCAGCCTTGTAATCATCCTCTTTTGAATAGAATGCAAGTTTCCATTATCAAAATTTCTCTTATTTTCCTAATATCTCTTTCAAGGAAGTTTGATTCCAGTGGTTTGGGCCCACTTCTGGAAGAGGCTCTATCCTCAGATGTAACATTAATCTTGTGTTAGATATTAGAATTTTCTGATCCATATTGATGATGAGAGTGTCTTTAGGATTAATCACATAATTTATAATTGGTCCAATTCTTAATTATGTGATTAATATTGAAGACACTCTCATAGTTAATCTTTTATTTTTCTATTGACGTTATTTCTTGTTAGATTAATTTTGGGCTTGAATTTTTACTTGATAATCGTGATATTGGTTTACATAGATTTTTGTGTGCTCACTTTGAAGTACACAGACCAAGCTCGGTATTCATGATCCTCTTAGTAGAACTAGCGGGACTTCAAACGGAGGATTCATGTGTGCAAAAACTGGTAATTTGTTGGAAAAAATTAAAATTGATATATTAAGAATGCTCACTACATAATTGGATGTCCTGTAGGTAAAATAGAAGAAGACTTAAGCAGAACAGGAATTAGAAATATTATGTCCTTGATGTCGACGAAAGCATGGTCGTAAAGAATGCCCATTAGGCACATTTGAAATATGTGCTATTTGCATTAAGGATCATGCAACTAGCCATTGTCCCTCTCTCCTTGGGCTAAAGGTCATGTTTAAGGAATTCAAGGAGGATCTAGAGCCTGCAATATTTGTGGCACAACGAAAACAATGGAAAAATCACCTTACAATTATGACTCATGACCCCTCCATGTTCTTTTCTAGACAATATAATCAACAACAATTTCCCAGAATAACCTGACAGGGTCAGCAACATGCATGTAGCCTCAAACATATCCTTCATCACCATGGCCAAACCCACTGTTTCATGTGCCTTCATGGCCAAATAAAAAATACTATGCACCTTCATCAAGGAATCGGTAGGGTAACTTGTATCCTTCGCAATGGTCAAAATAGCCCACCCAGGGACCAATATGGTCCCAAAATGGGAATATTTCTACATGACATGTTAACCCATTAGAAAGAAATTTGTCACCATCACAACCATCACAACCTCCACTGCAGCTACCCCCAAACGCCGCACCTCTGTTACGTCCCTAGCTACCTTCATAGCCAAATACAAACCCAAACAATAGGCCTATGTAGCTATTGGAAATACTCAAAAATTCTGACTGTTCACCTCCATATTTAGAATGTAATGAAATCTATCTTAGATATGGGTAGATCATTTTCCATAGGACCCTTTAATAAACTCAAAACAACCAAAAGATGATAAGTATGCTAAATAGAAGCATCCATCTGAAATACCTTCACTTATTTTAATTATAACCATGTTAGAATCACCTAACAGACCTTCTAAAAACCAAGAGCCATGAAAAAATCCAGATGTTTCTCCCCTATTTATAGAAAGACTAGACATAGTAGGGTCGCCCACATATCCCAATTTTTTTCTTGTAGGGGAATTACACAATTTTTTCATTAAAATTCCCCTTTTGAAAGCTATCATAGATATACTGATATATGCTAAGTCCATCAAAGAACTACGCGTTAAGAAGCATGGAAGGAAATAAAAATATTATCCTACAGTCTGTGTCCTTGGGAAACTCTCTAATCTTATTTTAGGAAAGAAGATACCCATCAAATATGATGATCCTATAAGCCCAATGGTCATTGTTCATATTCATGGACTTATCTTTCCAAATACCTTAGTGGAATTGGGAGTCACTATAAATATCATAACACTTGACACTTGCGCCCTCCTTGGAACAACCATGTTAAATCCAAGTCCCACCATGTTGGATCTAACCGACAGATCAATGATAAAACTAGAAGGAACACTTGATGACATTATTGTCTTTGTGGACTCCTGGGAATACCCAGTAGAATTTTTGGTTGTTAATCCCATAAATAAACTTGAAGGACACCCTCTTATACTAGGAAGACCATGGATTTCCACAACAAATGCATACATTGGGTGTCAGACTGGAAGTATGACTATTGATAAACGAATCACCATTAAGAACCTCATTCTATATTCGCCTGCTAAACACAACATACTATCTTATAATCATAAGTGGCTTCCTCTCGAGTATGAAAAAGGTAGGCTATGATCTCCCCTTATTATTGAAAATGCCTTTATGTTTAAGAGACAAATTGAGGATGATACAATCAATGGATTCATTATCCAACCTTCTACTGTAGCTCATCCCACATGCCAGATACTAAAGGTAGTACTCGACAATGAAGCCTGGGGTGACCCAGTGGAAGAATCAAATAATGATAATATACCTACAACCGTAGTCCATAATAGCATTCATGTTTTTATTGAACGAGGAAAAACATTGAACATTAATACCAACCTTAATGATATCTAGCATAAAAAACTTATTCAAATCCTTCATAAATACAAACAATATTTTTCTTGGGATTATTCAGATATGAAAGGAATTGGTCCACAATTGTGTACACATCACATTTACATTGAAAAATATTTTCCTGAGAAATTCGCCAACTTCAAAGGAGATTGAACCCACATCCTATACATATTGGAACAGAAACTATAAAAATTTCTTGATGTAAATTTTATATACCCTATATCTAATAGCCAGTGGGTTTCACCATTGGTGTTAGTCCCTAAAAAAAATGGGAAATAGATAATTTGCATAGATTACATAGAACTAAACAAGGCCACATAGAAAGATCATTTCCCTCTTCTGTTTATAGATCAATTCCTTGATACACTCGCTGGGAAGAAATAATTTTCTTTCCTGGATGGGTTTAGTGGATACAATCATATTCATATTAATCTTGAAGACTAAGATAAAACAACGTTCACCTGTCGTGGGGAAGAATTTTCATATGGAGTCTTAGCATTTGTACTATGTAATGAACCAATCACTTTTCAAAGAGAAATTTTGACTATATTCTCTAACTTAATCAATGATAGAATTGAACTTTACATGGACGATTTCACTCCTTATGGTAATGAATTTGACGAAGCCCTAGATAATCTGGAAAGGGTTCTTGCATGATTTATAGCCACTAGACTATGCCTTAGTAATAAGAAATTCCATATGTTGATGATAGAAGGTGTAGTCTTGGGACACTTCATTTCTGCTATAGGTATTCAGGTGGGCCCCGCTAAAGTTGAGATAATTATTAAAATCCATGTTCCATGAAAACCAACAGAGGTATGTAGTTTCCTTGGTTATGTTGGGTATTATCATTATTTTATAGATCATTCCTCCAATATTGCAACACCTTTGTATTAATTAACTGCACATATGGAATTTGAGTGGACCGACAAGTCTGCTATGGATTTTGCAGATATGAATAAATTGGTTTCAAAAAATCCTGTGTTAAGGGGATCAGATTGGAGCCTTCCATTCCACATATTCTCATACACATCAAGCACATCGAAAGGCAAGATTATAGGATAGGAAGATGATAAGAAACCCTATCCAATTTATTATATCAATAAAATTTTAATAGCTGCAACATTAAATTATATTGTCACAAAGAAAGAATTTATGGTTGTTGTTTATTCCATAAACAAATTTCGGCATTAATAATAGGTTATCTAGTTTTCCTATATACTATTCATTTTGTTATTCGATATTTAGCTAAAAAATCTGTTACCAATGGCAGAATAACTCATTTCTTAGTGTCGTAGCAGGAATTTGATATCACTATAAAGGATCGGCCATGGAAGGAGAACCACATGGTAGATTTATTGTCAATAATTCCACCTAAAATTGATTCTTCACCAATGGAAGATCGATTCCTAGATGAACACAGGTTTGATGTGATTGTTCAAACACCATGGTATGTTGATGTTGTAAATTATCTAGCAGCTAGAAAACTACCATCACAACCCTCACCATGGGAAAAGAAGCACATTTTCCTGCGTAGTGCTCAATTCTCATGGATATATGACTACCTCTTCCATATGGGAATATATCTCCAAGTCCACAGATGCATCAGCGAGGATGAAATTTATGATATTCTCAAGGGTTGCCATGACAAACCCTATGGGGGACACTTTTCTGACTGCAAAACCTGGCACAAGGTATTACAGATGGGATATTTTTGGTCCATGGTATTCAAAGATGCTAAGAAATATGTTCAAAGTTGCGACAAATATCAACATATGGGTCATCCCATTCAGGCAGATGAAATTCCTCTCCAACCACAACTAGTACTGGAACCATTTGAGAGATGGGAAATGGATTTTTCTAGTCTTATTAGTCCTCATTCAAACAAAAAATCATACTTATTATTCTTCATGGACTATGTAACAAAGTGGGCGGAGGAAATATAAGTTTCAAGGGCCATAGAGGAAGTAGTCATCAACTTCTTATTTGAATTATTTTTTCATTGTGGCTTACCTCTAGAACTTGTAACTAATGGAGGATAACAATTTACTACCCAGAAATCCTCTTCCACCTTGAAAAAATATCATATCAAACATAGAATCACCTCCTCTTACCATCCGAAAGAAAATGGATAGGTGAAAAAAACAAACAAATTATTTTAAGGGATGCTAACCAAGATAATACCTACAAACCACCAAGATTGGGCCTCCAAACCCTTTGAAGCCTTGTGGGCTTACATGATGACTTGGTGTAATACTACCAGTTTTTCACCTTATAAGATTTTATTTGGGAAGGATCCCATTTTTTTTTTATCAAAATTGAAGTTAAGACTCTCAGGACCGCTCAGGAAGTGGATCTCAGCATTTAAAAAGCACAAAAGCAATGCCTTCAATGGCTCAATGAAATGTGCCTTGCTTCTCTTCAATGCACAACAAAGAGCTAAGTGGCATGACCATATGATTAAAAAGAAGACCTTTCATAAAGGTGATTGGGCATTGTTATATGATTCTAGATTCCAGGACTTCCCAGGTAAGCTCCAAATGAGATGGTTAAGCCCTTATGAAATTAGCGAAGTCTATGACAATGGGACAGTATGCCTCACTACGATCGATGATTCTAGCATCTCTTTCCTTTCCATTGGTCATCGGCTGTGCCTGTATCACCAACCACTTACACAAGTATTTTGTGCATGAAATTCACAATGATGCCGATTTACAGGTTGTAGCTAAATACAGGAATACTCCCATGGCCATAATCAGGTGAAAAAAAATTGGACACTATTTATTATCATGTACATAATATAATTTTTTTTTTTTGTGTATTTTCTTTATTTAAGGGAAATATGCAAATATCTTCTTATAAAAACATTGTTACTTTGAACACCACTGTAAATTATTGTTTCTAAGTTATAGTGTTGTTCCCTTAGTCACAACATCATTATCATAATTTTTTTTTTCCTTAGTCATAGCATCATTATCACAGTGGTTGTTCCCTTAGTCTCAACATTGTTATGAAAGTTTTTGTTTCATTAGTCACAACGTCATTATCAAATTTGTTGTTTCCTTAGTCACAAATTCATTATCATATTTGTGGTTTCCTTAGTCACATTATCATTATCACAATTTTTGTTTCCTTGGTCACAATTGTTGTTTCTTTAAAAGCAATTAGTGTTTCCTTGTACGCAATTTATTTGCCTATATTTTTGTTTCTTTTTGGACAAGGAACATTTGGAGTCTTTTTTAATATGATGATTGGATCATTGGGATAGTTAATACTTATCACATGATAATTTTATTTCTATAGGAGAATATTATTTAAAAATATGATTTTGTTTTACGGATTCATGAACTTTCCTAAAACCTTTAATTCCCTTATTTTTTAAGAAAATCATAAAAATCCTCATTACACATTTTTTTCTATCACTGGATAGGGAATAAGTCTAACTCCATTTTTTGAAATATCTCTACAATTCCTTTAAATAAATTAATTTTTGGGAACAAGACTAACCAGCCAAAAAGTTAGTTAGTATAAAACTTTTCATGCCATCCCCATCTCTCAAAGATTCAATATGCCACCCCATCTATTAAGTAACATTTTATGGTTAACAATAATCATAGAAAAATTGAAAGCATAAAGTCAGCAGAGGATAGGAGGTCTCATTACAATATGGCCTACCATGATCATAGGTTCTAGTGAAGTGACAATACCATTTCTGGTCACCAAGCCAGGATGATGGCCTTCAGTATTAAGGATGAAGAACAGGTATCATCATGAGCTATCTTGTTCAATTTATTAGTTCCCATGAATGGAATTGTTATAAGCTATGAATTTATTCCTAATATTTGGTACATTGGCATTTCAAAGGGTTAAAATGAAACCCTATCAAGGCTATGGACGCCTATTGGTAGTAGTGGATATGCTTATGGTATTAAAGTCAATTTAAATACTACAATCAAAATGACTAGCTTCCTTCCTTACTATCAATAATTACCAAAGGAAAATTGCTAGAATTCTTATAACCTTGCATGGAGTATCATTAAAATATCCCTATAATGTGATATCACTAATTGTTAATGAGGATTAACAACTAAATTCCACAAATCATGAACAAAAACTATAATGTATTGATGGGTTCCAAAAATGTCTTATGTTTTCCCTTACCCGCCTCTATTTCACTAAATTTTGGCCTAAACCTATAAGTGCTTATCCTTCATTTTGATGTGGTTTTTGAAGAATTTTTTTGCAAATACAATATTTTATAAAGCTAGGTAGGTATATTTATGTTTAATGTCAGAATTATTTGATTTTTGTGTTTTTCTAAAAACATTGTGACCAATATAAACCACTAAACGTAATCTATGTAGTGCTCGTACCTAGGTGGTTGGTTGTACCACAGATTCATAGTCAAATTTTCAGAATGTGATCTAGCAGACATCAGATTGTTGATGAGATTAGGAGATATATTTTTTTTCCCTCCATCGATGTAACAACCCGAGAATGCAGGGGTGAAGACTTAATGGTCAACTTCTACAAGCAGATCCAGTTTTAAGTGTCCAGGTCTAGGGCATTCAGATTCATGTTAGACATAAATTGGATCTTATATTCAGTTATTTATAAATGGTAGTCAGCCTTAATGCCTATTTTTTACTCATTATTATGTATAAATTGTATAACTGGTCATGCGGGAAAAACTGGTGAGAATAAGGGGATGTTGTTGAAGCTCTCACTCCTCAAACTATATAAACTTGTGATGTGAATATTTTTTAATCAATATAACCTCTATGCCAGGAGTTTATTTATATATGTGAGTTATGTTGTGTTACATGATTAATTCCTTGTTTTTGTAAGTCATTTATTTAACCTAGGTGTGGAAGCTGGTCTTGTAAGGGCCCACCAGGCTAGCTCCACACCCTTTGTATATTTTTTGTAGATTAAATTTGTGAGTGTGTCGTGGATTGAAGATTTGCTATATAATTTTGATTTTAAATATTGTATTGATTTCTTGGTATTGTATTGCCCTTATATTGATGTTTATTATTTCATGCTTGAACAAGTCTCGTCAAATGTATGATTTGGATATGAATCTTTATTTCATTGATGAAACAAACTTTTGCATCTTTATTTCGTTGATGAAAATCATATTTGAATCCCTATTTCATTAATGAAATGCACAATCATTTTTTTGAAATAGATGCAGGGGTTTTAGATCTAGTTGCTTGAGGGTTTCAAGATTGATTTGAGATTATTTATGGTTCGTATAGTTTTGATTCATTGTTTTTCCTCATGCGAATTTCACTTTTTATCGATGACTCAAACAATATTTTCCATTGACTATTAAATATTTTGAAAAGGGTGAGTCTTGTGATAAGGACCGATTATTTCTAGTGATATCATTTTTATTTTTAGTTGGGGTATGTAGAAAATCTCTAACGCAACTATAATACCATGTATAAATTATATCAATGGACTCAATCCGATCATGCAATGTAATAAAGCAAGATACTGAATCCTTCTACAATATTTGCGGAAATATACAACACAATTGCTCAATGCCATGCAAGTAAGATAAAGGAAATTATCAATCAAACAACACAAGATATTATTGGGGAAAGATTCTGACCAAAATCCCTTTATCATATATTTTACATAGTCGAATAATCATGAAATAATACAATGCTTTCTCACACTGAGAAAATCCTATACTATCCTGACTGTATCACTCTAATCCTGCTCAAAACTATCTAGCAATTCGTAGGAAAAATTGACCAACACTTAGCCAATTCTTAGCCCTTCCTTAGCCCAAATTTTCTCACAAAATCCCTAGGAAATTAATCCCTATTAAATAGGATAATTAGCCTTCCTTGACTGCACAATCCCTATGGAGCCTTCCTCTGACTTTATAACTACACCTAGGTAGTTCGCCAAAAATACAACTGATAGTTTACTTGTCTTAAACATTTGTCTCAATTGGGTCTCCATCAGAATTGACATGCATGCAACTATTAATAATGAATCATCAGTTACTTGGTACATCAATACTTGTGAATTAAATATATTTTAATTCACTTGATCTTCCACTAGCTCATCAATCAGTTAGATCTAGTTAAACTGATTTTAACTCAATTGATGTGAGTTAACTGATCACACTCACACCACACTTGTGTTACAAATGCAACTGGACCCTGTAAATAATAGAATCACTCTACATTCCTATCCTTTGACCCTCAACTCGAAATTCTTGAGCTAAATAAGTCTATCACACTTAGTTACCTATTACAACTTGTTATGAGATAAGATTACAATTTACTTTTAATTTATTTAAGGATAATTAAATCAAAAACCTCACATGGTAACCATTTCTGGGTGCCATTTTCTAGATTTTGTTTCTAGATGCCAATTTCACTATTTATTGTTGCAAATTTCAATAGGGTAATTGATTAGTTGATGAGTCAGGCCTAAATTTTTGTATTTTTTTAAGTCTTAGTGACTGGTTCAGAAGTGGAATTTTTCCTGAAATTTTCTCCAAACCCTTTAGTATTTCATCTCCTGTATTCTCTTATGACCCAATCTGACACAATTTTGGGTGCTTGTATTACTGGATCAAGACACTGATTGTTCCTGTGTTTGGGTAAGAAAAGGTGATTTCGTACTTGTCATCTCCGATCTGGGTTGAGTCAAGGATTAGGGTTGTTTATTCCAGTACATGTACTACATGGGATACAGGTAGTATATTAAGTATAATAATTTGATATAACAGAGAATTATATTAGATTAATTTGTTTTTATATAATGTTGTGTGTTGCATTTTATTTATTGAAAGTTGTGAGAGAATTGTTGTAAGTGTGATTCATGAAAATAATTTCATGAAGGGTGTGATAATATTTTGATTGATTCGTACTTTGCTAACATTCAACACCACAGTGTGATTTTATTTATTGGGCCTTCCACACATATACTTGTAGACATAATTTATGTATGGTTTGAAGATTGAAGGAATGTATTTGCAGTAAGATATTTCATTAATACATGTGATGCATTGGATCGCAGAATCACTTAATTTATTTTTCTTGGTTGGTGAGGTTGCGATTTTGAAATTTTTGTCCAGATTTGAATATTGATGGTAGTTTAGCTTTTTTACTAAGTTTCCCTTATTTTTTGTAGACGGAGATTGATTAAAGTAGTGAAACTTCAAGTAGAGATATTGTTTTAAGTTTGTAGGGTGGAAACATTGTTTAGGATTTGATTTAATTTTAGTGAAATTACATAGGGTACAAAGTCTATGTGGTACATACAGTATCGTGCCTCGAAGTTAATGATTATGGATTGAAAAAAATAAATGTTGAGTCAAATATAAGCCAATACTACAACCAAATTTTTGTCTCCGTTGTCGGGGAGATGCCTAGGAGATTCTAGTAATCACTTCAACAAATGTTTCCAGCTCTAGAGGTAAATTTGTATGGTATTTTTTAGTGGTGTTCCTCTTTTTTTGTTGAATAGGGGAGGAAAATTTTCAAAGTTTTGTTAGTCTTCTTTTCTTTACTGTAGAATTTAAATTTGGATTGAATTGATTTTCTCTAACAAGTGATTTTACGGTTTTTTTTATTAATTTTTGTTTTGATTTTTTTTAAAATTCCTGACTAGGAGAGGTATGGGATCGAATCCTAAGAAGGGTAGAGGAAATTTTCATAAACCGGAATTTTTTTCTCACAATTCACCTTTTGTTGTAGGTAAAAACTCCAAGTAGACACAGACCAACCAAGTTGGTACTTTCCACCTGGACTCTAGAGACAGTAGTTCAAGGGTATCCTAGCCATTGGTGGGGAAAAAGGAGATTGGAAAGGTAAATTAAAACATAGACAATCTTCACATTCTATAGGAGTTAATATGTTTGGAGGAAAGTGGATGGAAGATCATGAAGAATTCCATGGTGAAGGTGTCGGTGAAAATCGGCCATTAGAAGAACAACCCACCTTTGGATTCCCGATTGTGGACCCTGATGCAATCATTAAAATGAATAACATCCCACCTTCATTTCTTCCACATTTCCATGGTAAGGTACCTGAGGGTCCTCATTATTTTCATTTTTAATTCGACATACTTTGTAGGAGCTATGATTGTTTTTTGGATGCTCATAAGTTAAAAAATTTCACTGCAACCCTTAAAGACTCAAATTTACGTTGGTTTATGGGGTTGGGGAGGGACAATATTACTTCTTGAGAGAAAATGAAGAGGTATTTTTAAATAAATATTAGGAATATTTTAAGACATGAGAAATGCAGGACGAAATTTACGCTATTGCACATCAGGATGATGAGAGTTTGGAGGATTATTTCGAAATATTCGTATATATCCTTTAAAGGTCGAAGCAAAAATTTGATATGAGAACTGTTAGAACCATGTTTTTATGAGTACGTTTGGATGATTCTAAGAATAATTTGAATTTTTAGGACATGGGGATATTTTTCAGCTTTATTTTGACCAAATTTGTGACTTGTGTGGGAAGTTTTCATGAAATCAATCCAAATATGGTAAGGAAATTAGAGGCAATTCTAGGAACATTGGATTTGAATCTACGGATCCTATGGCTATTGGTTTGAAAAATAAAATGGAAAAAATGAAAAATTAAACAATGAATATTGTTAGTAAGCAGATAGATTCTTTAAATTTTCAGAAAAAATCTAGTAGAAGAACAAGAAACGTTGTCCATTTATTGTCCAAAATGTAGGAAAAAACATATTTTACGAGAATGTTTTGCAGATGTCGAGGTTGTTAATAACTGTGTGATATGTGCAGGTAAGAATCCTACCAAGGAATTCCCATCTATACCAGGGTTGAAGGCAGCATTCAAAGGGGAGAATTCAGTACCTGAGCTATTCCACGCTATCCGGGCACAAAAATCATAGCCACAAGTAAGTACAGGTATGATTGTTGAACTTGCACCATATTTTCCTAATTATAATACACCACAATATTATATTCAAAATATGAAATAGCCTCAGTCTTGGAAGCATGGTTATCATTCTCTGTTTTGGAATTCTCCTCCTCGTCCTTGGAAACAGGGATGGAGAGTACCACCACATTCTCATTTTATTATCTCATGCCTACCTAGTCATATCCTACACAATATGTATCTTATCCTATGGCATAACCTACACTATCGGTTGCTTCGCTTCAGCAGATGCAGCCTATGCTGCAACCATTTACATTTCCACCACCATTTTGATCACCTCGATTACCAACACAGCTTGTGCCCAAGCCAAAAACAAAGTGGTACAAATTATTCATACCAGTGGACTGCTCCCTTTCTCTACTTATCATTCCATACCAATTGGGGTAAATGAACTATAGTTGAGATCGTGAAGGGTGATAAATTCATAAAAACAAAAAAAAAACAACATGGAGCAATCATTGAGGAGAAAACTAAGGATGGAACTCCTAATATTTCAAACAATGATGTTTCTTTACAACCCGTTCTCGTGCACTCAAATTCCTTACCTTCTTCTTCGAACTAGCCTCCCTTTCCAGAGAGGTTGGTTATGGATAAATATGACCCCTGTTGAGATTGCAACAAGATGATGAGCTTAGTGGAAAGGAGTCGCCTTCACTAAGTGGGCCCACAGGGTATTTTTGGCGCAAAGTCTATTTTTAGACATATGGATCATGTTCTATGAGTTGCAGGATGCTATTTGTGGATGGTTGGTCAAGTCGGAAAAAATAGATAGACTTCTATTTTTAGACATATTGGGCGGAATCTATTTTTAGATTGCCAGTCTAAAAATAGATATGTCAAATATTATTAGCTCTTAATAATATTTAGACTCTAAACATTATCTTATTCTCTTGGAGCACTTCAGTTTGATGCCTAGATGTGGCACATGCAGCTAACAGAAGGAATTACGCTATTCCTAGGGTTTAGTGGAGCTATTGCATGGTTGAATTCAATTAGAACTCATGTGACAGAGTTTGGTGGAGTTGATGAGACAGTTAATGGAGTTGTGTTCAGTTTAACTTAGTTGAGCTAGTTGTATCTAGTCTAACTGATTGATACAATTAGTGATAGTGGTGTGAATTAATTATTAATTTATTCACTAATTATTAACTCATAAATCAACTAAAGAATACATCAGTTAATTGCAGTGCATGGACAGTTTCAGTGGAGACCAGTGGAGAGGTAGGTGAAAGAGCAGTGTGACTATAATGGTGCATGAGATTTGCACACACATTGATGGAGAAGCCAATGAGGATTGCGCAGTACATATTGGTGGGATTCGAACTTGGATCTCATGATTATCCATATTGGATTGCACAGTAGAGGCTGGCTAACAGGTGGAGCAGATTGGAGCATGTGTTTTGTATGATCTGAGCTTGTGTAGTGTGTAACAATTGGAGATACTGCTGAGAGCTTGTGAGGAGTTTGTACTATGATTTTTACATGATCTATATCATTATAATATACATATAGTTGGGGGTTTTTAGCTTTAAGCTTTCCCATAAATATTGTGTTTATATTTGTGATTGTTTATGGTTTTAATGTGCGCATGCGATTGTTTTTAATTCCGCAAATTGATGATCAATAGTGGAAGAGGTTATGTATTATGCATGAAGCTCAAATAGTGTGTGATCAGGATAATCTCGATGAATAATTTAACATTTATTCAAATTTATACATGGTATCAGAGCAGTATTGATCATTGGAGCAATTGCAGAACATTGAAGCGGTTGAGTTTTATGCTAGTGGAATTCGAATTTGCAGTAGTGTTTTCTTGGTGTCGAAGTTGAGATGTCTTTCAACGGATTGCGATTGGAGTATGCCCTTGAGGGCAGCTCGAATTATATTGCATGGAAGGATAGGATGGAGGCAGTGTTAGATGACAATGGGTTGAAGGAGTTCATAGATGCAGAAGTCCCAAAGCCTACTTCTAGCGATGCTACCGTAATTGAGACTTGGCAAAAGAAGACAACAAAGTGTCGAAGGATTTTGTTGGAGGGCGTGAAGGATCAAATAGTGTCCAGCCTGCATGGTAAGGCTTCTCCATACTTGATGTGGAAAGCCTTGAAAAATTTATTCCAAAGCAAGAGCGACCAGAGGAAGTTGGCGCTCAAGGATAAACTCAGAAACATAAAGATGGAGAAAGGTGACAGTATGCCCAAGTACCTCACGAAGTTCACCCAATGCAGGGAGGAGCTAGGAAGTGTGGGGGTGACTGTATATGATGAGGAATTGGTGAGCTTGGCTCTCCTTGGCTTTCGAAGAGTTGGCATTCCTATCAGGACTCTGTCAATGGTCGGGAGAAATTGCCAGGATGGGAGCAACTTTGGTCAGATCTTGTGCAAGAGGAGATAAGGTGGAGTACCAGGGACGGATCGTCATCAAAGAACTCTGATGAAGAGAATTTCACTTTGGCTACCAAAGCAAAGAAGGGGAAGAGCAAGAAAGCTTCTCATTCCGGTGCGAAAGGCAAGAAGCAAGACATGTCCAAGGTGAAGTGCTTTCACTATCACCAACACAAACATTATGCCAAACATTATCCGCAGAAGAAGAAAAATAAGCAGGCTGCTGGGACTACAGCTGGAGAGGCCTTAACCTATCAGTTTGAGCTAGATTTTTCGCTGATCGCATGCTTGGTCTCAAGTGTGATGGGTTCAGTGTGGTTTCTGGACAGTGGTGCGTCTTTTCACATGACATGAGATCAAGATTTGTTTACTGATCTGGATGAGAAAGATCTCTGAGTGCACATCGAGATGGGTGATGATGGTAGATACAGTGCGGCCGGTATCGGTACCATTTCCTTTGAGAAGGAGTCTGGTAAACCCTTCGTTTTGAAGGAAGTGATGCATGTTCCAGGATTGAAGAAGAATCTTATCTCTGTGGCGATGTTAGAAGACAAGGGATATGATGTTGTCTTTAACGAGGGAAAGGCTTTCCTGCGCAGTAAGGAAACTGGTAAGACCTGGAGGATAGGGGTTCGAGTTAAGAACCTTTATCAATTGCAGGTAGATGGCTGTGCAGCAATGGCAGGCAAGGCAGAAAAAGTGGTGAGCCGGGATGATGGCAAGTTGTGGCACCGGAGATTGGGCCACCTTCACCATGGAGCTTTGAAGACATTGCAGCAGATTTCTACTGGGCTTCCTAAAGGCACTCTTGCACAGTCAGATGAGTGCAAGGGGTGTACCTTGGGAAAATTTGTGAAAGCAACCTTTCACGAGAAGGATAGTCGCGCCACAACGATCCTTGAGAGAATTCACACAGACGTGTGTGGACCTTTCTCAGTAGCTTCGACAGAAAAGCACAGGTATTATGTGATATTTGTTGATGATTTTTCTCGTAAGTGCTAGATCTTCTTCATGCAGAAGAAGAGCAAGACATACTCAAAGTTCTATGAGTTCAAGGTGCTGGTGGAGAAAGAATCGGGGAAGTAGGTGAAGGCTCTTAGGAGCGACAATGGTGGTGAATTCATCTCTGGCGAATTCAAGGACTTTTGCAGCGCAGAAGGAATTCAAAGAGAGCTCATAGCACCTCATAACCCACAGCAGAACAGGGTTTCTGAGCGGAAGAACAGAACGATCGTGGGTGCGGCATGGGTGATGTTGCATGATCAGGGCCTACCCATTCACTTGTGGGTGGAGGCATGCAATACTGCAGCATATGTTCAGAACCATTGTCCTCACAGGATACTTGGCATGAGTACACCCGAGGAGGCGTTTTCTGGTAAGAGGCCTGATATTTCCCATTTGAGGATTTTTGGTTCACCTTTTTACATTTATGTGACGAAGGATGCCAGGAAGAAGCTAGAGCCAACTGTAGAGGTTGGGATATTTGTGGGGTACACTGATACGCCCCACAACTATCATGTGTATTTTCCAGACAGTCGCAAGACTGTTGTGCGATGGGATATCAAATTTCAGGAGGAGAAAGCCATGAATTGTTCGCTTGAGAGGGAGCTACACTTGCATGCAGAGGAGGAGCTATTAGTTCCTAAGGATGAGCTTCAAGATGTGGATCAGCCACAAGAGGAAGTTCATGGAGTGGAAGAAACCACTCATGCAGTGCCAACCATCAGAGGGCGGAAGCACACTACAGAAGCTGAGCGGCTGGCTCAAGATGCAAAGAAGGTTGTAGGAGCACCTACATCACAGCGCAGATAGAGACAGTCACCGGACTGGTATACTGGATACATTTCTCTTATGAGCAAGTGTACCGTGACAGAGCCATCCTCTTTCGAGGAAGCTGTGGAGGACCCCACATGGGTAGATGCCATGGTGGAAGAGTATGATTCGATTGTCAGAAACAGTGCATGGGAGATTGTCCCGAGGCCGGAGGGGAAATTAGTGGTGGGTTCGAGATGGATCTAAAAAGTGAAGCAGGCAGCTGACGGGAGTGTGGAGAAGTACAAGGCAAGATTTTTTGCCCGAGGCTTTTCACAGATTGAGGGGATTGATTATGAGGAGACCTTTGCACCTGTCGCAAGGTATTCTTCCATACGGATGATTCTTGCTCTTTCAGCGCAGATGGGGTGGCACATTCATCAGATGGATGTGAAGACTGCGTTCCTCAATGGAGTCATTGAGGAGGAGGTGTACATAGAGCAGCCCAAAGGTTTCGAGATCTTCAGCAGCGAGTCGCATGTGTGCAGGCTCAAGAGAGCGCTGTATGGGTTGAAACAAGCACCTCGTGCTTGGTACACACGGATAGACAGTTATTTCACCGGACTTGGATTCTCCAAGAGTGAGGTGGATCCTAACCTATACCAGATTGTGGTGGAGGGTAAGTTGCTAATCATTGTACTTTATGTAGATGATTTGATTTTGACAGGTGATGAGCTATTGATACTCTCATGCAAGGAGGATCTTGCAAAGGAGTTTGAGATGAAGGACTTGGGCCTCCTTCATTATTTCCTGGGATTGGAAATTTGGTAGCACAGTGGTGGACTGTTTGTTTCTCAGGGTAAGTATGCCCGGGAGATACTGGAGAAGTTCAACATGCATGGCTGCAAGCCTGTTGATACTCCTCTTCCTGGTGGTTGGAGGAAGGAGGATGCTACTTCAGCGGAGGTAGTGGATGCCACTGTTTATCGACAGTTGGTGGGGTCGCTTATGTATCTGGTCAATACACGACCCGATATATACTATGTAGTTAACCAGCATTCACAAGCTATGGTTAAGCCTACCAAGCTCTTTTGGAAGGCGGGCAAGCATGTATTGCGTTATCTCAGAGGCACATCGGGATATGGATTGTGGTACAGACAGTCAGATGAGGTGAAGCTGTGTGGCTTCACGGATGCAGATTGGGTAGGGAGCCCAACGGATAGAAAGAGCACATCTGGAGGGATTTTTAGTATCGGGTCGACAACAGTTTCTTGGTACAGCAGCAAGTAGAGATCCGTGGCACTAAGTTCAATAGAGGCCGAGTATATGGCAGCGAGTTTGGCTACATGCTAGGCTATATGGATGAGGAAGATCCTGGTCGGGTTGTTCGGTTCACACTTAGAGCCTACTGTGATTTATTGTGATAATCAAAGTTGCATCAAACTCTTGGTTAATCTAGTATTTCATGATAGATCTAAACACATTGACATCCGGTATCATCATATCAGAGATTGTGTGCAGCGGAGAATCATGTTACTTTCATACATTCCTACGGAGGATCAGGATGCTGATATCTTGACGAAGGCGCTCACCAGGAGAAAATTCGAATACCACAAGGGCAGGATAGGGGTTGCAGATAATCCTTATCTTGTTGAGAGGGAGTGTTGAGATTGCAACAAGATGATGAGCTTAGTGGAAAGGATTCGCCTTCACTAAGTGGGCTCGCAGGCTATTTTTGGCGCAAAGTCTATTTTTAGACTATGTCTATTTTTAGACATATGGATCATGTTCTATGAGTTGCAGGATGCTATTTGTGGATGGTTGGTCAAGTCGAAAAAAATATATGGACTTCTATTTTGAGACATATTGGGCGGAATCTATTTTTAGATTGCCAGTCTAAAAATAGATATGTTGAATATTATTAGCTCTTAATAATATTTTGACTCTAAACATTATCTTATCCTCTTGGAGCACTTCAGTTTGATGCCTGGATGTGGCACATGCAGCTGACAGAAGGAATTATGCTATTCCTAGGGTTTAGTGGAGCTATTGCATGGTTGACTTCAGTTAGAACTCATGTGACATAGTTTGGTGGAGTTGATGAGACAGTTAATGGAGTTGTGTTCAGTTTAACTTAGTTGAGCTAGTTGTATCTAGTCTAACTGATTGATACAATTAGTGAGAGTGGTGTGAATTAATTATTAATTAATTCACTAATTATTAAATCATAAATCAACTAAAGAATACATCAGTTAACTGTAGTGCATGGACAGTTTCAGTGGAGACCAGTGGAGAGGTAGGTGAAAGAGCAAGTGTGACTATCAGTTGTGACTATACTGGTGCATGAGATTTGCACACACATTGATGGAGATGCCAATGAGGATTGCACAGTACATACTGGTGGGATTCGAACTTGGATCTCATGATTATCCATATTGGATTGCGCAGTAGAGGTAGGCTAACAGGTGGAGCAGATTGGAGCATGTGTTTTGTATGATCTGAGCTTGTGTAGTGTGTAACAATTGGAGATAGTGCTGAGAGCTTGTGAGGAGTTTGTACTATGATTTTTACATGATCTCTATCATTATAATATACAGATAGTTGGGGGTTTTCAGCTTTAAGCTTTCCCATAAATACTGTGTTTATATTTGTGATTGTTTATGGTTTTAATGTGTGCATGCAATTGTTTTTAATTCCGCAAATTGATGATCAATAGTAGAAGAGGTTATGTATTGTGCATGAAGCTCAAATAGTGTGTGATCAGGATAATCTCGGTGAATAATTTAACAGTCATTCAAATTTCTACAACCCCACCCTTGAGTTTGACCTGGATTCTAATTTTAGAAACCATTGTATAAAGGTTCCACTATTGCAGGATATAAAATAGATCCCTATATGCACTAAAATCATTTGGGAACTCTGTCTTAAAAATTCAGGGAGGAAGAGATTTGAACCCAGTATTATCCAGTTTTCTGGAAGAGTGGCTGAGTTGAATACAAGATGTGCCCAAGTTGAAAAATATATTGATCTTGGAAACCTATTCTTATTTGTTCGGATAGGTGATATCCTCATTCCCAATGCGTTGATAGACCTTGGAGCGGTTATTAATGTGATGACTAGGTAAACCATGGAGCAGCTTCGGCTGAATCGTATCTATCCCACTCCCACTGTGCTTGAACTTGTTGATACATATAAAATAAAGTTGGAGGGTGTGTTAGATGATTTCATTGTATCAATTGACTTATAGGAGTACCCGTCATATTTTATTGTTTTACAACCAAATAATCCTATCGGTGGACACCCTTCGATTCTAGGACGACCGTGGCTTTCTACAACAGATGCCTATATAGGTTGTCGCTCTGGTGACATGTATATTTCTCATGGAGATGCTAGGAATAATTTTACCTTGTACGCACCTTCCAGATCTATCTAGGGGCTTCATGATACCATTGTTTTGATTATGATAATAGTGATGAGGAGACTCAAACTCTTTCTATGAATTCACTAATATACTAATTCTACTGAGGAGAGTGTGATCTGGGATTTTTTGGATAACCTAGACACTATGCAAGACTTTATATTGCTTCATAAAATATTTATCTAGGTTTCCAAGAAAGTTTTGATGCACAATCCTCATCATAATTACATATTTTGGTAGCCACCACAAATATTGACGAGTCAGATACTACTCTTGTGAAGTAAGTCCAGGAAAATTTATATACATTAGCATAGACCTAGACCCATCCCAACAAGATCAACTTGTGAGTTTTTTGTGAGATCATCTTGATGCCTTTGAATGGAGTTACGCGGACATGAGGGACATCCCTCTCAAAACTTGTACACATCATATTTATACTCAGGAGGGTGCCCGACTTGTCCGACAACCCCAAAGGTGAATGAACCTTGCACTAAGAGATGTTGTTAAAGAAGAACTTTAAAAAATCTTAGATGTCAATTTTATATATCCTGTTGGTGTCCAAATGTTTAGTGATCAAATGTAATCTTTTAGATTTTCTTGGTAGTGGTCCTAGGTCAAAATTTCATGTTTCAAGTCATTTTTCAAATAAAATTTTGTTAATTGAATATGTCCAGGTATGAAATTCTACTCTCTTCACTCCATTCATGGTCATTAATCTTAAAGTCATGTCATAAATTTATCATTTAGGGTCTAATGTCATTCACCACACCTTCATCTAGGTCAGAGTCTAGGTCTCATTTGTTTTTCCACCATAAGAGTCAATTTATGTCATGAAAGAAGGCGCATAGAATTACATTTTCACCATACAAGACATTTGCATAGGGATGTAACAAAGATAGGGAAATAAGTGAAGGAAATTTGTTTTTTTATCAAATAAAGTGTGTTTCTTCATTAAATTTTTTCAAAAAAGAGAAATTTCTTCAAAAATTTTGTGATCTCACTAAAGACAAAAAGTGATTTTATGATGTTATAAAAGGGAAAAAAGAGACTTATTCAACTCATTTTATCTTTTGATGGTTGATAGAGCTCCTAAATTCTCACCATAATACTCCACAATTGCCAAGGGCTGAAAAAAAAAACAAGAAATTTGTGCCAATTTTCTCCTGCTATGCTTCTAAAGGTGTTGCACTACGCTTTTGGTGTGTTGCGCAGGTGCTGCACTACATTTCTGGCATGCACTACACTTTTGGTGTTATAGCTCCAAATTAGTCATTAAAGCTTCAAAACACTTGCACAAGGGTTCACACATCTCCTAAATAGTAAGTGGACACCATTCCTACCTCTCTCAAGTCAAATTTCATCAGCAAATGAGTGGTTTCCTTCATTAGGTCATCTCCACTACGTTTTTGGTGTTTTTCATCTTTTTCTTGTTTCAGCTGATAAAACCCTACTATAAAAATTTAAAACCTTCATACAAAATCCATAAATCATACCTTAACACTCGCTATCACTCACAACCTTCCTTTCCATCAATCTCATCAAAACCCTAATTTTCACTACATTTTGGCAGAAAAGTAGGAAATTCCTGTGTTTTGATATTTTGGCCACCTTCCTCATACCCATTTCCAAAAATTTCACCTGAATCCTATTACAAAATTATTACCCTACCTCCTCAATTTTTTGAGGATTTTTCCCTAGCTTCTTTCTACCTAATTTCTGCCCCTAAAGCCACCCTACCACTATCCCATGTTTTCTTAATTCAACACCTCCCATGCCCATTTCATCCAGCTAGGGTTTCATCTTGTTGACAAACACCATGGAGGAAGAAAAAAATATTCATAAGGGAGGCCACCATTCTAGGTTTGAACCATCTACCTTGCAATAAATCCATTCCTCTCCTTTTTCCAAAAGATGTTTTGAAAATAGTGGTTGATTGAGGTTTTGTGAGAGTATCAAGGATGTGGGTTGTCATGCTCAATTGACAAGAATTTTTACCACTAGATTCAGAAAAGACAAGGCCATCATAGGAGGCATTGATTTCACCATATCAGCAAATGTCATTGCTTCAGCAATAGGTATCCCGAACCATGGAGAAATCTGATTCAAAGGGATGGAATTGGACCTTGGAAACTACAAAATGTTCCCGAAAATTCATTGCAAAGATACTCCTCAGTGATCTGATATGGGTGGCTGACTTATGTTTCTATGCAAGCACCTCCCACTCAATTAAAACAAATTAAGGATCTTGCTAATACATGCATGTGCGGAATTGAATTCTTGATTCAGGTGTATGTGTTTTAACTGGTTTAAGGCTTTATGTGTGAGAAATTAATTTTTTTTTAAAGCTGATCAAAAGCATGTAAAACAACCATAAATTTCAAAAAATTAACCAACAACACATAACAACAAACATAATATAGGATTTCAACCTCAACACTTGGGATACCTCTCTTTGAGCCTCTGTCAATGGACTTGGCTCTTTGGGATTAAGATGGTCAATTTCTCTTACAAGCTGATGCTCAACTCCAATGGTTTTTTGGACTATACCAATGGGTTTAGAATGCCAAAATACCCTTGGATTGACTACTCAATCTCTGGAAATGGACCTAGGCTCCCTTGGGCTTGACCTCTTCAGTCGGTGTTCTTGAGCTTCCTAGAGCTTATATGTGGCACAAACTCTCCTAGAAGTCCTCTTCTGCTCCTAAAACCTGTTCTATTATCTCCAGTACATATCAATCATCCAAAATAGGTTGTTCATTCGCTCAGAATGAACTCAGGCTCCCTGTTCTATGCCTCCAACACCTAGTGGCGTTGGGCTCCCTGAAAATTCCCTGTGGCTTATTCAGCTATAGAAGTCTCCAAATGCTTCTTTAAACCCCATAATTAGATTCATAAGGTTCAAGATAGTCATAAATTACTATTTATTTCCTGAGAATGGCCTTTGGCTGCCCTGGCTAGGCCTCATTATCCTGCTGGCTCCTAGTGGCCCTTGGAACTTATTTGTAAAAAAATCATGCTCAGAAGTCCTCATCTAGCTCTGAAAGCCTCACCAATGGCTCTATAATGCTCAAATTAGTCAAGAATGACCCTTCATTCACTCAGAATGGTTGAAAAACTTTTTCCCAATATCTCCTAGGAAAACTCCACTAAATGTGGAGAACTCCAGTTAACTGGAGTTAGATTAGGGCTGACAGTCAAATTTGGTGTGCCCCTATCTGCTTTGACAATAATTCCGTACAATTATTTTTATGGTTAGGTTGATGGCCACATGTGCACCCCAACCATTAATGGCTTTACAGTTAGTGGAAACAACGGAATATAATATCGAAGTTTCATTACATACATATGTTTGCGATCAAATAATGCTTACGTTTAAAATAGATCGCACATAGCCTTAGACAACTTACATACACAATGAACAGGGTTCTTGGGTCCCACAACATGCAACCAATCACAGCGCATCGCAAATCGCTTTTCCGCAAGTTTAACTTGGTACCGATAACGATAAACCATAAATATTACAAAGTGTGCTCATGTGCAATGCCAACACGTGGCATTCCCTCATCGCATCACAGATTTCAAATCTTACCGTGTCACAACCAATTTAACTTGTGAACTCTTAACAATATCCACTAATATTTGTGAAATACGACATCGTAACTCGTTATCCGTCGTTGATCTGCGTCCGATCTAACAGTCCTCACCTACTCACCCTTCTTCGTATCACAACATTAATAACATAACCTTTGAAGACTTAATCATAAACTTGAACTTCACAAATGTGCGATATGTGCAAGGCTACTCCACACGATGTGTGTCCCATCTCAATTGCATCGCAAGATATATATCTTAACTTGCGATGAATGAATGGTAAACATAACAATCGCCGATGTGATGTACGCTCATCCATCTGTCCTCGTTGTCGCTTCATTCTGAAATTTGAAGTTATTATCTATTCCACCTGCAACATTTCCACGGCTGTGCGATCGTCGATTCTATATGTAGAGTTCAAGACTCCATGATAGCCACCAATTCGGATTCGATCCGGTTTTGAACCTATTTACCATTTCGAACCCAATCCTGTAACTTGAATTTTGAGCAATCCTTAGGCCCTGATCCCAATCTGATCACTCCTTCCCACTAATGGGATTTTGGAGCCACAAAAGATGATGATTATCTTCCTTGAGCATAAACACTCTACTGCTTTCAAGTTATCAACTAATTTTTCTTGACACATCTCTTTGGAAATCACCCTAACATGCCTTGCACCACAACTGTCTATGTCTCTTGACCATTGCTATCTGGCTGTTGTTGACCCACTTCAGGATTGCTGGCTATTGTAGACTGATGCATCCCTTCTGTACCACTATTCTCTCTATGTGCTTGGAAAAATATTAGCCTTCCCACTGAGAATGAATTCCCTCTTGCAACTATGGCATACAAGCTCTGTCTTGGAAATCCACTTTCCAAATTAAGCTCGCAAGATGAGTGAACTCTTGTCGTAAAAAAAAACACCAACTTGTTCTACAATGGCTGCAAAACACCTTGCATCTTGTCCACTTCTTCACTGAATGGACCAAAACTTCCTGGAACATCTTGTCACAATAACACATGATCAATCTTGAAAAGAAAATGTTATGCAAGAATTGAAATGAAGACCACCTCTGTTTGCTTCTTCAAAGCACTAATTGTCACCTTCCTGTAACATCACATACATGGTGATCCTCTTGCACATTGGTGTATCCATTTATCGACTCACAATCGAAAAACACCCTTGACTAAAACATAAGTCGTGCAACATGTGACATCAACTACAAGTCGACATGAAATGTGCAATACAATTGACACAGATGATATGAAAAGTGTGAAACACAATCGACACAAGTCGACAAACATGTGTGTGGCACAATTGACTTAAGTCGATATACAACATGATACATATTTACACCACTCGTGCATGTAACTATGTACAATGAACCTATTTACAAGTTCACCATTTACACATACAAACTCATGCATATGTACACTTTCAACTCTTCCTTTCAAGTACAAACATGCACATAATCCCAAAACATGTGGGTGACTATAAGAGCTGAAATGAATGATATTGCTACAGCATAAGTGAGTAACATACCCATCTTTTACACCTCCATGATGAAATTGTGCAACAAAAATAAATGATTTCAACTGAACAACATTCACATACAATCTTGCATCCTACCAGTTGTGATCCTCTGTTGAAACTTGCCATACTTTCAACAGAAGCTCATGCATATATAAGGCTGAAATTTGCATCTATGTACAAAGAAAATGCATTCCTTACTTGGTCAAGAAATCAAGCAATTTCTTGCCAACCCACTTCAATGGAGATTTTTCCTATTGAACATATTATTCTTGTGAATCAGCTGGGCTCACATCAATGATGGAATCACTGGTCACATTCTCACCAGTCTTTTTATCCTCTTGATTCATGTTCTTGGGATGAGTGGTTGGATGCAGTGTCCAACATTGGGCAATGAGATGTCCCTTTTTCTAGAAATGTGTGGAGATATTTTTCATCTTTTGTGCAAGTATCCTTTGCTTGAACTTTTTCCTGTATGTTTTCATTCTTTTCCAGCATTTTGAAATTTCATGGTTACATAAACCACAATAGGAACATAAACTATTTCTCCCATTCATGCATGCATAATTGTCATGTTTAACATAGTCATAAACATCATGATTATGGGAAGAATTATACCTTTAATTATGCTTTGAATGTCCATCTTTTTCACTTTCTTGAGAATATGAACTTGAAAGGTTCTAGCTCTCTTTTGAAGACCAACAAAATTATTCATGTCCTTAGAGCTATCACAACTCTCTTGTTCGCCATAAGCTGCATGTCTAAAATAATATTGCTACAACATGGGTTTAAAACAATTGCATTCATCTTGATTACATAATTTTCATGTTTGATGGTTTTAACCTACAACAAAAGTCCTTCTTGGAACTGTTTCAAGTGCCTTCATGGCTTTATAACTTTCTCCATAAAGTTGTCCGTAGTGAAGAACCAAATACTTAGGCCTTTCCTCAACCATAATTGGCTCAAATATGCCTTGTACATGTTTGCCTAATCCTTGACCTTCATAGCCCATTTTCATCATTAATTTGGACCCTATTCCTCTAGTGTGTTTTTCAAAAGAACCTACACATTTATCTTGAGAGGAAATTGAAGAAAAATTTAAATTGTTTACCTCTTCTTCAAGAACATGCTTGGCTAAGGCTTATTTCACATCGTGGAGTTGAATCTCCATCTCATGCATATTTTGAAGAAGTTCTTGCTTCTCTTTCTTCATAGCAACCAATTTCTCTTGAATTTTAGTTCTCTCCCTTACATCTTCATACAATTGTTGCACCATATATTTCATGATGTGAAATTCCTGCTTCATCTCTTTATCAAAGAGTCTTGCAAAGGAGGAGGATTTAGAAACATCACTTGATGAAGTTTTCATCACTTTGTAAATGAATTAAAGAACTTCAAAAAAAATTAACAAAGCTTAAAAAAATAATTGACAAAGCTTAAAAAACAATTTGGCTTTAAATTCAAGCTCTTCTCTGCAGCTTGTATCTCTTCTTCAAGTAGCCTCTTTTGCAAACAATCCCTCTTGTGCTTCAAGGGTTTCCTTGAGGGCCTTTGGGTAAGGAGGATGCTTTCAGCCTTCTTCCTTCTTTTCCTCTTCTGGACTTAGCTAGTAGTATCTCCCCTTCACCTCTAGCAAACTCAAACTTGCAAGCATCAATCAATTTTCAAACAATTAAATTCTTTACACTATTAAATGCCCTTCAAGTCAAACATGCAACCTTGTGCTCTGTTAAGCAAGCAACCTAGTACTCTGTCAAGAAAGCAACCTAGTGCTATGATACCAAACTAATTTGATATGGGTGGCTAACTTGTGTTGCTATGCAAGCACCTCCCACTCAATTAAAACAAATAAATGATCTTGCTTATACATGCATGTGCAGAATTGAATTCTTGATTCAGGTGTATGTGTTTTAACTGGTTTAAGGCTTTATGTGTGAGAAATTAATTTTTTTTAAAGCTGATTAAAAGCATGTACATCAACCATTACTTGCAGAAAATTAACCAACAACACATAACAACAAACATAATAAAGGAGTACACCCTCAACACTTGGGCTACGTCTCCTTGAGCCTCCGTTAATGGACTTGGCTCTTTGGGATTAAGATGGTAAATTTATTTTATAACCTTATGCTCAACTCAAATGGTTATTTGGACTGTAAAAATGGGTTTAGAATACCAAAATACCCCTGGATTGACTACTCAATCTCTGGAAATGGACCTAGGCACCCTTGGGCTTGACCTCTTCGATCGGTGTCCTTGAGCTTCCCTGAGATTCTCTGTGGAAAAAACTCTCATAGAAGTCCTCTTATTCTCTTGAAACCTATTCTACTATCTCGAGCACATATCAATCATCCAAAATAGGCTATTCATTCGCTCAGAATGAACTCAAGCTCCCTGTTCTATGCCTTCAACACTTGGTGGCACTAGGCTCCCTAAAACTTCCCTGTGGATTATTCAGCTCTAGAACTCTCCAAATTATTTTTCAAACCCCATAAATGGATTCATAAGGTTCAATATAGTGAGAAATGAGTATTGGTTTCTTGAAAATGACCTCTAGCTGCCCTGGCTAGGCCTCATTCTCCTGCTGGCTCCTAGTGGCCCTTGGAACTTCTCTGTAGCAAAATCACACTCAGAAGTCCTCAATTGGCTCTGCAAACCTCACCAATGGCTCTATAATTCTTGAATTAGTCAATAATGACTCTTCATTCAATCAGAATGGTCGAAAATTGAGCTTTCTACACTTTTTCCCAATATCTCCTAGGAAAACTCCACTAAATATGGAGAACTCTAGTTAACTGGAGTTAGATTAGGGTTGAATGTCAAATTTGGCGCGGCCCTATCTACTCCGCCAATAATGCCGCACAATTTTTTTTATGATTAGGATAATGGCCACATGCACACCACAATCGTTAATGGCTTCACAGTTAGCAAAAACAACAGAATATAATATCGGAGTTTCATTACATAAATACGTTTGTGATCAAACAATTCTTATGTTTAAAACATATCGCACATAGCCTTACATAGAGTACATACACACTGAATAGGGTTCTCGGGTCCCACAACAAGCAACCAATCCCAATGCATTGTAAATCACTTTTCTGCAAGTTTAACTTGGTAACGATAACGATAAACCATAACTCTTGCGAAGTGCGCTCGTGCACAATGCCAACACATGGCATTCCCTCGTCGCATTGCAGATTTCAAATATTACCACGTTGCAACCAATTTACGTTGTGAAATCTTAATGATATATGTTAATATTTGCGAAATGTGACATCGTGACTTGTCGTCCGCCGTTGATCTGCGTCTGATCTAATGGTCCTCACCTACTTTCCCTTCTTCGCATCGCGACATAAATAGCATAACCTGCAAAGACTTAATCATAAACTTGAACTTTTCCCATGTGTGATATGCACACGGTAACTCCACACAACATGTGTCCCATCTCAATCACATCGCAAGATATATATCTTAACTTGTGGTGAATGAATGGTAAAGGTAACAATATCTGATGCGATGTACGCTCGTCCATCCGTCCTCGCTTTTGCTTCGTTCGCTTCGTTCTGAAATTTGAACTTGTTGTCTGTTCCACCTGCAACATTTCCACATCTGTGCAATCCCTGATTCTATATGCAGAGTTCAAGAATCCATGATAGCCACCAATTCAGATTCGATCCAGTTCTAAACCTATTTACCATTTCGAACCTAATATTGTAAATTGAATTTTGAGCAATCCTGAGGCCCTGATCCCAATCTGATCATCAGCACATCTTCCCATTTAGGAATTTACTTGATAAATAAGCCCCTTTAATGAAGTTAATCATGAAATATTTTACAGGTGAATTGATATTTTCAAGGATGTGCCAGTATCATGTCAGGTTATTGATGCACTTCATTGCTACTCAGCTACTCAATTTGCCCAGTTATTTATTCAGAAGTTTGGTCAAGATGACTAAAAAGGTATAGAGAAAAGGTAAATATCATCACATCAGTTTATTTCATAATGGCTTGGTCAAGCTTATTTTTTTGCATCATCTTTTAGCAATCAATATGCCTTGGGAAAATTTCATGGAGAAAGTTGCATCGGCACCTACTATTAGCCCACACATCATCCATAACACATCATCAGCACCATCACAACAAAAATAGATTGGCTCTTCAAGTAGGCAAGCAAAGATATCAAAGGCACCTAGGGTTGAGATCACTCAAACCTATTAAAAAGGAAAGAGCATGGTTTTTTCTCCTAATACCATCAAAGGAGTAATTACACATGATACCATAGTTGAACAAAGACAAACAATAGATCAGCCACCTAGTCATGATAGTGAGCCACTCATGCATGAGGATGAGTCACCATTGCAGCGGCATGAGGAACAAGTGCCCATGGAAGATGACATGGAAGAGCAGGTAAAGGGTAAGACAACTGAAGAGATCATAAGGGAGAAATATGTAGAGATAGTAGAATTGAGGGACAACCTCTCAAAGGAAAACTTCTTGATTACCTTCCTACAACAAGAGAATATGCAGTTGAAGGTTAGAAAACTCCTCCAAAGAAAACCAAAGGAAAAACCTGAGGCATATAAGGGTAAAGGCAAGGAAGCGGTGGATGTTGAGTAGCTGGAAGACACATAGATTCAAGAAAAGCATAGGAGGCCAAGAAAAAGAGGGTTAACTAAGCAAAAAAAACAAGAAAGAGAGGCATCTCCACCACCAGCTCACTTAAATTTTGATGAGTTGATAGCTGCAAAAATTGAACAAGATAAAGAGTTGTGGCTTGATAGGGTCAACATTCATCTTGAGAAGCTATTGAAGAAGGCAGAGAGAGATAAAAATCTCTAGAGGCATATGGCAAGACACTATTTCAAAAGGAATCAAATCGCCAAGGTGAGGGTGAAAAACTTGAGAAAGAAGCTAAAGGAAACCCTAATAAAGCTTAAGGAGAAGGAAAATTTGGATTTACTTGTTAAGACTTCCTTAATTGTTTATCCCATCATCCCAGGACATCATAGAACAAATTTTGGAGGTTTTCCAACAATTTTTTCATTTTTGGTGATTTTTTCAAAAATCTGGAAATTTGGCTTTAGCAAAAGCGATGTGCAGTAGCACAAAGATTTTTCTCAGAGCACTTAAAATGAGAAAAATCTACATGGATGGATGCATCTTCACTTGTACATCACAGATATGACATCAGGTCAACATGTCACCCTCTCATTTTGAAGAAAATTTCAAAAAACATCACTTTTTTCATGCTTCTGCCACCTTTCTTACCTCTGCGCGGCGCTTCTGGAGTGAGGTTGGGAGAATCGATTTTTGAAGGCCGTCTGGTGGGTATTTTCTCAGTTTTGAGGGTGCATTATAAAGAAGACACACATGGATAACTATCCTAACTTCTAGATTTGCAAATGGGTTCCTAAGTCAGTCAAAATCAGCTCCAAAATGGAGGGATGCTTCTAGTAGGAGGTGAGACGCTTCTATCATTGGATTCCCTTGGAAAATTTTCAACTCATAAAATCTCCAAAATTTGAGGTTTAGTTGTCTAATGAGGTGTCTTTCGGGTGGAAGATTTTTTTTTTTGCCTCTCTTTTTGGAGGAATGATATAATTAATCCAAGACACATGAAATCTTAGTTATTAGCTAAATTTGAGGAATTGGTTTATAACTTCTCTAGATTCTAGGTAATGAATCATAGAGTAAATTTATGATGTGTTTTAGATCATATTTCGACCCTGTAATATCCCTTTTTCAGGAATATTTCCCAGCTTCTCAATAGGAACAATGTATAAGGAAAAATAAGAAAATAAAATGTAGAGAAAAGCTTGGTTCCTCTTGAATATGCTGTGTGGGACTCAAATATGGAATTTCTTCAAAAACAAATCAAGTTAGATATGCTAAATAGATCTCCCACAACTGGTATCAATGTAATGTCCTCTTCTTGAAACATTAAAAATCAACCATTTGATCTATACTAGAGATTGAATGAAGGGGAATTTACCAGATGTGTCACCTTCTCAAGGAAGTGTGAGATCCATAGGCTATCTATCCCTTTTCAGAATCTGTCCATAGACTCTTGTTGAGAGGTAATGCCCGAAGGGGTTTACTCAGCAAGGCATGCCTAAAAAACGAATTTTTTAGGAATGGGAGCTTCATATATCATAAAATATGCTTAAGAACACTTAGAAAACAATATTAAGTATAGAAGAAAGCTTTACTCAATTGTTATTCTAAAAAAGGTGAGGAAAAGCAGCTTTTTATGCACTAAAAGGGGTGTGATCAGAAATATGTGTAAAATGAAGGGTCAAGGTTCTGGAATATGTTAGATTAGGTTAAGAGGGACTGAAATGTCTAATTTAAGCTCGAAAAAATAAGTTTTTCTATGTTAAAAAATTCCTCCTTCCTGACTATTCAAGAAAAACCCTGATTTCCCATGACCTACTTTATGCAGAAATTTGCTGAAGCATGGATAGCGTGATTTCTGAAGGGATTGGCTGAGTTTATGCATGAATATCAGTATTAAAGTTTATAATAGGAAGCATATGGATTATACTAAGAAAAACAAGCATTTTCATAAGGAAAAACCCCGCAATAAGGTGCTGCAACACATAAGGAAAGACTGCATGACCATAACAACGTTATCTTCTAGGGCTGAAGCATTATTTCATTAATATTCAGATCTGAAGCATATAAGTACATGAAAATATATATCTAATACAGAAATAAGTACAAGAAATGCTGATCTATACATTCCCTTTGGTGTTTTGTGCAAAACATGAAATGCCGGAAGTAGATCTGAGATCTAAAATTGCAGATCTGCAGAATGATTCAGAAATTTTTGAATAATAACATGTTACAGCAGATCATATATGAAACTAACATGGATTGGATGGCCAATCCATGGATCACCACAGTGAGAGGAAGAATCCTAACACCGGAGATCTCTCCTCCAAAGTACCGACAAAACACCCAGCAACTGTAGATATGCAAATAACGCAGTTAAGGAGAAAATACTGCGCTGCCTCTTCTGGAATGGGTTTTTTCTATTTCCAAGATGTATATCTGAAGCCCAATGAGTCTAAAACCAACTTATCAATGGGATAGATGAGTTTCCCAGTGACAAGGGGTGCTAGAACTCCCTAGATTTGAAGAGATCTAATCTCCACTTGCTGCAGCTCACATAAACAATCTAGCCCTACAAGAGTGTGTTGTAGATGCAAGAAGAAGCTTGGACCAAAATTCTAGATAGTGGAGAAATGCAACACAACCTCCTCCAGCAAGCTACTCCATGGGAGGAGAGAGGGTTCCTAAACATGAAACCCTCTTCCCTTTGGCTAAACAACCAAGAGAACTCGAGTTTCCCAAGCAACCTCAAATTCGAAATGTATTCAAAAACACTTTCTTGTTGCTCTCCTCCTCCTTTTATAATATTGGAGTCTTGGAAAAACCCTAAACCACTTCATTGGTTTATCCCCTTTCACATTTAGAAGCTCCTTCTAGAACTGCGCAGTCTAAGAGGCCCTCTTGTGATTTAGCCCCTTTCACACCTGTAAGATATAATTTAAATAGCCCAGATATGTCTCTATTCACATGGGCATTGATTTATTCTTAGTTTTCAGGAGTTTTACATGTCCTCCTTCACAATCTATTCATTAATCATGAAATACAAAATAAATAAGGCAAAATTAATGTTCCAATTAGCTGAAGCTAATTTAGGAACATTACAGTCTCCCCCTCCCAAATGTTGCTTGTCCTCAAGCAACTGCAAGGGTGCTGCAAAACTTTCCCTTCTTCTCTTTTGGCCTCCTCATTTGTTAGTCTCCACCATTGCTTTGAATCTTCTGCAATAGCTTTTTCTTCCAATGGTCCTCCCTAAATATGCAAGTTGGCCTTTGGTGAATAAACCTAAGGGCTCTCATCATGAAGAAAAGGAAGGTTGTTGTGGAAACCCTCTTACTGATCCATGGCCTCCTCAAGATAGAAGTGATGAAAATCATGGGGATTTTCATGATCCATGAAAGATTCCCATCTCCATGCTATCATCCAAATGAAGTGAATCACCTCCCAGCTTGGAAATCCATAGAAGAACTCCTCCCCAATACATATGAGAGGCATGTTACCGACAAAAATATGGCTCACTTTACAAAGAGGCAAGTGATCTATCATAGTGGCCATACAAAATATCATGCTCCCATGGAAGCATGCAATGCAAAAAGAATGGAGGGATCCTTCCCCAAGGACACACCCAACCAAAGTACCTCCTTTCCAACCATTTTCCCAAGAGTAAAAACATTTTCAACATAAGGAATCACGATTAGAATCATGCTAGCTACCATGTATGATAAATGAGAAGAGAGGTGTTCCCTCATGTGCAACCAACGCAGTCTTACCCTCACTACCATGGAATAGAAAGTGTCAAGTGTCCTCCCCAACACTTGCTTGTTGCCTCATCCTTATTGCATGCTTGGAGAAGAAGGTGCATAAAAGTTGGTGTGAAAGAATCACACCATGGAAAGAGCATCTCCCCTCCAAGGTTCTTCAAAGGATGATCATCATCATCATAGCTCATGGCCTCAAGTGGCCCATGAAGCCCATCATAAATAGTGCTCCCTCTTGGAGCAAAGCCCTACAAATGAGTGTCAGAAAAATACAAGTATACATCATGAGATACAGCAACATAATATTCATTATATACTTGTTCAAAATCAGCGAGGCTGCTCATGGGTGAGCCTCCTCTCACACTTCAATGAATAAGGAAGTGTAGATGATAATTCTTCCCAAGAGCTATGTTCCTCCTCATCTAAAAAATGGCCCATGCACTCCTCCATATGAGTGTGCACCTCCTCTTTGACATACTTGATGCCAAGTTCACATGTTAGAGCCCCATAAACTTTCCTTTTGCTGCCTCCCTTGCAGCTGATCTAGCCCAAGAAAAGATTGAAGCATGTGGAAGTCAACTCTCCCTTGGAAAGTTCTTGCCTTCCAATACTTCCTCAATTTGGCCCCTGCATGCAAGAGTATTAAGACCCTCTTGCCATGTTCAGAAATCTCCTCTATCAATGAGAAAACAATGAGCTATTCCAAAGGCTTGGATGTGCCATGTTCCCTCATACCCATACCATCATAGATTTTTTTTTCTTCATTTCTCAGCACAGATGAATGAATGGAAAATAGCAATGTTTTATTCAGAAAATTGCATACCTCTTTTCTGAATTCATGGAAGATACTCTACGCTATGCGTGCTTCTCTCAAGGCTCCTCTCTTAGCCAAGTATGCAAATGTTGCCCGTAGTTGAGAGAACACTTCAGTTATCCTCCAATCAGGAGGTCTTCCTAGTGGAATGCCTCTTTGCAAAGAGACATCAAGGCATATAGAAGAATGTGGATGTAGGTGGACATATTTTCCCCTACCATTGCTGCATGGGTTCTCTTGCCTTCTTTGTTTCTCCAACTCTTGGAATAGAGAAGGGTGTATGCTCTTCTTCTTGATATGATCTTCCTCTTGTCTTCCTCCTTCTACCTTCAAGATCTCACCTCTTGGTAATGATAATACATGCTGCCCATGCATTGTGCCAAGATCTTGATGTGTGAGACCTTTTTGGAACTCCTTGCAAGAATGCAAGAGTTTCCCTCCTTGGAGCAAGTGCTCCATTCTCCTCTTCATGAGGTATTTGAGGTGCCTTTGTTGTGACTACGTTAGTACATCCTGCCTTCTCCCCTTCTTCAAAACTGAAATTGTTTCAACATCAACAAGAGACCTTAAATCTTGGTCATATTTTTAAGGAGAAACCTTCATGCTTCCCTCTTAAGAAGAGGATCCTTCACCCACAGGAGATCTGGCCCTTAGCAATGCATCCAAAAAACTCACTTCTTCTTTCTTCCTCTTCATGAAGAAGTCACTAACAGAACGCTAAGGCTTAAGTGATATGGATGAGTGCACATATCCATGAGATGAGGATTCAAATGTTCCTCATGTATAGATCTCTAAGATCTGATCAGAAGATCTTCTTGTTCTTGAAACTTCCCGGAAGTTTCACTGCTTCTGCTTTCTTCGTCTTGTACAATCTCTTCATTGGATCTGAAGATTGATGAGAGTAAACTCATATCCTTCAGATTTATGCTCTCTAGTTTGCTTCTTGCTTCTTCTGATAGCTTGATCTCACAGGCTGAGCCAAAGATCATGCTCGGATACCACTGTAATATCCCTTTTTCAGGAATATTGCCTAGTTGCTCAATAGGAACACTGTATAAGGAAAAATAAGAAAATAAAATGTAGAGAAAATCTTGGTTCCTCTTGAATATGTTGTGCGGGACTCAAATATGGAATTTCTTCAAAAACAAATTAAGCTAGATCTGCTAAACAGATCTCCCACAATTGGTATCAATGTAATGTCCTCTTCTTGAAACATTAACAATCAACCATTTGATCTATACTAGAGATTGAATGAAGGGGAATTTACTGGATGTGTCACATTATCAAGGAAGTGTGTGATCCGGAGGCTATCTGTCCCTTTTCAGACTCTGTCCATAGACTCTTGTTGAGAGGTAATGCCCGAAGGGGTTTACTCAGCAAGGCATGCCTGAAAAATGAATTTTTTAGGAATGGGAGCTTCATATATCATAAAATATGCTTAAGAATACTTAGAAACCAATAGGAAGTACATCAGAAACATTTACTCAACTGTTATTCTCAAAAAGCTGAGGAAAAGCAGCTTTTTATGCACTAAAAGAGGTGTGATTAGAAATGTTGACACCTAATCCTATGGATGGGTGTGCACATTTATTTTTGTATATTATTTATTATTAGGAGATAAGGAAGGCCAAGAGTCATTGGGAGCTGAATCCCAATAGCCTCACTTCCCATCTATATAAGCATGTACATTCTTCAGCTAATATACATTGCAGATTTGAGGAGTTACCTCTTGGTTTGACATGGTATCAGAGCCAGCTCCACATTTGGCATTTCTGCCCTGTGGTGTAACTCCCTACCCTTTGCTCAGTCAAGTTTATTAATTGTTTTCTGCTGCTCCTAGTTGCTAGACTGTTTTCTGCATTTTTTTTTCCCTATTTATCACTGACATTTGCAGCTCCAGCTCCTGCAGACTGCAGGCTCTGTCAATCTGCAAATTGCAGGCTCTGCCAGTCCAGCAGTCCTGCAACTGTCTTCTGCAGATTCAAGTTCAAATTTTTTATGTAACAGCCCTTTTTGGGCTTCCTCCATTCTCCATCGACTCCCTACATTCCACTTATTCTCCCTACGCTCCTGTTATCCCTGCGCTCACCTCCCCCCCCTCCTTTTCTTCCTGCGCACTCACCTCCCTCTCTTCCCTACAGCACTTCGTCCCCTATCTGCCCTACCATTCACTCATCCCCACGCAGCTCACAAAGGCGTTTCCACCCGGCTGCTACCCGCTACAACGCTCCCCCTACCCTCTCGCCTACCTCCGCACACCCTTATCGCTCCCACTACCAGCTCCACAGTTTCGCACACCCTTATCGCTCCCACTACCAGCTCCACAGCCCATTAAAACGCTGTCATGGTATCGATTTTTTAAAAACGCTGTCATGGTATCGATTTTTTAAAAAAAAACGCTGTCATGGTATTACCTACGCTCACTCCTCCACGGCGCCATGACTGTCACATAAAATTGGAATTCTGTCCAACGCCTCCACAGCGCTGACCGCCCTCCCATTACGCCCTTCCGCGTTGTGTAATACTGCCTTACATACATTGCACTCAGTTATATAACGCTGGTTTCTATTTTAACACAATGTGTTGATATGTTTTAACGCAGAGTTTGATATACGTTGATATAACACGCCTCCACTTGATATAACATTGCAGTTGCGTCCACATAACGTTGTATTTATATTTCCATAAGGCTGTGTTGACATTGCATTGTATGTGTTATATTCACACCGCCGCTGTCACTATTCCACGTTGAATAACACATTACAGATTTGAGTTAATGCATTGTATGTGTTATATTCACATTGCCGCTGTCACTATTCCACATTGAATACCATTTGCTCATATATACGCTGGCCATATATACGCTTTGTTCGCTGTCATATGTCCCATATATTTTAAACACTGCCAATCCCCTACATATATTCCCATTGCGCCCCTCCCATTGCGCCCCTCCTTTCATAATTCCGCCCACACTCATACTTCCCATTACGCCCTTTCAATCCCTCCCATTCATAATTCCATTTTGTTTTCATATACACTTTTCCCCAAACAAAAAAAAAAAAATACATTTTTTTATTATGCAGAATCAGTCTATAGCATAGAGAGTTTTTTTTTAAAATACAGTCTCCAGCAAAGTTTTCTGAGCAGATATAGTTTCCAGAAAGAGTTTTTAAACTCAGAAAATTTTTTCCAGCAAGAGTTTTTGCCCCTGTATTTGAAATATTTCAAGAGTTTGAAGTTTTTATAGCAGAATTTGTTTCCTCTTCAGAAGATTTTTCCAGCTGTATAATGCATTCTCTCATCTCTATTGTTGGGATAGTTCTCTCTGGCAAAGAGAACTATCTTGAATGGTCTCGAAAGATTAAACACACACTGATTTTTAATGAGCTGTGGAGAGGAATCTGTGAAGGACAAGCAGAAGATCCACCAAAGAAGCCCACTTCAGACAAAGAGCTTGCCATCTGGGAAAACAAGAACTGCAAGGCCTATGCCTTGATTGCAGCTTCAGTAAGTGAAGAGGTGAGTCGCCATATTTCATCATTCTCAAATGCCTATGAAGCCTTGAAGAAACTAAAAGAACTCTATGACTCACACTTAGAATTAGAAAATGTTCAATTGATGGTTAAGCTGTTCAGTCTTGAGATGAAGAATGATGATCCCCTTGCTTTAGCTTCAGAAATAAGATCTATAATGCATGACATTAAAAACACTGGTGTAAAAATGGACATTCCTCTCATAGCATATGTTAAGGCATTATATCCGACTTACTCACATTATCTTGAGTCTTTGCAAGCAAGTGGAAACCTTGAACAAATCACCTTTGATAAACTTTAGCAGAAGTTTGCAGAAAGAGAGAAAGCTTTTGGGAAGATGACAGTCCCTTCATCTTCCGAAGAGGCTGCATATTTGGCACATAGAGAAAAGAATCATGCTCCAGATTCATCCAGAGGAAGAGGTGGCAGAAGAGGAAGAGGAAGAAGGAACTTCACAGAAAGGGGGGGCAGACAAGCTGACAAATCCAATCTTCATTGCACACGGTGCAATAGATATGGACATGATGCATCCAAATGCAGAACACCATGGAACAAAATTGAGCAGCACAGAAATCAAGACAAAGGTAAAACCAATGACAAAGACAAAGGTAAAACCAATGACAAAGACAAAGGTAAAGCACCTGAATCCGCTCACTATGTTCTAGCACATTGTAACAATGGAGTAACTGAAAACCTCTTTGATGTTTCATTTACTTCATGGAGAGATGATTGGTTGCTAGATTCAAGAGCAACATGTCACATGACATTTAGAAAAGATTTTTTTGAAGATTTCACTGACAAAGTTGATGGAGCAGTATATTTCACAGATAAATCCAAACTCAAGCCATCAGGGCTTGGCACAGTCAGGCTTAAACTGCCTGGTCTTCCCGATCATATCCTACATGAGGTTCTATACCTCCCGGAGTTGAAGAGAAACTTGTTGTCCCTGATCGAAATCCGGCAGCAAGGACACTCAATTCACTTGTTTGATGGCAAGGCAGAGGTCAGATCAGCATCAGATCACTCACTTGTCATGGAGGGAATAGAAGAAGGGAGACTTTTGAAGCTGAAAGGTTCATCTGCTCATGCTCAAAACTTTGCTTTCAGTTCATATCATGATGAAGGTACATTTCCATCAAGTCTTTTATGGCATGCTAGATTTGGACACTTAAATTATGACAACCTTCGTTTGTTGAAGAAAAATGGTGTTGATGGACTACCTACAATTCCTAGAAAACCTAAGGAATGTGATGCATGTATTCTAGGAAAGCATAGCAAACAGCCATTTCATGATTCACACTCAAGAGCACATAGGAAACTTGAACTTGTTCATACAGATTTATGTGGCCCTATGCCTATTGCTTCTGCAAATGGAAACAAATACATGATGACATTTATTGATGACTACACCAGAATGTGTTGGATTTACTTACCGAAGAATAAGTCTGATGCTTTTCAAACTTTCAAGAATTTTCATGCATGGATTGAAAATGATGCACAAACACATATTGGCTCTCTACGTACTGATAATGGAAAAGAATACACTTCAAACGAATTTGAAAATTATCTTCGCCAACATGGAATCAAACATCAAACAACTGTGCCATATAATCCACAACAGAACGGTGTAGCTGAAAGAATGAACAGAACTATTTTAAATATGGTCCGCTCCATGTTATTTTTCAAGAATGTAAAATTGATGTTTTGGGCTGATGCAGTTCTATGTGTTGTTTACATAAATAATAGGTGTCCTTCAAGTTCAATTAGAAATAAAACTCCTTTTGAAATGTGGCATGGCCACAAGCCTTCGGTAAAGCATTTCAGGGTCTTTGGGTCCACCTGTTATGCCTTGATACCCAAGGGTCAAAGGAACAAACTTGGTGCTAGAAGCAGAAAATGTATCTTCTTGGGGTACTCCAATACCTCCAAAGGATATCGTCTCTATGATGAAGCAAATAAGAAGTTTGTGATAGCAAGAGATGTCATATTTCTTGAATCATCCAAGAGTGACAAGGCTGTTGAGCGGCAACTTGATCGCCTGGATAGATTCACACATGCAAAGTCTTTCAAAGAATTTGATAATGTGATTCCACACCTTGAAGGGGGGATTCCGATATTGAATCAAACTGTGGAATCATTTCCTGAACCACACTCTCCCCCACATGAAGAAACAACCACGGATGACACATTTGATGATGTGATTGACAGAATTGGGAGATTGAATCTTGAATCAATCCCAACTCAGTCAAGTGACCAGCCAGGGCCATCTCAGAAAGGTCCCCCCAAATGGCTGACAAAGACACTGGAGGATGTTCATCCCGATGAGGTTGGAAAAACAGGAACAAGAAGTTCCACTCAAGAAATCGAAGGTGATGTAGATAATTCTGATTCCCCTGTTGATATGGATATTGCTTATAACTGTGAATTGAGTTTGTCTACAGATCATGAACCAACTTCCTTCAAAGAAGCCGCTTCTCATGATGAATGGAAAGAAGCGATGCAGAAGGAGTATGATGCCTCGATAAAGAATGGCACTTGGAAGCTGGTTGATCCGCCTTTGGGAACGAAACCAATTGGCTGTAAGTGGGTCTACAAGAACAAGTACAAAGCAGACGGCTCACTTGACAAGCACAAGGCCAGGCTTGTGGCAAAAGGATTCGCATAGAAAGAAGGAGTCGATTATGAAGAAACTTTTTCTCCCACAGCAAAATGGACCACCATCCGGACTCTCTTTGCCTTAGCAGCTCAGAATGGATGGAAAGTCCATCAGATGGATGTAAAAACAACCTTCTTGAATGGAGATCTAAAGGAGAAAGTTTATATGTCCCAGCCAGAAGGATTTGTGATAAAGGGTCAAGAACAAAAAGTTTGCAAACTTGTAAAATCCTTGTATGGCCTCAAGCAAGCACCACGAGCCTGGTATGAGAAGTTGACCGAGCATCTTCTGAAACTTGATTTCAAACACTTTGATCTTGATGATGCAACTTTGTTTGTTAAGAAAGTTGGAAAAACAGTTGTATATCTTGTGGCATATGTAGATGATCTTTTGATAACAGGAAACAATGAGAGCTATATTGCATCCATGAAGAAAGAGTTGAAGAAAGGTTTTGAAATGACTGATTTGGGTCATGTTCATTACTATTTGGGTATTGAAGTAATTCAACATCCTAAATTCATCTTTCTTTCTCAGTAGAAGTACATTGGAGATCTCTTGAACAAATTTGGCATGGATGATTGTAAACCCTTAGGCACTCCAATGGAACAAAACTTGAAGCTCACATCAGTTGAAGGGAAGGAATTTGAGGATGCAACTAAGTATAGACAGCTTGTAGGAAGTCTTATCTATCTGACCACCACCAGACCTGACATCTCATTTGCTGTTGGAATCCTCTCAAGGTTCATGCAAAAAACCTTGTGAAGGACATTGGTCTGCTGCAAAAAGAGTACTAAGGTACTTGAAGGGGACTCAAGACTTTGGACTCAAATATACACAGGTAGGCGACTTCATCTTGACCGGATACTCTGATTCAGACTTTGATGGCGACAAAGAAACAGGGGTGTCTACTACAGGTTACACCATGAGTCTTGGATCAGGAGCCGTCTCATGGAGATCACGCAAACAGTCAGTTCCAGCAGATTCCACGACCGAGGCAGAATATGTGGCAGCAGCTGAAGCAACAAAGGAAATTGTGTGGCTCCGAAAAATCCTGGAAGATTTGCAGATGAAACAGATGTATTCCACTCCACTCATGATCGACAACACTTCTGCACTAAAGTTGGCCAAGAACCCAAAGTTCCATGATCGAACAAAGCACATCAATACAAAGTACCATCTCATTCGACATCATGTTCAGGCCAAGACCATCCATCTACATCATTGTTCCACAAATGAGCAAACTGCTGACATATTCACCAAAGCACTTGGAAGAGAGAAGTTTGAAAAGTTCAGATCGATGCTTGGACTCACCAACATCCCTTCGGATTAAAGGGGGGAATGTTGACACCTAATCCTATGGATGGGTGTGCACATTTATTTTTGTATATTATTTATTATTAGGAGATAAGAAAGGCCAAGAGTCATTGGGAGCTGAATCCCAATAGCCTCACTTCCCATCTATATAAGCATGTACATTCTTCAGCTAATATACATTGCAGATTTGAGGAGTTACCTCCTGGTTTGACAAGAAATCTGCGTAAAATGAAGGGTCAAGGTTATGGAATCTGTTATATTAGGTTAATAGGGACTCAAATTTCGAATTTAAGCTCAAAAAAATAAGTTTTTCTATGTTAAACAGTTCCTCCTTCCCGACTATTGAAGAAAAACCCTGATTTCCCATGACCTACTTTATGCGGAAATTTGCTGAAGCATGGATAGCGTGATTTCTGAAGGGATTGGATGATTTTATGCATGAATATCAGTATGAAAGTTTATAATATGAATCAAATGGATTATACTAAGAAAAACAAGCATTTTCATAAGGAAAAACCCCGCAATAAGGTGCTGCAACACATAAGGAAAGACTGCATGACCATAACAACGTTATTTTCGGGGGCTGAAATAGTATTTAATTAATCTTCAGATATGAATCATATCATTACATGAAAATATAGATCTAATACAGAAATAAGTACAAGAAATGCTAATCTATACATTCCCCTTGGGGTTTTGTGCAAAACATGAAATGCTGGAAGTAGATCTGAGATCTAAAATTGCAGATCTGCAGAATGATTCAGAAATTTCTGAATAATAACATGTTACAGTAAATCATATCTAAAAATAACATGGATTGGATGGCCAATCCATGGATCACCACAATGAGAGGAAGAATCCTAACACTGGAGATCTCTTTTACAAAGTACCGACAAAACACCCAGCAGTTTTAGATCTACAAATAATGCAGTTCAGGGGAAAATACTATGCTGCCTCTTTTGGAATGGGTTTGGCCTATTGCCAAGATGTAGATCTGAAGCCCAATGAGTCTAAAAACAACTTATCAATGGGATAGATGAGTTTCCCAGTGACAAGGGGTGCTAGAACTCCTTAGATTTGAAGAGATCTAATCTCCACTTGCCGCAAATCACATAAAAAATCCAGCCCTAAATAGGAGTGTGCTGTAGATGCAAGAATAAGCTTGGCCCAAAATGCTGGATAATGGAGAAATGCAACACAACATCCTCCAAGGAGCTACTCCATGGGAGGAGAGATGGTTCTTAAGCAGGAAACCCTCTTCCCTTTGGCTAAACAGCCAAGAGAAATCGAGTTGCCCAAGCAACCTCAAATTCGAAATGTCTTCAACAACCCTTGCTTGTTGCTCTCCTCCTCCTTTTATAATATTGGAGTCTTGGCAAAACCCTGAGCCACTTCATTGGTTTAGCCCCTTTCACATTTAGAAGCTCCTTCTAGAACTGCGCAGTCTAAGAGGCCCTCTTGTGATTTAGCCCCTTCCACACCTGGAAGATATAATTTAAATAGCCCAGATATGTCTCTGTTCACATGGGCATTGATTTATTCTTAGTTTTCAGAAGTTTTACATGTCCTCCTTCACAATTTATTCATTAATCATGAAATACAAAATAAATAAGGCAAAATTAATGTTCTAATTAGCTAAAGCTAATTTAGGAACATTACAGACCCAATGAGGTTTCATGAACTCTATTTTCTATATGTAGCCCACCTCGAGTCATTTTAGAGGTTGGATAGTTGTTATATGTAGGGGATATATTGTAGAATCTCTTTTTCAGTGAAATCAAAGAATGTTGCAGCTATACTCTTGATATTCTAGTGGTATGATTTTCAGAAATGCTTCTTTCTATTACTTCATCAAATTAAATGTTACATTACCTTTCCATCACATATATGGTTCTGTATGTTAATCTTATGAGTTTATAAATAGAAATCATTGCTTTATATGCTTTGTTTTATAAGGTTTTCATGGATGTTTCTACTCTTATGATGAATGAATTCATTTAAATGCTCATTCTGAATCCTTCTCTTTCAAAAACCTATACATAATGACAAATTAATTATGTTCATGAGCTTACCTACCTGGCCTCATCCTTGTTTTGGAAACTTAAGCTTTGAAATCAGACCTAAAGACTAGACCTAGTTCTTTACTGTCATTCCTATCCAGCAAAAACTACAAACAAACAAAACTCTAATCTACTGAGCTTCATAACTAGCCTAAGATAATTATATATCCTATCATCTCATTGGTTGCAAAGAAAAATTGAGAGACTCCTCTATAGTTTTGGTAGGGTTAGCTACCAGACCTAAAGGTTGGGTTGTAGTTACCTTCATTTCCATTCTCAACCTTGGGAAACTGGGGGTGATAACATTTTTGGCGCCGTTGTAGGGGAGAGATTGCAAATATTTCCCTGGGGATAATTCTTTTAGTTCATTGAAAGTTATACTTGTGGGTGATAATTTATGACATTCTAAGAAGGTTGAGTTCCTAAATTCGAGCCAAAGTGCAAAATTCTCAAAAATTTGGCTCCCAAAAGACAGACTAGGTCAAATCCATACCCAAAACCTTCACCTATTGTTAATGACCCTAAGAGTATTTTAAGAAAGTAGAAAAAAAAATCTTGGAAAGTTATAAAGGCTATACCTTCACTTGTAAAATCAAACTCCTTTCCTACGAGGCTAATTCCTCCAGGTTCATCCTTTAATTTTGAATTCAAGATATCTTTGTTCAGGTCTAAGTTTGAATCCTTTCTCTTATAAATTGTCTTTGACCCATCGATTTTGAGACCTACTTGGAATTTTCTAAGTCTTTCTATTTCAAGCTTGATAGTGAAGTCTGGTCTAATTTTCATAAAATTCAAGGTTTGGTCAATAAGTTTCAAGTAACTTCTGAAAAATATTATTTCCAATACCAATAGCAAGCTTTCTCTTCACCGCCTATTATTAAACCTTTTCACTCAACTGCATCATCATCTCTCACTTTCATTCCATCATTACCTCTGCAAGTATTCAATCCATCAATACCTTCGCAACCCCCTCCATTAGTCGTGGCCAGATTTTCTCCATCGATCTTACCAGCACAACTTACTGCACTACCTCAGAACTATGGTCAAATATTGCTTCTTTTTGATGGAACATTAGAGGTTAGTGTTGGCCCTCGTTTTTTTATCTCTTTTTGTTTATGAAATAAATCTTATTTTCCATACTATACATATATACACCATAATATCCACCTTATTTTGACCAAAAAATTCATATACAGGTATTAAAATTATGTTTTTCAATTATTAGAAGTTTTTGTAAAAATTGAAATTTAATTGCATTTTTTGACAGCATTAGAAATTCCCGTAATGGCCTCATGGTTTACATATTTGCAAGAAACTTGGGCTCGAGATGGATATATTTATATAATTATTGGGAAATAAGATTAAGTGTACACCTGTTGGTACAATCAAACCAAGCTTTAATAGGCCCAGTCAAAGGTGATCAACATGACCTGTCTTTATGGAGGATCCCTACAAAATATGTCAAAATTCTTATTTTGTGGGATTTTCTAGATTTTGATGGATCTGATGGATGAATTTCACATGATTGGATAAGATAAGGATAGTCATGACTATAGGAGATATTTTAGATGAATTTTTTAGATACTTTATCCATTTAAGCCTCAAACATTGAAGGCATTGATATGTAGAATTTGTATGACTTAACATTATTATTTCTGAGACTTTGGAAACATAATTGAAGGTATGTTTTATTCCGTTTGCTGTTGTTATATGATGGTTGATTGATTTAAGTTTTAAGTAGCTTAATACACCTTTATTGTGCGAGGCAAGGGTGGAGTGCCCCTGCACCGAGCTAAGTGCACTTCCTAGTTTATTTGTAGTTTCAATTTCTGAATCAGTTTGCTTATGATTAACTTGTTTACGCTAATTATTTATGATTGTTGATGAATCTAATGATAATTATTATTTTCATATGAAAGGACAAACAAATGTTTAAGTTAAACATTCTTTCTATCTAATTAAGATCTTAAGTTACAATTCATATTTTCATGCTTTTACATGCTTTTATGAATTCTTATTTCTAACAATAACATTACTGATAAATGAATCTATGATGAAGGACAACCAGGACCTCTTCAATGAAGAGCCTCTTCAATTATTGCTTCATGTATCTTAATATATTGTTCAATTAGTAGTTTTTGATTTCTAATTCATGAGGTAATCTTGTTAGAGAAGGAAAAACAAATCTCTTAAGTTAAGATATTCCTCTGCTTCTAGTTGCACACTTGAATTTAGAAATTGTTTAAGTGAGATTTATATTTGTAATATGAATTTCCTTATTCATTGATAAAACATCTTCTAAATTGATCATAAATGAAAACCATATACTTTCTGGATGCTTCTAAGTTCCACTAACCTGGTTTGATAATAAATACTTGCGTTAGTTTACATAGTAAATTGACCTAAAGGCCAATATCTTTTGGAGTTGCATGACTATGGTGGCGATGCGGAGGAAAAACCCTAACTATTGCGGTTGGTTTAGGTTTTGGTGGCTCTAAAGGACTTGCAGGGCCCATCAGGTTGTCCTTGCTTCATGTGATAGCAGGCCCAGAGTGTTAGGCTCTTACAGACACACAGATCCCGCTAAGTAGGCCATGTTGTAGATAGGATTGGACGGCTCGAGGCAAAGCAAAGTGGGGTTAGGATGGCCATCATCCCAAAATAAAACCCTAATTTTGCTGTTTGTCGATGGCATGAACATGGAGGGGTGTCGCTGTTAAGGTTTCAATGGTATCGAGCTGGTGGTTTAAGCGTTAAAACGCTGGGAAACCATGGGATTTGAACGAGACTTCGTTGACTGCGAAACAACTCCATAAGATTTTCTTGCTGCATGGGGTCATGAGGTATCGACGAAGACTATGGAACTATTTTTTCCGACTTTGGGTGAATCGGGGAAGAAAAAAAAGGCCCCTACGGGGGCGTGGTCACTATCAAATGATGCAGCTCTATTCGAAGAAAGTCTACAAATTACTTTCAATTGCATGCGAAAGGAATATCTTGGTCATGGATTGACCCAGTTTGTGATAAACTCGGCTCAGATCGGGGGTTTCTAGCTCCAGAGCCAAACACACTCACAAGCAGCTTTGAATCCAGGTAACCCTAATATCCCTTTTCGTAACGGAGGGCTAGAAGATGTAGTTGCTAGTTGTGGTTTTTTTGTTTCTTTGGTTCTCACAGATTGTTTGGGAGGAAGCCACAGAGAGTTTTTTTGGGGTAGGGGACCCCCTTGTGAAGACATTTCAGAGTTTCGACAACCCGCTCAGTGGCAGGGCACCGCCTCCTTAGAAAAATTTCTTCTGTCGCAAGGAAGTAAAGTGGCAAGCTCAGGGATGGTTGTGGCTAAGGGTTTTAGTGGAAACCCTAGAGGGCCACTGTGGTCAGGTCAGAGACAACAGGTGGGTTCCCCAAATCTCCCTAAAGGTATCCTAGGAGAGGCTGAAATCACTGGGCTAGAAGAAGGGTGTCGGGTCTCTTGGGCATTTTGAGGGTTTTAAGGAACCAGGTGGTATGATTGGAAAGGATTCAAGAAATACAGAGGAAGGGCGAATAGGGTCACCAAATCATGAGATCCCAGACGCGACTGAAGGGCCGTTGGAAGGTGCGAAAGGTGGAAGAGGTAGGGTTGCAAGAATGAAAAGGAAAAAAACAAAGACGATCAGAAGGTTGGAAGAGTTCCCCTGCTGCATTTTTGGGCTGGATATTCACATAGAAGAGATAATGGAGGCTTAAGAAAATATTCTGGTGGGCAGAGTAAGGGGTAGGAAATACTCTGCAAATTATATCTCGGATTGGACGACCTTGGAATGTTCTGAGGCTCCGGGTCAACCTACAACAATTCAAATCCTATCGAAGGTCTGGTTTATGATAAAGTTTGAAAGGGGAGAACATTTAGCATGGGTGTTGGAAAAGAATTGGCATTTCCGGAAGCAAATAGTCCTTTTCAGGAAATGGACTCCCCTGTTAATGAGAAACCAACTCCAAAAATAGAAGAAAAGAGATATCAAAGCCTTAGAAAAAATCCACTTCGAGGGGGAAACCTCCAATACATTACATGAATGAACAATTCTTGGATGATACAAATGACCAAAACCTCCTTCTATATATAGGAGTCCATGAGGCCATAATATAATCCTAGTGGGGCCACAATGTAATCCTAGCCAACCTAACAATAATAATGTAAGGGCACAATAATAACAATATGGGGGTTACAGGCGTACAAAAATAACAGTAAGGGGGGCTACACTAACATAATAAGGGACTACACTATTAATATAGGGACTTAACATGCCCCTCTCCTTCAAATAAGTGTTGTCCTCAATGCTTGATTATTTCTTGATGCTTCTATATAAAATTCTCATCCTCCCATGTGGAATCTTCTATAGGAAAGGTCTTCCACTTGTTGAGATACTCTGAAATTGATAGTACTTGTCGATTTCTTGTTTCTGTGACTGCTTCAAAAATTCTTTCGATGTGATGTTGATCTTCCTGTTGTTTCATTAGATTCTGCACCAAAGTTACATTATCCTTTGAGAGTTGGAAAACTTGTTGTTGATGCTCAATGTGATCTTCCACTAATTTATCATCCATATTAACTATTATTTGATCCTTCAAACCATCCAACTTAGCCTCCATTTCTTCTTTTAAACCATCTTTTTCATCTTCGGTTGCTCTTCGTAAGATTGAAATTTGTTTCGCTTGGTACCGTAATTTTGATATCTCATACTGCAATTCTTCCTCTTCTTGTGTCATAATATAGCTTTTTGAGGGCTTAATGGGTATGGAATTATTTTTTGGAGGCATTATAGAACCCACTTCGAGGGGGAATTTTAGAACCAAATACTGATATCTATTCTTCAATATGCCCTTTGAATAAATTCAAACTATTTTTTTTTCAGATGAGACATGTAATTAGAAAAAAAAAATACACACCTTTTTCTTGCTTTTGAGGAGCTTGATATTGAAACTGAAACTGAATTATCTCTGTGATTTCAGATCTTCAATATCTGAAATTTGGCCCTAAGGTAGCACTCTTAATCCTCTTTCGAATGCCATAGGTCTGACCTAATTTGGACTCTTCAAGACAAAGTTATGTCCAATCTCCCACAATGACCTAATTATGGACTGGTTCAGTAGAGCGAATTTGTACAACTTCCCACGTGTCACTGTTTCCTCCTTTGGCTCTGAAATTTATAGAAAGGAAACTACGGTTTGTGTACTTGCAAATTTTTTTTACAAAATCTTAATCAGATGCTTAGAGAGAGATTTGTGACGTTTTTCCCACGGTCACCTCTTTGAAATAAAATTCAGCAGCCTAAAAAAACTCTGACTTCCACAGATCATATCTCCAAAAATATTGCGAATCAAGATCTGAAATTTGTACAAGCAGTTCTTCAGGATTTCCACTTCGCTTTGTAAAAATTTCAACTTCTGAAACCTTGTAGAAAAATTTTTATAGCGAAAATTTCGTGATGACCTGTTTAGGTTAAATTCAGGAGCCTGCAAAAAACCCTAACTTCCACAGATCATATCTCTGAAAATATTACAAACCAAGATCTGCAATTTTGCAACGATGTTCCTCAAGATTTTGGATTCGTACTCTAAAAATTTCACCTTCTGAACCTTCATATAAAAAAATTTATAGCGAAAATTCCATGATGACCTGTTTGGAGCAGCGAAACCCTAGAATCCAAAGCTCTGATAACAAATGTTGGGAAACCGGCTCCAAAAATAGAAGAAAAGAGATATCAACACCATAAAAATAAGCCACTTCGGGGGGAAACCTCCAATACATTACATGAATGAACAATTCTTGGATGATACAAATGACCAAAACCTCCTTCTATATATAGGAGTCCATGGGGCCACAATATAATCCTAGTGGGGCCACAATGTAATCCTACCCGACCTAACAATAATAATGTAAGGGCACAATAATAACAATATGGGGGTTACAGGGGTATAACAATAACAATAAGGGGGGCTACACTAACATAATAAGGGACTACACTATTAATATAGGGACTTAACACTTGTTCGATGCGCAGAGAGAGAAAGTTGAAGATTCGCCAGTTTGGGTCAAATTACTAGACCTTCCCATCCCTTTCTGGACGGAGTCTGCTTTAAGCTTGATTGGGAACACCCTGGGACAATTTATAGAAGATGATATGTCCTTTCAGCAAACAAGGGACTACAGTGAAACAAGGATACTCGTTAATTTGAATCCCAAAGCCGATTTAGCAGAATAAATGCTACTAAAGTACAAAGATTATGAATATTCCTAGATCCTAGACTATGAAAATTTACCGTTTTGCTGCCACCGATGCCATAAGTATGGATATTTGGCAAAGGACTATCCGCTGGGGCACCATAGACATTGGAAAAAAAATAGGAGGAACAAAGGTCCAATGGTTTCTTCAGGGATAAAAGATCCCAGGCTATCATATGGTGAACTGATGGAAGGGATGGAGGGTCCAGGTGTGGCTAAAAAATCAATTCCTATGGAGCTACCACATGACTCACAAAAGGACGCAGAGGTTCCTCCCCTTGACTAGGCCCCGCCAGCTAAGGAACCTCCTACAACAGTATCAAAATCGGTTGATGTCCCATAGAAGGGTATGCCTCTGTTCTCTACCCTCTCTATTTTTTCCTCTTTATTCTTTGCTGATTTTCCTGTTTTAGTGCCTAGTCCTTCCAGGCCTCAACAAATGGAATGTTTACACATGCATGATGTCATAGAGTCCCTGGATAGCATTATCACTTCTATCCCTCCCTCTTTTATTGACCCTCCAGCTGATGCTGCCCTGGATCAGACCTCTCCCCTGCCCCCTATCACTAAAAAAATCCCTTATAATCTTCGATCCCTTATGAAAAAGCCGTGGTCAGGTGTACCCAAAGGGGGTTTAGAGTCTAATCCCATTTTTATAGGCCCTAGAAAACTGAGAGGAAGTAATTCTAATCTATCCAAGGCGTAGGTAAAGGCCAAGCTAGACATTGCTGATGGGAAGTAGCTTTCCCTTTCCAGGGTGCTTAGAGCAGCACAGCCCCCGTCTCAGGTTCCTTGATGATCATTCTCTCTTTTAATTGTAGGGGGTTTGCTAGTCAACCCAAAAAACTAGCTCTGAAGGAACTGATGAAATCCTATGCACTAGATGTCCTTATGCTTCAGGAAACACTGGGTTCTGGATCTGAGGTGGTAGCTTCTCTTTCAAGGATGTTCCCAGGATGGGGCTTTCAGGCCTTGGACGGCCATGGAAGATCGGAAGGATTGGTTTTGGGGATAAAGACTGGGTGTTTGAAGGAAATTTCCTCATGGGGGTTTGACAATTCCCTGGCAGTGGAAGTTTATTCGAATGAACTATGCCATACAATCCTCCTATTGAATGTTTGTGGCCCATGCAAGGAGAGGGTGCAGTACTAGAACTCAATTTTTGCAAAGACATGCCTTCATCCTTCACATATTCTATTGGGAGGAGATCTCAATTTCTCTCTTGGCCTATCAGAATCATGGGGACCATCGGCCCATCTTGACCCTCTCACAATTTTTTTCACAAACCTTTTGGCATGCACTCATTTGGTGGATGCAATCCTGTTAAAGCCTCGACTGACATGGAGGAATAGGCGGGCAGGGGAAGATAGGGTAGCAAAGAAATTGGATCGATTTCTTCTCCATGAGGAGCTGGTGGCGAGGTGTTCGACCTTTGGGCATTGGGTCGGCGAAGGAGGGCTCTCTGGTCATCTTCCCATACTTCTGGAAATTAAAGGTCCCAATAAGAAGCCTGGGGTGCCTTTCAAGTTCAATTTCTCGTGGCTTAAAGAGGATTCCTTTTCCTCTATGTTCCATGCTACTTTGAGGAAGGATGGGCCAAGGGAACCTAGATCTCATGGCAAGGATTTTATGGAGAATCTCAAAGAAATGAAAAGGGAAACCCTGGAATCGGAAAAGAGAAAGACTCCCAGAGAGGAATAAGACCTCCATAGGATCAATGAGGAACTTTATTTTCTCTAAATCCCAGAGGGGGCAGGTTATGTCTTTGTGGAAGTTAGGGACACTTAAAGCGCCTAGAAGAATCTAGGCAAAATATCCTCCTAGTCCGAGAAGAGAGCTGACGCCTTAAGAGTAGGGTCGTTTGGCTCCAAGCTAGTGATGGAAACACAAAATTTTTCCAGAATTATGCAAAAGGGAGAAAATAACATCAATACAATTTGGAGTATGAGGACGGAAGAAGGAGAGGAGGCTCTATCCTTTGAGGCACTTTCTGACCTTGGTGTAAACCATTTCAAATCCTTATTTAGGGCCCGTGGGGAGGCGTCCATAGCTGAGGTCATTAGGGTGGAAATTTTTTTTCCCAGATACATTGATGAAGAAGGGAATGCTAGTATCATGGAACCTATCACGAAGTAAGAACTGGAAGACATTCTCAAGGCAATGCAGAAGGACAAGAGCCCAGGCTCGGATGGGTGGATGATGGAATTATTTCAACATTTTTTCAAGTTTTTGGGGGATGATTTACTGGGGGTAGTGGAGGAATCAAGAAGATTGGGACTAATCTATCCTCCTTTCAACTCTACCTTTCTGGCTCTTATTCCAAAAAAGGATTGCCTGGAGTCATTCGATGACTTCAGGCCTATCTCCCTATGCACCTGCATATATAAAATCATTGCCAAATTAATTTCAAATCATCTCAAGCCTATCCTCTCCAATGAAATCTCATTGGAGCAGTTTGGGTTTCTGGATGGAAGACAGATACATGAGGCAGTGGGGGTCGCTCAAGAAACTCTTCATAGTTTAAAATTGAGGAAGAAGAAAGGTTCTATCATTAAAATTGATCTCTCTAAAGCCTATGATAGGATTAGTTGGATGTATATCCAGCTCCTCCTCACTCACTTGGGCTTTTGAATTGACTTCATCAACTCGGTCATGGGATCTATCACCTCCTCCAGTATTGCAGTTTTTATCAATGGAGAAACATCAAATTTTTTCAATGTCCAAAGAGGTTTCCAGCAAGGATGTCCCCTATCCCCCTTGCTCTTTCTCCTTGCTGCGGAAGGTCTCAACTTGATGATTAATGAGGAAAAGCGCAGGGGAAATCTTAAAGGGAACTGATGCTAACTCAACCACAACAACTTCAGCTGCCTACTAACCAACCACCTCCTATGCCAACACAATTGTTAGCTCAGCCAGTAGCTAATCTAGGTAATAAGGTGGATAGACCAACATATCATGTGGAAGAGGAAACATATTATCCTGCTTATTCAATTCTTCCCATACAAGATGTCCACCTAAGGTCTGGGAAGGTGTTACATAAAGATTCTCCTCTGATAATTGAAGAAAAAATTGAACAAGGAGAACAAATTCAACAATGTCAACGAGAAAAACAGATTTAGAAAGGTAAATCTATTATGATACAGACTCCACCATATCCAGAGAGATTGATACAAAAAAATATCCCAATATCTCTACCTGAATTTAATATTCTGGATGAATTGAAGAACACATATGTCAAAATTCCTTTATTGTAGGCAATTAAAGATATCCCGATATATGAAAAAATAATAAATGAATTATGCATTAAAAAATATGGCAGAAGAAAGAAGGATCCACCTACAATCCAAGTAATTGGAAGTTTAGTTAGTCTCATGTCCACAAACACAACCATTGAAAAATATGTTGATCCAAGAATTCCTATGGTTACCATTTCGATTAACAAATTTTCAGTGCCAAATACTTTAATATACTTGGGAGCAGCTATCAATGTTATGACTACAGAGACCATGAAACATTTGAATATGAAAAACATTATACCTATTACTACAGTCTTAGAACTTGTAGATAGGTCTAAAGTTGTCCCAGAAGGTATTTTGGAACATATCATTGTCTCACTAGATTCATGGGAGTATCCTGTAGACTTCTTGATTTTGCAGCCAAAAACAAATTTAGGAGGGCGTCCCTTAATTTTAGGCAGACCATGGTTAGCCATTGCAAATGCTTACATTGGATGCAGGTCAGGAAGTATGATTATTGCACACAGAGATGAAAGAAAACATGTTACATTGTATCCTTCCGCTCAATCTCCTTCTCTATTATCATGGCTTGATGGAGAGGAACCACAAGAGCTTCAATCTATTCTTAGTCTTAATCAAGTTTATAATTTTAGAGAGGAGGAAGAAAATGAGGACATATTAGATATTTTCATCTCAAAACCAAATATTTCAGAGTAGATTAGAGTAACTCAATATGAAGCTGCGAGTTATCTTTTAAATGAATGTTTTCAGGAAAATTGCAATATACAATCATTAAAAAATATATTTGAAAGATTTTTTCCTATTAATTCAATTAACAATTCAAACAGAAAAATCATTGAGATCAGTCGTGAGAGACATTTTAATATGGTAACAACTTACAATCATCACAAGAGGAAAAGCTAATAGCATTGTTACAAAAATATTCAAAATCTTTTTCCTGGGATTACATAGACATGCAAGGAATTCATCCAAAAACATGTATCCATCACATATACATTGATTATCAAATTAAACCTGTAAGACAACTACAAAGAAGGATGAACCCCATGATGAACGAAATAGTGAAAGAAGAATTGCAGAAACTATTACAAGTCGAATTTATCTATCCTATTTCAGATAGTCAGTGGGTGTCACCCTTAGTTGTAGTACCTAAGAAAAATTGGAAAAGGAAAATTTGTGTCGATTATAGAGAACTCAATAAAGCTACATTAAAAGACCATTTTCCTTTACCATTTATTGATCAAGTGTTAGATTCATTAGCTGGAAAGAAATTCTTTTCATTTCTTGATAGATTTAGCGGATATAATCAGATAAAGATAGCATTAGAAGATCAATATAAGACAACATTCACATGCTCATGGGGAACATATGCATACAATGTACTACCCTTTGGTTTATGTAATGCACCTGCTACTTTTCAGAGAGTAGTTCTTGCACTCTTTGCTGATTTAATCCATGAGAGTGTAGAAGTTTACATTGGATGATTTCACTGTGTATGGTGGAACATATGATGATTGTTTACAAAATCTTGAAAAAGTGTTAAAAATATGCATGGATACAAATCTATCACTCAATAATGAAAAATGTTTTATGATGTTAACTAAGGGTATGGTGTTGAGATACCATATTTCTTCTTCAGGAATCAAGGTGGACCCAGCAAAAATTCAAGTCATTGAGAATTTAATACCACCCACAACACAAAAAGAAGTAAGAAGTTTCTTGGGTTATGTAGGCTACTATAGGAGATTTATTGAAAATTTTAGTAAAATATATTTTCCATTATTCAAGTTACTTTCGAAAGATGTGGAATTCCAATGGACAAATAATTGTCAAAATGCATTTGAAAAAATAAAAATAAAAATTATCAATTGCACCCATTCTTCAAGGACCAAATTGGTCTTTTCCATTTCACATTTCAATTGATGCATCTGACACTGCTATTGGAGCATCACTTGGACAGAAAGATAATCGGTTTAATTATGCCATATATTCATAAGAAAAAAATTAACACTATCAGAATTGAACTACATTGTTACAGAGAAAGAAATGTTAGCTGTAGTACATGTTGTAATAAATTTTGACATTATATAACAGGTTATCAATTTTACATCCACACAGACCATTCCATCATAAAATATTTAATGAAAAAATCAGTCACAAATGGCATAATAACTAGATGGTTGTTATTAATGCAATAATTTAAAATTACTGTACAAGATCGACCAGGCAAAGATCATCAAGTTGCAAACTTTCTATCAAGACTACATTCACCTGGTGATTCAAATCCAGTATCAGATAATTTTCTAGATGAACATCTATTTTCTATAAATGTCAAAACTCCATGGTTTGTAGATATAGATAACTATTTATCATCTGGCATCCTACCATCTCATTACAAAAATAAATAGAAAAGAAGAATAATTAGAGAAAGTGCTAGATATAGTTGGGTTAATGGAAATCTATTCTATACTGGTGTCGATCTAATGACTAGAAAATGTGTTAGAGAAGATGATATTATTGAAAATTTTAAAGCATGTCATGACGAACCATGTGGTGGCCATTTTGCAGATAAGCAGACAACATACAAAGTGCTGAAACTTGGCTACTACTGGCCAGCCATCTTCAAAGACTCCAGGGCCTATGTGAAGAGATTTGACAGCTGCCAAAGATTTGGTAGACCAGTGGAATCAAATGAAATGTCGTAAAAGCCACAAGTACTGATTGAACCATTTTAACAGTGGGATTTATATTTTTTGGGACCAATCAACCCTTCATCCAATGGAAATAAGTACATCCTGGTATGTAAAGATTATGTAACTAAGTGGGTGGAGGCAAAGGCAGTAGCACGGGCGATAGAAGATACTATTGTGTCTTTTCTGTTTGAAGAGATATTTGTAAGGTATGGAGTTTCGAGACAGATAGTAACTAACCAAGGCACACCGTTCACATCAAAACCTGTTCGAGATCTTACGGAGAAATACAAGATCAAACACAGAAAATAAACTCTGTATCATCCTCAAGAAAATGGACAAGTCGAATGAACAAACAAATTCCTAGAGAACATCATGACAAAGACTGTACAAATGAATAGAAAGGACTGGTCAGAAAAACTGAGAGATACACTATGGGAATATAGGATAACATCAAAAAACACAACTAGGTTTAGTCCATATCAATTAGTGTATGGAAATAAGTCCTATTACCCATAGAATTTAAAATAAATACATTCAAGCAAGCAACAAAATTGGGGATAGAATTATCTGAGGCACAACAACAAAGAATTATGGAATTAAATAAACTGGATGAAATATGACATAAAGCAATAGAAAACACATATCTTGTGCATGAAAAAAGAATCAAATGGCATGATCGATTCATAAAGAATTAAGTATTTCAGAAGGGTGATTGGGCACTCTTGTTTGACCCCAAGTTCAAATATTTCAAAGCAAATTTGATGACTCATTAGCTTGGGCCATATGAGATTGAAGAAATATTTGAAAATGGAGCTGTCAAGATAAAAAAAATTGATGAAGAATCTATTTCGTTTATCATTAATGGACATAGACTTAAAGTCTACAATAAGCCTATAAATAAAGAGGATTTTTAAAGAAAATTTTCCATTGATTCATATCTTAGGGCTAATAGGCGACATATGTATACCTCCCCACTAATTCAAAGAAGGAAAGAATAAAATATATAAAATGTATTATATATATATATATATATATATATATATATATATATATATATATATATATATATATATATATAAGAGTTTTGTTGTGAAAATCTAGGAAACTGGCACAATACAAACTCGAATTCATATCAGAAAACCAACTTGTTTGGCCAATATGAATTCTCTTTTTTATTTTATTTTAATTTACTATGATTTTTGGAGATATAACCTCCGAGACTTGTTGGAATTGAGGACAAGTCTTAACATCAACTTGGGGGAAGGTGTGTAATAAAACTATGAAAATAGTTTCAGCAGTTGAATTAAAGATGGAATATGAATTATAATTACAAGGGGACCTGGCACATCATTCAACATATACAGAAGGGACTTGAATTATTATTGAGAAAATTATCCAGAAGGGACCAGTATCATGACGACAGAAGAAATTTTCAAACATTATTGCAAATTGTGCCAGAAGGGACCTGAAAATACAAAATGTCAGAAGGGACCTGAGCTACTTCAATATTGAATATCATGACAGAAGGGACCTGAAATTTAAAAGTATAACCTGTAGAAGGGACCTGAAGAACATCATTCCATATCAAAGAAGAACTATTGTTATAAAAAGAAAACACAATGTCGACCATCATGAACATCAAATGGTTCGAGGGAATACAAGTATAGTAAGTAAAAATCAATCTTAAAATTCCAATTTTTTTGAAAAATATTCTAGAATTGTAAAGCTAATTTAGTACTGGTTATGCATTTTTATCACCTACATTTCATCTACATCACCTACATTTTTATCACCTATGATTCTTAGCCTTATTTTATTCATATCTATACCACTATCCTAACCACTAAATAAAAATTCCATAATCTATCCATAACATACCCTACCCTACTTTTCTAAACAAAAGAATCCTCAGACAAAAGGCTTAACATTAAACCTTTGTTGGACCTACAATCAACAAAGAAGAGGTTAGTGTCAATATAAATATTTAAAATTTTAAAAATATGACCATTTTATTGGTCAGTTTAAAAAAATTAAATGAAAGAGAAAACCTAAAGTCTAAACCATATCATAGCACAACTATTTTAGACACAAAATAAAATGAAAAAGCGCAATCATAAAAATGGTTATAAGCTAAGGTAATGGAGCAAGAGCGCAAACATAATGCAAAAAATGGAATGCAGACTAACCTAAAGTATGATTCTATGACAAACAATGCATGACAATGATGCATGTATATGGACGAGAATATGATATCTACAACAGTGGAGGAACGTAAAAATGATGGCATGCAGTGATGTGAATACAAGCAGTGAAATAGAAATATGATGGCGCATATGCAATAAGGTATGATGCATTTAAATGGAGGATGGAAGCAGAAATAGTCATAAAAGAAAAGCATGAAATAAAAACGTGAAAGGAAATGCATAATAAGTGAAGCAGAGGATGAAATGTACACCGTGGAGTCAGCATGACGGTCAAGGGTAAGCCACGAATGCACCGGTCAAGCGATGGTTGACGAACGGTCAAAACAAATTCAAATGCCATATTACAACATTGTGTAAGCTGTTGAGAGGACCTCCACCATTTCTAAGACCTCAAGCAATTGATATACACTGTGTTTTTCACCATCATCTCCTTTCGAAGGATCAGTGAGAGAAGGAAGGCATGCAATCAAAACATGAATCCGTTTTTGTAGCTCTGTGAGAAACAAATAAACAAGAGAGAAGATAAGGGACAAGTTGTGAGGAGAATAGAAGAAATATAACGCAAAAAAGAAGGTAGGAAATATAGCAGTGAGAAGAAAAAAGGGATAAGGAGAATTGACTGAAGTTTCAAGGCAACATATCCGGCATAGGTGTCAAGGAACCATGCTGCTAGGAGGCACAAATCCTGTGAAGAATAAGGTAAGAAGCCAACTTATATTTTCTTGTTTAAAAAAACAATGATTCACATAAGTAAATCTCGGGGTTGTTAAACAAAATCAGTGTTATAAATGGAGTTCTTATACTACGGTATTCAAAACTTGTCATTGCCTTACATTTTGTTTTTGACACCACTCATAAACGCTTTGACACCACTCATAAAAGCTCTACCACCAGTCAACACTAAATCCTCTGTCGTTTAAATGAGAAAATAACAAATATATTGAGTGAAGATTTTGATAAGATTGGCGCTGATTGAAACACTGAGACTCCAGTTAAACTAGAAGAAAAATCATGAGAATCATATCAGAAAATCATGAGGATCATTGCAAAGATAGGTAAACTTGAAAACGCCTTCATGCACAATATTCTATTTCAAATTGAATGTAAACAAAGAATGAGGATTTTAGTTCTAAATGCACAATGAATACATTTTTATTGGGTTGTGTTGTGAACTCATTTCATTTGCACATATAGTAAAGAGAATTCAAACCAGGTTTTGTGGAGAATGTTTGGTTTAAAAGGCACAATCAACATGTTTTATATTTTTAAGGGCAGAGTCTGGTGAATTTTGAAGGAAAATAGTGAACTCATTATGATATTTTTGATGAAATAATTGAGCTATTATCTTGCATAAACAGTGAGCTTATATTATATACATAATGCTTTGCCTTAGGAAAATAATTTTGTATGGAATTGAAGGGTCACAAGACATTGTTGTATAATTTTATTTTATTTTACACAGTCAAAATTTACAAAATAGAGGCAGAGGATTGTTATTTTTAAAAGAGATAGAGGATCAAATAGAGAGTAGGAAAATAGAAACCTGATTTTTTTGTGTTTTCTTAAACCTGTCTATATCAAATCTTGTGTCTATTTGAAGCCGTAAGCTCACATTATTCCAAAGGAAAATAGAGGATTGATTTCAATTACTTGGCAAGAGAAGCATGCAGACGTAAGCCTCACTACTGTGATAACATCTAGTACTTGAATTTTTGTTTACAAAAATGAATTTAATGATAGTAGATGGGTACATCAAATGGTTTTCGGACAATATGAAATCAAGAATAGAGCCCAAGGATTTTCAAATTGAACATTGGATTAGGAACACAGTTGAGAAACTTTATCAATCAGGCTTGATTAGCTTCCTTCAAAAATTCAAAGGGCACAATGAGGATATCACAAGGGAGTTTATAAACAATTGCAAACAGGATGAAACTATGGTGGGTATTTTACATATTCCTTTAACTCCAGAATCTATCTCCAAAGCTTTAGAGTTTCCATCATTAGGTGAACTATACCACAAGGGATTTCATTTCAAAGGCAAGGGTTGGACCTTCTTCTTGGATAAGAACAGAAAGGGTTCTTTTGATAGGTCAAAGGGGATTTCTAGGGAGTGGTTCAATGAACCTTGGGTTGAGCTAGTTTTGATAATTCAAAATTTTTTCACCTGTGATAATAGACATAATGTAGTACACCTATATCACATTAGGTTACTACAACATATTAAAGGAGATATCAAGATCAATTTTCCCTAATTATTTTATAAAAAATTGATGAAGATGATTGAAAATATAAAAATATGAGACCAAACCCAAAGAAGCCCAAATTCATCACTAGGGACTCATAAAAAACATTGTTGATTACCAGCTGAAAACTAAGGGAATGGTTTGGGAATATTTCCTAATTCAAAATAAGTTTGTAGAGCAAGTCACTGAAAACAAACTTAAAAAAATGCAGGAAACAAGAAATATATTGCATTCACCTCTCTATCTAAAAACCAGATCAAAGAAACAATAGGAAATGGTTATGGTAGAGAGGGAACATCATTCTTGACCATTTTTAGGAGACAGAAAAAGAGGAATTTAGTAGATAGAAGCAGCAAAGAGAAAGAACCAGAAGTGCAAGTCATAGAGACATCTCTTTTAACTAAACAAGCCAATGAAATCCTTGAGAGGTTGCAGAAAGAAGTTTATGAAAATCCTATAGACATAGATTCTTATTTTGAAATAATGAGGTTGAAGCTACTTCGGTTTCTAAAAATACCAATGAGGAAGATCGAAACTTAAGCAGGATCAGAGAGTTAATTGATAACCTGCAGGTGAGCAGGATAATGGAAGTGCATCTAAAAGGGGAAAATGAAAATTATAAGACAAATAATGAAAAATTATTTGAAGAAAATGAGAAGATAAGTGAAGAAATGGGAAATTTGAAAACCAAAAACAATCTTCTTTACACCCAAGCATTCAAGTGGCTTCAGTAGAAAATTTCTTGGAAGGCTAAATATGAGAAACAGAAGGTCAATACCTCAATTTACAAGGAATAAAAATGCAAAGATATGGATTATCTTCTACATACAGCACATCAGGAAGTTTCAGGATTAGGAATGGGATCAACATCAGAGCTCAGGAGGTCCAAAAGGAAAAAGAAAGCATGAGGACATGCTTGAACATCAGCTTGGGGGAGATGTTGGCCCTCGTTTTTTTTTCTCTTTTTGTTTATGAAATAAATCTTATTTTCCATAATATCCATCTATAAACCATCATATCCACCTTATTTTGACCAAAAAATGCATATACAAGTATTTAAATTATGTTTTTCAATTATTAGAAGTTTTTGTAAAAATTTAAATTTAAGTGCATTTTTGGACAGCATTAGAAATTCTCGTAATGGCCTCATGGTTTGCATATTTGCAGGACACTTGGGATCGAGCTGGATATATTTCTAGAAGTCTTGGGAAATAATATCAAGTGTACACCTTTTGGTACAGTTAAACCAAGCTTTAATAGGCCCTGTCAAACGCGGTCAAACAGGACCCGTCTTTATGGAGGATCCCTAGAAACTAGGTCAAAATTATTATTTTGTGGGATTTTCTAGATTTTGATGGATCTGATGGATTAATTTGAATTGATTGGATAAGATAAGGATAGTCATGACTATAGGAGCTATTTTATATGAATTTTTTAGATACTTTATCCATTTAAGCCTCAAACTTTGAAGGCATTGATATGTAGAATTTGTATGACTTAACATTATTATTTTTGAGACTTTGGAGACATAATTGAAGATATGTTTTATTCCTTGCTGTTGTTATATGCTGGTTGATTGACTAAAGTTTTAAGTATCTTAAAACACATTCAGTGTGTGAGGAAAGGGTGGAGGGCCCCCACACCGAGCTAAGTGCACTTGCTAGTTTATTTATAGTTGCAATTTCTGAATTAGTTTGCTTATGCTTAACTTGTTTATGTTGATTATTTATGAGTGTTGATGAATCTAATGATCATTCTTATTTTTGATATGAAAGGAAAAACACATGTTTAAGTTAAACATTATTTATATCTAATTAATATCTTAAGTTAGAATTCATCTTTTCATGCTTTTACATGCTTTTATGAATTCCTGTTTCTAAAAATAGCATTACTGATAAATGAATCTATGATGAAGGATAACCAGGATCTCTTCAGTGAATAGCCTATTCAATTATTGCTTCATGTATCTTAATATATTGTTCAATTAGTAGTTTTTGATTTCTAATTCATGAGGTAAACTTGTTAGAGAAGGACAAATAAATCTCTTAAGTTAAGAGATTCTTCTGCTTCTGATTGCACACTTGAATTTAGAAATTGTTTAAGTGAGATTTATATCTGTAATATGCATTTCCTTAGTCATTGATAAACCATCTTCTAAATTGATCATAACTGAAGCAAATATACTTTGGGGATGCTTCTAAGTTCCACTAGCCTGGATTGATAATAAATACTTGTGTTAGTTTACACAGTAAATTGACCCAAAAGTTACTGTTCACCAACACATTTTCAAGGTAATTGATTTCATCGACTTTTAATAAATTAACAATGATGACGCCAAGATGTGCATCCTAGCACAGAGTTTCTCAGGAGAGGTAAAGAAATGGTTTCACTCCCTAAAATTTAGTTCAGTAGTTAATTCAAAACAACTGATTGACTTGTTTATGGTGAAATGGGAGGAAAAGAAGAATCCATTACATATTCTAGCTGAATAAAATTCCTTGAAAAGAAATCCTAATGAGTCTGTACAAGATTTCACAGCAAGGTTTAATAGAATTTATGATTCCATTTCTGAAAATATCAAGCCTCCGTCAGGCCTTGCATAAATTCATTACCCTAATGGTTTTGATCCTGACATGGATTATCATCTAAGAGAAATAAACTCATATACTCTTGAATAAATTAAGAGAAATGCAGTGATCATTGAAGAGAATTTGATTATCAAAACGTCAAAAATCAAAATAGAGAAAAGGGTAACCATAAAGGAAGAAACATCTACTTCATCAGAAGGAAAAATCAATACCCTGATTAGAACAATGGATAAAATGATGGAAAAAATGAGCATGATAGATAGACAAGTTGAACCCTCAATAAGAAATCCCAATTTCAGGGGTGAAAATCAGTAGCCTCAATACAGAATCAAGCAAAGAGAACAGAGGGATCGGGATCCACAAAGTCAGCAAAAAATTTGCACTCCATTTTAGCAAAACTACATTGAAGGCCCTGACGATGATGAAGAAGAAGAGAATTCAGGCAAAAAACATTTGTTCGAGGAAAATCAGCAACCTATTTTTCTCACCTAAGAAGATCAGTTTTTTGCATAAATGTATGCACCGGATGATCAGCAATATGTCTTTTCAAATGATGACATGTTATCAGTATGGAAAAAATATTACATTGTGGATATTAGAATTATATTACTCAAGTACAGAGACACTATGGTTTGAGTAATAGGAATGTGCCTATCACCTAAAGTCATAAAAAATATAATTCTCAAACATAGGTTCATCAAAAAGAGACCTCTACTTAAAATCAAAGCAAAGATAAAGGACCTGTTGTTCCTAATCATGCGAAAGGAATTAAAGCTTCTAACAGTAGTTAGAATAAATATAAAGAAATTCAAGGTGGAGGACAGAGAAAGGAGAATCCACACAAAGATCAACTTGAGAAGAAAGTTGCATCATCTAAAGAGGTTGAAATAAATTCTTCTCTTTTTATCCTTGAAAATGAAATATCAAAACTGAAAGTCTCTAGTCCTTTAACTAAAATAGTCAAGAAAAACCAGTATAAGTTTCAAGTAGCCAAGTTTCTTAGGGTATATCAGATGTTTTTTATGGTAAATGTGAGTGTTGATCACCCAAAACATTTATTTGGTCCTGTTGTTGATGGTGACTTAGAAGATAGTGAAGCTCCTCCTTTTTATCTTAGCCTCAAAATCCTTGATTTTATCCTTCATAACACCATTCTTGATTTTGGAGCATCTCACAACCTTATGCCTAAAGCCATCATGGACAAACTAGGTTTGAATATCACAAGACCCTACCATGACCTTTACTCGTTTGATTCAGGGAGGGTTAAATATCTTGGCCTCATTAAAGATCTAGTATTGTCTTTAGAGAAAATTCCAACCAATAAAGTCCTCATGGATGTTTTTGTGGCTAATATCCCTCCAAGATATGGAATTTTTCTCTCCCAGTCATGGGGAGAAAAACTTAGAGGCACCTTGCAGCTCGACTTTTCCTATGCTACAATACCAGTATTTGGGAAACTCAAAAAAGTATATTGAGAAAATAAGATAAATGATCAGTAGCAAAGAAAAGCCTAATAATCACCCCATACATGTTTTTCACACGGATTTATAGTATTTTATATTATTCAATGATGAATGTTCAACATCTTCAGAAATTTGATGGAAGAAAAAACATAAAATTCAGAATTTTCAAATTATGTTTTGAAGTTTTTAAGTGCAGAAAAGAAAGAAAATATGCTAAGTGGCTTGGATCCAAGTGCATCAGCCAAAAAGAGAGATGAAACAATGAAATAAATAGAACCTATTGGTACAATAGACATTTCTCAAGCAACTATTCATGATCAATCATCTAAATTGCAGCTTCCCGATGAAGAAAATGGTGTGTGGACCATGGATTTCGATGGAGCATTAGGTAAGGAAGGAGCTAGGATTGGAGTGTGGATTGACAACCCTGTGAATCAGCCACTTAAAATTCCTCCTAATGTCTATATGTCTTCTTATAAACTAGCATTTGATTGTTAAAACAATGAAGAAAAGTATGAGGCTTTGATAGGCGGCCTGAAAATTCTCAAGAAATTAGGTGCCAAGAAAGTTTTTTGTATGGCGACTCTGAATTGGTAATAAAGCAAGTCAAATGGGAATACTAGGACAAGCATACTAGAATGTGAGCTTACCAAAATGCGGTGCTAGATATCCTCAAGACCTTGATTGAGTTTACTTTTTCATTGATCCCAAGGGACAACAATGTTATTGCTAATTCTTTTCCCACTTCATCCAGCATGTTTAAAGTTCCACTTTATCCCAAAAATAAGTATGAAATTAATGTAAAAAATCACCCTATTGTTCTAGATAATGTTTAGTATCGGCAAGTTTTCCAAGATGAAAAGAAAATTAGAAACTTCTTGCAGACGAAAGAGGAGTTTGTGAGTTCATAAATAGATTATTAGTTTTATGAATATGACCAAGATATGCAAGTAGTAGAAATCAAAGTAATTCTTTTGAAATATAACTCCATTCCAATAGGTCTTGTACCTTTGGAGGATATTTTTTACCAAGATGATGGTGCACGGAAATCGAAAATGATGCCAATAGAGGTAGGAGTGGAAGACCTCAATATTGACACTCCTTAAAAGCCCAAGATGGTCAAGATTTCAAAATACTTGAGCTTTGAAATGGAAGGTAAATATGTAGCACTCATGTCTAATTTTGTTGATGTTTTTGCATGGGAGTATTCTGATCTAAAAGTGTATGATAAGAGCATAATTCAGCACACCATTCCTTTAAATCCTGATCAGAAACCTTTCTGCCAGAAACTAAGAAGAATGAATCCCAAGTTGCTACCCTCCATTCAAAAAGAGGTAAACAGGTTGTATAATACTGTTATTATTGTTCCTCTTTGTTTTTCAAATTGGATGTTGAACTTAGTGCCAGTAAGAAATAAGGCTAGTGAGATTCGATTCTGCATAGATTTCAGAAATCTAAAAAATTTATCGCTGAAAGACAACTACCCACTTCCAAAGATGGATCATATTCTGCAAAGGGTGGTTGGTTCTTCCAGACTTTTGTTGTTGGATGGATATTTCGGGTACAATTAGATTTTAGTCCATCCGGATGATCAGGAGAAGATAGCCTTTACAATGCCATGGGGTAATTTTATGTATGCTAAAATTCCCTTTGGATTGAAGAATGCAGGAGAAAATTTTCAGGGAGCGATGGATATTGCATTTTCCAATGAAAAGGACATATTTTTTATCAATTATCCCGATGACATCTCAATTTTTTCCAAGACGAATGAAGAGCACTTGAAACGTTTGAAGGTATTTTTTCAGAAATGTAGAAAATTTAGCATATCGTTGAATCCAAATAAGGGAAATTTCTTGGTCATATCATATCTAAAGACAACATCTGAATAGATCCTTCAAGGATTGAGGAAATTTAGAATTTGGACGATCGTAGAAGCGAGAAGTAAATATAGCCATTCAATGGTAAAATCAACTTCTTGAGAAGGTTTATTCCTAACCTTGTTGAACATTTAAGAGAAATCACTGATATGTTGAAGAAAGACAGTGAGGTGAAGTGGTCCAATGAAGCAAAGAAATCATTCAATCAAGTTAATTTTTCCTTATCTCTTCCTCCTATACTTTCAGCCCTGATTATACACTTGATTTTGTAATCTTTTCTTTTTCTTCTAAACATGTTCTCACTATTGTCCTCATGCAAAAGAAATATCATTAAACAGAGTAGCCCGAAATATCATTAAACAGAGCAACCCATTGCCTTCTTCAGTAGAACCATAAGAGATGTAGCCTTGAAATACAATATGATTGAGAAACAGGACTTGGCACTATTTAAAGCATTGAAGGACTTCTGGTTGTATATTCTTCACTCTCATGTTCTTGCATATGTCCCAAATGCTGATGTAAAAGATGTGCTCACACAGAATGATCCTGAAGGTCGGCGTGGTAAATGGATAGCTTCCATGCTAGAATATGACTTGGAAATAAAACCTACAAATCTAATCAAAGGACGGGGCTTGGCTAAGCTCATGGCGGACTAAAAATTGCATGCCTTGGACATGAATTTTATTGCTACATTATTTGAGGAGAAAGGGTTGATCCATTACCTCAAGTATCTGAATTTTTTTCTTCATCGCCATGGTATGCTGATATTATTCATGTATTGAGACATTTGAATCCTCCTCCCCACATGCCTAGTAGTAAAGGTATATCTCTGAAGTTGAAGGCTCTTAAGTATTGCATTCTTAAAAATGTTTTGTATAAGAAAGATCTGGGTGGAATTTTGTTGAATTTCTTGGTAGAAGGAGAAGTTAATAAGGTGATGAAACAATTTCATAAAGGTGATTGTGGTGGTCATATTTTCTGGTAGACTACAGCAAAAAAGATATTGAGAGTTGGATTTTATTTTCCAAGCTTGTTTTCCGATGTTTATAAGACTTTCATGAGTGTCAAATCTTTCAAGGAAAATAAAACTCTTACTGCTACCCTTTAAACCATTTGCAGCTTAAGCACCCTTCCAGCAATGGGGTCTTGATTTCATTGGAAAGATCCATCCTCCATCACTAGTTCAGCATAAGTGGATACTCCTGGGTGGAATTTTGTTGAATTTCTTGGTAGAAGGAGAAGTTAATAAGGTGATGAAATAATTTCATAAAGGTGATTGTGGTGGTCATATTTTCTGGTAGACTACAACAAAAAAGATACTGACTGCTGGATTTTATTGTCCAAGCTTGTTTTCTGATGTTTATAAGACTTTCATGAGTGTCAAATCTTTTAGGGAAAAATAAAACTCTTACTGCTACCCTTTAAACCAATTGCAGCTTAAGCACCCTTCCAACAATGGGGTCTTGATTTCATTGGAAAGATCCATCCTCCATCACTAGTTCAGCATAAGTGGATACTCACCTCCACCGATTAATTCATGAAGTGGATTGAAGCCATCCCCCCGAGGCAAGCTACAGACACCATCATTATTCATTTTTTGGAAACTAATATCTTGTCTCGTTTTGGCTACCCACAGAAAATTATCATTGACAATGCAGATGCCTTGAATTCCAAAATGATGATTGAATTTTGTGATAATATCACAGAAGACTTAGGCATTCTACTGCATACTATCCTGAAGGAAATGGGTTGGCTAAATCGTCAAACAAATAATTGGTGAACATAATCAAGAAATTGTTGCAAGAGAATAAAAGAAACTGGCACAAGAATCTCATAAATGTTCTATAGGCAGATAGAGTTAGCACAAATATATCAATCGACATGTCACCTTTTCAGTTAGTGTATGGTGTCGACACAATTTTTCCCTCTTCTCTAGCAGTGCCAGTGATGAAAATTTTGCCAGAAATCGACAATGAGCCAAATGATATTCAGTGAAGAATCGGTCAAATGATTAATTTGCAATAGTCAAGAGAAGAATTTTTCAATCACACTTCAAAACTTCAGGAGAAAATCAAGAAGATATATGACAAGAAGAAAAAATCTGATGATTTCAAGTTAGGAGATGTTGTTCTACGATGGGATGCCCGAAATGAAGACAAATGTAAGCATGGTAAGTTTGACAACCTATGGAAAATTCCATAAAATATTACAAAATTCAGGGGTAATAAGGCTTTTTTTAAGAAGATCTTGATGGCTAAGAAATTCTAGGAGGGCCAGTGAATGGGAGGTTCCTCAAACATTACCTTACCTAATATTGAAGAAATAGGTTCACTTTCATTGTAAATATCACTTTATATTTGTTGTCAAAGAATAAGGAAATTGTTACAAAAGTTTGAAGCCCAAGGAGAAGGCCATAAGGCTCTATGATCAGCTGATGTTATTCTTTTAAAAGTTCAAAAATTCAAGTCAGTTTCAAAGTCAAAGTCATTTTCTATTTTAGTTAATCATTTCAGTGTGTCGAAGTTTTTGTTTTCTAGTTTTGACTCCATTTCTCGATGGATGAGGCTACCTGATATATGGTGTTTTTGATACCCCTGAATGAGCTTCCATCGCTAGCTGGTGCCAAAATTCAATGATCAAATGTACTCTTTCATATTTTCTTGGTAGTGGTCCTAGGTCAAAATTTCATGTTTCAAGTTAGTTTTCAAATAAAATTTTGTTCACTGAATATGTGTAAGTATGAAATTCTACTCCCTTCACTCCATTCATGGTAATTATAATCTTAAGTTCATGCCATCCATTTATCATTTAGGGTCTGAGGTCATTCACCACACCTTCATCTAGGTCAGAGTCTATGTCTCATTTGTTTTGCCACCATAAGAGTCAATTTATGTCATGAGAGAAGGTGAATAGAATTTCATTTTCACCATACAAGCCATTTTCATAGGGATGTATCAAAGATAGGGAAATAAGTGAAGAATATTTTTCTTTTATCAATTAAAGTGTGTTTATTCATTAAAGTGTTTCAAAAAATATAAATTTCTTCAAAAAATTTGTGATTTCACTAGAAGACAAAAAGTGATTTTATGATGTTATAAAAGGGAAAAAAGAGACTTCTTCAACTCATTTTATCTTTTGATGGTCGATAGAGCATCTCTTATCACCATCCTACTCCACAGTTTCCAAGGGTTGGAAAAAAAAAAGAAATTTGTGCCAATTTTCTCCTACTATGCTTCTAGAGGTGTTGTGCTACGCTTTTGGTGTGTTGTGCAAGTGTCGCGCTACGTTTCTGGAATGCGCTACGCTTTTGGTGTTTGAGCTCCAAATCAGTCATTAAATCTTCAAAAAAATTGAACAATGGTTCACACATCTCCTAAACAGTAAGTGGACACCATTCCTACCTCTCCCAATTCAAATTTCATCATCAAATGAGTGGTTTCCTTCATTAGTTCATCTCCACTACATTTTTCATGTTTTTCATATTTTGCTTGTTTCAGATGATAAAACCCTACTCTAACAATTTAAAACCTTAATAAAACATCCATACATCATACCTTAACACTCTATATCACTCACAACTTTCCTTTCCATCAATCTCATCAAAACCCTAATTTTCACTACATTTTGGCTGAAAACTAGGAAATTCATGTGTTTTCATCTTTTGGTCACCTTCCACATACCCATTTCTAGGAATTTCACTTGCATCCTATTACCAACTCATCACCATACCTCCTAAAATTTTTGGGGATTTTTCCCTAGCTTCTTTCTACCTCATTTCTACCCATAATGCCACCCTACCACCATCCCCTGTTTTCTTAATTCTACACATCCCCTACCCATTTCATCCAGCTAGGGTTTCATATTGTTGAAAAAAACCATAAAGGAAGAAAATAAGATTCATAAGGGAGGAAAAAAATCTAGGTTTGAACCATCTACCTTTCAATAAATCAATGCCTCTCTATTTTCCAAAAGATGTTTTGAAAACAATAGTTGTTTGAGGTTTTGTGAGACGATCAAGGAGGTGGGTTTTCATGCTCAATTGATAAGCCATTTTTCCTCTAGCTTCATAAAAGACAAGGCCATCATAACAGGCATTGATTTCACCATGTCAACGTATTTCATTGCTTCAACAATAGGTATCCTGAACCATGGAGAAATCTGGTTCAAAGGGATGGAATTGGACCTTGAAAACTACAAAATGTTCCTGAAACCTCTTTGCAAAGATGCTCCTAAACATATCTTCCCATTTAGGAATTTAATTTATAAATATGCCCCTTTGATGAAGTTAATTGTGAAATATTTTACATGTGAAGGGAGATTTTCAAGGTTGTACTAGTATCATGTCATGTTATTGATGCACTTCGCTGCTACTCAGCTACTCAATTTTCCCAGTTATTTGTTTAGAAGTTTGGTCAAGATGAGAAAAGGTAAATATCATCACCCCAATTTATTTCATCATGGCTTGGTTAAGCTTATAGTTTTCCATCATATTTCACTAATCAATATGTCTTAGGAAAATTTCATGGAGAAAGTTGCATTGGCACATACTATTAGCTCACCCATCATCCATAACACATCATCAGCACTAGAACAACAAAAATAGATTGGCTCTTCAAGTAGGCAAGCAGAGATATCAAAGGTGCCTAGGGTTGAGAACACCAAAACCTATGAAAAAATCAAGAGGATGGTTTTTTCTCCTAATACCATCAAAGGAGTAATTTCACCTTATACCATAGTTGAACAAAGACAAAAATTAGATCAGCCACCTAGTCATGATAATGACCCACTCATGCATGAGGATGAGTCACCATTACAATAGCATGAGTAACAAGCACCCATGGAAGTTGACATGGCAGAGCGGGTAAAGTACAAGAAGGCTGAAGAGATCATAATGGAGAAAGATGCAGAGATAGCAGAAATGAGCGACAACCTCTCAAAGGAAAACTTCTTGATTACCTTCCTACAACAAGAAAGTATGCAGTTGAAGGTTAAACAACTCCTCCAAATAAAATTAAAGGAAAAACCTGAGGCCAATAGGGGTAAAGGCAAGGAAGTGGTGGATTTTTAGCATCTGGAATAGATAGAGGTTGAAGTAAATCCTAGGAGGGCAATAACAAGAGGGTTAACTAAGCAAAAACAACAAGAAAGAGACTCATCTCCACAAGCAGCTCAATTAACTTTTGATGAGTTGATAGATGCCGAAATTGAACAAGATAAAGAGTTGTGGCTTTCTAGGGTCAAAATTCATATTGATAATTTTTCGAAGAAGGAAGAGAGAGATAAAAATCTCTAGAGGCATATGGCAAGGCACTATTTCACAAGGAATCAAATCACCAAGGTGAGGGTGAAAAAGTTGAGAAGGAAGCTAAAGGAAACCCTAATAAAGCTTAAGGAGAAGGAAATTTTAGATCTACTTGTTGAGGTTTCCTTAGTTGTTTATACCATCATCGTAGGACATCATAGAACAAATTTTGGAGGTTTTGAGCAATTTTTTCATTTTTGGTGATTTTTTCAAAAATCTGGAAATTTGGCTTTAGCAGAAGCATCACGCAGCGGTGCAACACTTTTTCTTAGAGAACTTTAAATGAGAAAAATATACATGGATGGATTCATATTCACCTTTAAATCACAGATATGACATCAAGTCAACATTTCACCCTCTCATTTCGAAGGAAAATGCAAAAAAATCCCTTTTTTCATGCTTCTGCCACCTTTTTTACCTCTGCACTACGCTTCTAGAGTGAGGTTGGGAGAATCTATTTTTGGAGGCCTTCTAGTGGGTATTTTCTCACTTTTGAGGGTGCATTGGAAAGAAGACACATAGTGATACCTATCCTAACTTCCAAATTTGAAAATGGGTTCCTAAAAGTCAGTCAAAATCAGCTCCAAAGTGGGGTGATGCTTCTGTTGGGAGGCATGACGCTTTTGCTAGGAGGTGCACCGCTTCTATTGGAAGGGCGATGCTTCTATCATTGGATTCTGTTGGACAGTTTTTAACTCAAAAAATATCCAAAATTTGAGGTTTATTTTTCCCATTAGGTGTGTTTTGGGTGTAATATTTTTTTTTGCCTCTCTTTTTGGAGGAATGATGTAATTAATCCAAAAGGCATGAACTCCTAGTTATTAGCTAAATTTGAGGAAGTGGTTTCTAACTTCTCTAGATTCTAGGTAATGACTCATGCAATAAATTTATGATGTGTTTTAGATCATAGTTCAACCCAATGAGGTGTTATGAACTCTTTTTTCTATATGTAGTCCACCTCAACTCATTTTAGAGGTTGGAAACTTGTTATTTGTAGGGGAGCTATTGTACAAACTCTTTTTTCAGTGAAATCAAAGAATGTTGCAGCTATACTCTTGAGATTCTAGTGGTATGATTTCGAGCATTGTTTATTCTCTGTCACTTCATCAAGTTAAATGTTATGTTTCCTTTCCATCACATGTATGCTTCTGTATGTTAATATTATGATTTTATAAACATAAATTATTGCTTTCTATGCTCTGTTTTATAATATTTTCATGGATGTGTCTACTCTTTTGATGAATGAATTCATTTAAATGCTCATTCTAAATCCTTATATTTCAAAACCCTATACACAATGAAAAATTAATTATTTTCATGAGTTTACCTACTTGGAATCATCCTTGTTTTGACAACTTAACCTTTGAAATCAGACCTTAAACCTAGACCTAGTTCTTGACTATCATTCCTATCCAACAAAAAATTCAAACAAACAAAACACTAATATATCGAGCATCATAACTAGCCTAAGATCATTATATATCTAGTCATATCATTAGCTACAAAGTGACATTGAGAGAGCCCTCCCTGGTTTTCATAAGACTAGCTACCGGACCTAAAGTTTGGTTTGTGGTTACCTTCCTTCATTTCCATTATCAGCCTTGGGAAATGAGGGGAAGTGATAACATATCATATATCTGATAGCAAGTGGGTATCTCCATTGTTATTAGTCTCGAAGAAATATGGGATATGGAGAATTTGTTTTAATTATAGAGAATTAAATAAATCCACTCTCAAGGATCACTTTCCCCTTCCCTTCATCAATCGGGTACTAGATACCCTTGTGGGTAAAAAGTAATTCTCATTCTTGGATGGTTTTAGTGGTTACAACCAAATACATATTACACCTGAGGATCAGGACAAGAATACCTTTTCTTGTCCCCGGGGAACATTCGCCTATCGAGTGCTTCCCTTTGGACTTTGTAATGCTCTTGCTACTTTTCAAAGGGAAGTCTTGGTTATTTTTTCCAACCTTGAGTGTGTAGAGGTTTATATGGATGAGTCTTCAGTATTTGGTGATTATTTTCAGGATGCTCTCCAGAATTTAAAGAAAGTTTTTAATAGGTGAAAATACGCACGCCTTGCTTTGAGCGACAAAAAATGTAGATTTATGTGCAAATCGGGAGTGGTCCTTAGCCATCACATCTGTGACAAGGGTATCTAGAAAGACCCAAACAAGATAGATGTCATCATACACCCACATGTAGCAAAAACAAAAAGGGAAGTGAGAGGGTTTCTGGGTCATGCGGCTTACTAGTGAAGATGCATTGGGAATTTTTTTAGGACAGTTTCCCTTATTTTTCGATTATTGGCCAAGGATAGTGATCTATCTTGGACCAAGGCTTGCCAATGAGTTTTTTGAGAATATGGAGGAGAGGTTAGTATAGGAACAAGTCCTAAGGGGACCTAATTGGTCCCTACCATTTCATATCTCCTCAGATGCCTCACATACTGCCATTGGTGCATCATTGGGACAAGAGGAAAATCAACAATCCTATGAAATTCACTTCATTAGTAAAAAAAGTTTCACCTGTTGAGCTTAATTATACAACGACGGGAAAAGAGGTCGTAGATGTAGTTTTTGCTAGTAATAATCTCAGACACTAAATTCTAGGATATGAAGTATTTATACACACATATCACTCTGCTATAAAATATCTAATGAAAAATCCTTTAACTAGTGGTAGGATAACTAGGTGGTTACTTTTACTACAAGAATTCAATGTAACTATAATTGAAAAGCCAAGAAAATCAAATGTAGTAGTTGATTTTATTTTTAGATTTCATAACCTTGGTCATACAATTCTACAGATGACTCATTTCCCGATGAACATATTTTTGTTGTTTCAAAAAAACTCCCCTTGATTTCCTCATATAGAAAATTATTTAGTCACGAGAAAAACACCACCATACCTATCTGCTAGGGAAAGGCAGAGGGTCATTCAGAACAGTGCTTCATATTCCTGGATTCAAGGAGAAACCTTTTACATTGTACCTAGTCTTATTATTTGTAGATGTGTGAGAGAATATGATGTGTTTGACATTTTGAAAGATGCCCATGATGAGCCTTGTGGAGGCCATTTCTCAGACAAAAGTACAACATATGTAATCCTTCGCGTTGGCTACTTTTATCCTTCCTTGTTTAAGGATTACAAACAATATGTTAAGAGTTATGATAGTTGTTAATGGATGGGCCAACTTGGTCAAGCCGATGAGATGCCTTTATGACCACAAGTCATGATATATCCCTTTGAAAAATGGGTCATTGACTTTGTGGTACCTATAGCCATGACATATTTAAATAAGAGACATATATTGGTTTGTGCAAACTTTGTGAAAAAATGGGTAGAAGCTAGGGTTATTTTTTATGCCACTGAAAAAGTTGTTTTTTATTTCTTATTTAATAAATTTTTTACTCGATTTGGTGTACCATGAGAAATTGTTACTAACAATGGACCACAATTTTTTTCTAATCTGGTGAAAGGAATTGTAGATCAATACAAGATTCGGCAAAGGAAATCTACACTGTACCATCCACAAGAAAATGACCAGGTAGAATCCACAAATAAGGTTATTGAGTCCATCCTTACAAAAATAGTAAATATCCACAAAAAGGATTGGGAAATCAAGTTATCAGAAGCATTGTGGGCATGCATAACCACTTGGAGGAATAGTACAGGCCACACGCCTTATGCGTCAGTGTACAGGAAACATGTATTGATGCCAACTAAATTCCATATTAAAAATTTTAGGATAGTACTCCAGTTGGGATTAGACCTCTCAGAGGCACAACAATAACTCCTTTTGTAGTTAAGCGAATTGGATGAGATAATACAGCATGTTGTACAACAAATTTTTTTGATTCTACAACAGCGTAGTAAATGACATGATAAGTTAATCAGGAAAAATAAATTCCAGTCAGGCAACTGGGTGCTTCTCTACAATTCAAATTTAAATAATTTTAAAAGGAAACTTCATACACATTGGATGCGGCCTTACGAGTTGGTTAGAATTTTTTAGAATGGTGCAGTCAAGATAAAGACCATTGATGAATAGGGTACTATATTCTTGGTGAATAGACATAGGCTTAGGGTGTATATGCAGCCCAGAACCAAGGAAGAATTTATGGAACAATTTCAACAACATTCAGGTCTGAAATTGGTACGAAGGGGAGAGTATCATTCCGTTGTGAGTATCTTTCAACTTTCTCTTTTTCTAGAATAATAAAACAACAAAAGAAAAAAGAAAAATCATAAAACTAAATAATAATAATAATAATAATAATAATAATAATAATAATGTGTAAGAATATGAAAACTAACTCATTGGCACAGTTATGTAGGAGGCCGCCTGAAAACCAGGTGACTGACATGTAAGCTTCCCCTTCTTTAATAAAAATGGAATGTTGACCGATTTGATAAACATGTTTTTTCCATGCCTGAGAAGAAGCAGTACTCTACAGGTATTTCTATTGGTAGCAGGAGTCAATTAGCGAAAGCTTTCCCTTAGTAAATTTCAGGGTAGACAAATTTTCAAATTTGTACACGGTCAGTATGGATATTCCCCGCTACAATTAATTTTCTATAGGACCACAACATCAAAATGAGTAGAGGAATGATAATTGGAAATGAAAGAACTCTACTTACTCTATTTCATGCTTCTCTCTTTCCATTTCTACCTTGAAAATTAGACTATGACCAATTTTTGTCTTCCCCTCTGAATTCCTTACACTTACACTTCCCATTCTTTATTTTCCTTATCCATGTTCTATTTTTCCCCCTCATTCGGGAAAATTTCTTTATTTTTTCTTGTATTTATCTTCCTAAATTTTATACCCTCCCATTCTAGAAATTTATTTTGTTCCCTATTCCCTGTCCCCCCTTGATTTGAAAGTTAACAATATCTGATCTCTGTTTTAAAGACACTCCACATGCATAAGAAACATCGTGGGTAGCACCTGGCAACAAATAGTCATCACCAAAGCCAAATTTATAGATCCATTTTGATAATAGTAGTTTGAATGATTTGAATAACTTCATCATCATCCTTCTCTTGACTTCTGATATAGTACAGGTAGGTTATGCAGTGTGGGCATACTATTCAATACCGGAAGGATGTGTAGTAGAGACAATGGCCCTATGCAATATATTTACCTGCACTCTACCCATTACTATCATCAGTGTTTCTTTATTGATTTGTGATTTTTCTTGGTCTATGGTTACTTAATATATATATGATTTTAGTGGTTATTTATATTCCAAAGTTAGAAAGCGCACTAAAATAATTTTTTAACTGACATAATTTTACCCTATTCTGTACTTTATCTGTATAATGTTAATATTTGCAATTAATAATTTGATAAGCCACATTCATGATGAGGTGGGAGAGGTTTGGTGTCCTTTTTGTCACTATCATACATGTTAATTAAATCATTCGAAAGCTTTTCTCGTGCCTCACATTAAAATTATAGCTTGAGTACTGGTGATGTTATTTCCTGTCGTTAGTTATTATATGATTCACTATGGCATGATTTGTTCTGATGAACCCTTCATCCTAAAATCACCCTCGATTAAAATAAATTACATCATGATTAGAAATTCCTACGATTACCACTGTCACTGATTGGTTAGAGAGGTGATGGAAATGGAATAATTTGGTGAATCGAATTTCAAAGTGTAATGAGAAAAATGGAAATTATATATATCATTACATGTAGGCTTGTAGAGGTGATTGTGCTACCAGTATTGAAACAGGTTGACGGAAAGGCTGAGGGAGGAGCATTATAACATATTGTGAGCATGATTCTATAGTGGTAAGCATGTTGGTAGTAAGATTTGAACCAGGGTCGATTCGTGAAATGAAAAAGATGCCTAAGTATAAAAGCAACTTCAAAATATTGAAGGTGGCACGATGGTTACTGTTCCCTAAGAATTTTGATGGACAAGAGTTGAAAGTTGCATAGGAATTTATTGATAACTTTGATGGAAAAGGGAACAATTGGGTCCTTGGTGCTTGATGCTTCTGATAAGTTTCTAGTTGAAGTTATTGGTCTTCCCTAGGAGGGAGAGAACCATTTTAGAAAGGGATATTTTGATACAAGTGCATGGAAAAGGTTCGTGACATATTATAACTATAGTGTTGATTGGAGGCACGAGATTCATGTGAAATGCTTGATCAAGAAATAGAGGAGCTTGTTGTTGATCTTGCAGAATTTCTTGACATGTGAAGGTCGACTCTCAATGGCACTCCTCTACCATATCCAACTCCTTTTGCATTCTTAATCAGGTCGGCTGTTAAATTTCCCTCATTTTCTTCTTAAGATCTTAGCAAGAATGTAGCATGGAATTAAAAGGATCCATGCTAACAAAAAGGACAAGTGATTATATCATGTGGGGTTAATTAAGATATGAGTTTTTGAGGAGTTGAGTCGAAGAGGGTTTGACTAGGATCAATTCCTAGTTCAATTCAATACTGGTGGCTTACAACATGTTAATTTAGAGAAACAATCTTCTTAAGGATTTGTTGTACAGGGATGCAAGCATATTGATAAAATAAATTAAAGTGAACTTGTGAAAGAGTCTGAATCTATGAAACAGGGTAAATCTATGGAAGGGTATGAGGTTGTGAAACATAGCAAACCTATGGAGGGTTCTGAGGTTGCGAAATAGAGAAAACCTGTGGAGGGGTTTGGGGATACAAAATAGAGTAACTAGTTAAAAAGTATAATAATGTAAAGAAAAAACAACCCTTGGAGGAGTTTGAGCATGTAACGGTTGAGCCATATTTAGCGTTTATGATCGATACCAGGGAAAGGGTTAAGGAAAAGTTTTCCTTTCAGCTGAAGGTATCCATATGACTAAGAGTATCCCTGTGACTGAAAGTATTTTTGTGTCAGAGTGACACTCCAGTGGAAGAGCTAGAATATGATCAAGGCCCTATGTGTGAAACAAAAGTGGTAAGCCACAATCCCCAGGCATTGAATCAATGTGATGAGATTCTTTTAGAATCTATCATTGAAGCCAACACTCACACTAAGGTCCAGGAAAGAACTAAGAAAAAAGGAAAGAAATCTAAAACTGGTAATAAGAAGCCATGAGTGGATGACAAGCTTAAAGGGACTATTGAAGAAGCCACCACATAACCAGTTCGAGATCACAAGGATGTTCCAATTGAAGATTTGAAAGATTTAGTTCCTCTTAGAACATTGCTTAAACAAATACAATATGTAAAGAGAATTATATTTTTGCATAAGGAAGTGAGAGAGATCAAATTCTTGAATTAGTTTATTCAAACTTAGAATTCAACCTTGAAAAAGATTGCGGCCTAATTGAATGCAGAGATAACGGAATTAAAGGAAAAGAATAAAAAAATTTGAAGAAGAATTTAATAGTTGTAAAGCAAAGAACATACAACTAGAAGGAGAACTCAACACTTCGAAGGATAAGGGAAAGAGAACAAAGAAGAAGTAGAAGGAAAACCCAAATTCAGATATGCAAAATTAACATTAAAGTTAATAAGTGATGAAAAGGGTTTCCAATTTCTTTATGTTTTGCAGAGGATGGTAATTGTTTGTTAGGACACACAAGTAGAGAGTGTTGGGGAAGTGATGGGTGTAGAAAATTTCTAATTTTTACCCTTACCCATCTCTCTTTCACTCAATTTTCGCCTAAACCTATAAGTGATTATCCTTCATTTTGATGTGGTTTTTGAAGAAAAGTATTGCAAATACAATATTTTACAAATATAGGTAGGTATATTTATGTTTAATGTCAGAATTATTTGATTTGTAATTTTTTCTAAAAACTTTGTGATCAATATAAACCATTAACCCTGATCTATTAAGTGCCCGTACCTAGGTGGTTTCCTCTACCATGCATTCGTAGTCAAATTTTTGGAATGTGAGCTATAATTTGGATTGTTCGAAGAGATCAGGAAAAATATTTTGTTTCCCTCCATCAATATAACATCCCGAGAAAGCAGGGGCGAAGACTCAATGGTCGAATTCTACAGGCAGATCCAGTTTCAAGTGTTCAATTCTAGAGAATTTGGTTTCATGTTAGACCTAAACTGGATCTTATATCCAACTGTTTCTAAATGGGAGTTGGCCTTAGTGCCTCTTTGTTGTTCATTATGATGTATAAATTGTATAACTAGGCCTGCGAGTAAAACTGGTGAGAATAGGGAGACATTGTTGAAGTTCTCGCTCTTCAAACTAGAAGAACTTGTGATGTGAATATTGTTTAATCAATATAATCTCTATTCCAGGAATTTATTTATATATATGAGTTATGTTGTGCTACATGATTAATTCCTTGTTTCTGTAAGTCATTTCTTTAACCTAGGTGTGGAAGCTGGTCTAGTATGGGACCACCATCCCAAATCCACAACCCTTTTAATATTGTTTGTAGATTAAATGCATGTGTGTGTCGTGTATTGAAGCATTTCTATAGAATTTTTATTTTAAATATTGTATTGATTTCTTGGTATTGTACTTCCCTTATATTGAAGATTCTTATTTCATGTTTCTGCTAGTATCTTCAAATATATGAGTTGGATCTGAATACTTATTTCGTTGATGAAACACACTTTTGCATCTTTATTTCGTTGATGAAATGAATCTTTGAATCCTTATTTCATTGATGAAATGCACAGTCATTTTTATGAAATGAATGCAGGGGTTTTGGATCTAGTTGCTTGAGGGTTTCAATATTGATTTGATACTGTTGAGAGCTTTGATATCGATTTGATATTATTTATGGTTTGTATAGTTTTGATTCATTGTTTTTCTTCATGTGACTATATTTCTATCAATGGTTCAAACCCTCTTTTGCATTGATTGTTAGCTATTCCAAAAAGGGCGAGTCTTGGGATAAGGATTGATTATTTCTTATGATATCATTTTTATTATTAGTCGGGGTAACCGATTAGTCGATGAGTCAGGCCTAACTTGTATTTTTGTAAGTCTTAGTGACTGGTTCATAAGTGGAATTTGTCAAGCTTTGCTCCAAACCCTTTACTATTTCATCCCCTGTATTCTCTTGTGACCCAATCTGACACAGTTATGGGTGCTTGTATTACTGGATCAAGACACTGATTGTTCCCTTATTTGGGTAAGAAAAGGAAATTTATTTCTTGTCATATCCGAGCTAGGTTGAGTCCAAGATTAGTTTTTTTTATTCCATTCTAGGTACTACATGGGGTACGAGTAGTATATTAAGTATAGGCATTCAAATATACTAGAGCATTATTTTCAATTAATTTTTTTGTATTTGGTGGTGAGTGTTGCATTTTATTTATAGAAATTTGTGAGAGAATTGTTGTAAGTGTGAATCATTTCATGAATGGTGTGATGATATTTTTATTTATTGGTACTTTGTGAAGATCCAACACAGCAGTGTGATTTTATTTATTGGGCACTCTACACATATACTTGCAACAATAATGTATGTATGGTTTGAAGATTGAAGGAATGTATTTGTACTAATATATTCTGTTAATACAGATGTGATGCATTGGATCACAAAATTACTTAATTTATTTTTCTTATTTGGTGATGTTGTTATTTTGAAAGTTTTGACCAAATTTGAATATTGATGGTAGTTTAATTTTTTTAATAATTTTTTTTTTTTTTTTTGTAGATGAAGATTGATTAAAGGAGTGAAAATTCAAGTAGAGATCTTGTTTTAATTTTGTAGGGTCGAAGAATTGCTTATGATTTGATTTGATTTAAGTGAAATTAGATAGGGTATAAAGTATTAGTTGGACAGTTGGCATTGTATGTCTAGCTAATGGCAGTAAATGTGTTGGCATTGATGTCAACCAGATCATCATGGATGTATGTGCTAGCATGATGTTAAGCAAGACAACATTGAGGTCCACTAGACTAGTTGTGATAGTATTAGATGCTAGAATTGATGTGCTTGATGTCTCAAGCTCATGGGGAGTCTTATGGTTTCTATAGTGTCTTGTATAGAATCAACATAATAAAAGACCTATTGGAAAAGCCATAAAAATATGATTGTGTTGGACGAGGATTCCAATGGTTTTTGTAGTATTTGGTAGAGAACCACCATAGTAGCAGGCCTATTGGAAATCCCTTAAAATGATGAATATGGTGGTTGGGAGTCTTATTCTTTAGAAGAGTTCATGCCTTAATAGATCATCTTAGATACTCTTGGAGTTAGCATAGTGGTTAGTGATTGGAAAGAGATTTCAAACGATATGTGGAAGTCCATAAATGGATCTCAGGATCAAATGTTATTGATAGGTGAAGTGAGGACCTTGAATTACTAATTAGGAGCAAGCTGTATTTCATAACCATGGAAGCAGGATGAATTTCTAAATTTTGGAATGTCGGGACCTCGGAGGGTTGAAAGCTCGGGACGTTTGAAGGTCGAAATATCAGAACCTAGGAACAAGGGGAGAAGGCAAAGGGTCGGAGTCTCGGGACCTCGAAAGGCCAAAATATCGGAACCTCAAATTTAGAAAATTGAGGATGTTGGAAGGTTGGAACATCGAGTCCTCAAAGGTTTATTTAAAAAGAAACCAGGGAAGCAGGTTGAATTTCTGAATTTCGGAACCTTGGAATATCAGAGACTAGATATTTTGGAACCTCAAAGTTTCATAGCTTCTTATTAATGGATCCTTTTAAAGGTACTAAGGGTTGTGGAGAGCAGGGATTTACAAAGGGATTTTCTTGCAAAACCAAAGAACCAAGGAACCTCTCTCTCTCCTTGGACAAGACACATGGAAGTAGTTAACTTTCCCTAGGGTGTTGACGGTGGAGGATGATGTTAGCATGACATGGTTGTATGGAGGACACGTGGAAGTCAATTTCAGCATTATCAAGTGGCCTAATGGGGAAAATCCGAGCGACATTTGTCACCACTAATGATACTCCATGTGAGGATGATGACACGAGAATGATGTCACCATGGAGGTATATCGGAGGTCTGGATTTCGTAACTCCTCCATAATTTAATTTTGAGAAATTCTGATACCAGGGAGATCTAATGTTGATTTTCGTTTGGTCGTGGGGACCCAAAGAAATAAGGGCATAGAGAATAGCTTAGCACCTAATTGATATGGAGATGCCAAGTGGGAAGTATATTTTAGAGGTTGGAGTTTTGGTAACTCCTTTATAATTGCAATTTGAAAAAGGACTAATACAGGGAGCTCTGATGTTATTGTCACTTGGTCATGGAGCCAAAATAACCAAGGGCGTAGAGAATAGAACACAAGGAGATATGCCCTTGGAAGGATATTGAAGGGGTTAGCACCTAAGTGTTATGCCGTTGGTCACAACATCCGGTCCTATGGTGGAAATGTGATTTCGTAATGTCCTACATTAATAAAGTTACGATATGCAGGGCTCTGAAATTGCAACATAGAAGTGTTGAAATATGAATGAGTCAGTAGCTATGATTACATGTGAAAATAATAGTTGGTCATTGGAGTAAATATCAGTTGTCAATATCATTGATTTAAACTAAAGAGGACCACGAATTTTCGAGAAGAGCATTGGGTCTGTCTTGAGATGAAGTAAGACACCTCTGATCTTTCTCTCATGCATGCTTCATTGAATTTAATGAAGAACGAAGCCTTAGGACTTGGAGGTCTAATCACAATTTCTAGAAGCCATGTTGTGGTACATTTTTTTATCTCTATGCAGTTTGACTGAGAATTAATTCTTATTATGCAGAAATCCTCAGGAGCCCATTCCCAATGTTTAATCTAGGAGTAGTGGCCAAGTCAAATGCAACAACAGAATGGAGAACCATGCTAGTATTAGACTCTCGAGAAGTGTGAATGGAAGCAGAGACAACATCGACCAGTGTGCAACAAAGGAACAAAACTTAGGATTTCCATTGAGCAATGAGGAGGGAGAAAAATTATTTTATAGTGAGTTGTGAGGAGAGATATGTGGCTATGTGCGCAATGTTGTGTGAGGCCAAGTGAGATTTTTATGTAGAGAAGAGGCTGAGAGTGTCTATGCGGATAAAAGAGACCTTGAGAGAGCATGTGTTTCTATGTGAGAAGAGGTTGAAAGTTCCTATGTAGAAGAATAAGGTTGAATGTTGAATCTACGATGCTAAGAGGAGAGGGTCGAGTAGAGTATTATGTTGTGGTATGGACAGAGAGATGAGAGAGTTGTGATGAGTGATTGTTGTTGAGAAGAACAATGGATTTTCGTAGAGTGAGCAGAGGACATAGAATGTTGCATGATCCGATGGTTATGGAGAAAATACCTGATATCAGGAAGAGTAGTTTCCATGTATAGTGACCATTAGTTTCCCTTCTAAGTGTGGGTTGGTGCTTTCATACAGGAAGTCAGTGCTTCCATCTCTAGCAGGTGTTTGAGAAGGATTGGGGGTTGGTACCTCCTGCAAGTTGGTTATTGCATAAACCGAGTTACAACTTTGTGCTTGCAAAAAATTCATGAATTTGGTGGTTCAGATGGTGCGTTTGGTAGGCTGATCAGGTGTCTACAAAATCAGGGTTTTGGTGCTTCCTACTAGTGGTTGGTAGCAAACAATCAAAGGGTGTTGAAATGGCACCCAAGGGGGCTTTTGATTTAATTTTCCCTTAATTAAACTTGAAGAGAAATTGTAATTTCATCTCATGAAAAATTGTATTAGTTAACTTAGTCAGGAAGACTTAGTTAGCTTAGGAAATTTGAGTTGAGGGTCAGAGAGGAGGCATGTAGAGTTCTCCCATGATTTTACAGGGTCCAGTTATAGTTATTTGTTAGGTGTAATTAGGTAATTAAGTTAATTAGTTAGAATCAATTTAACTAGTTCTAGCTAAGAGATGAGCTAGTGATAGGTCCAGTGAATTAAATCTTATTTAATTCACAAGTAGTGAGCAATCAGTTAATTGATAATTTTCTATAAATAGTTGTTGCATGTCATTTCTAAGGAATTCCCAGTTGATATTGAGGTTAAAGGGAAGATAACTATTAGTTGTATAATTAGAAAATTGTGCAGCTCATGCATGACATCATCAGGATTCCTTGAAGTAATTGCAAAATCAATTCGAGAATTACCTTGTTAATAGGGACAAAATTCCTCCATAAATGCGTAAGCAAGGCTGGTCAAACAGAGACTGAGAATTGGTTGATTTTTTATTGGTTTTGCCTAGATCATAGTGAGACAATTAGCAGAGTGTAGAGGTTTCTTAGTGAGGGAAATAGAATTGTATTATTTCATGGTATTGAATTTATGAAATATATAGATAGCGGGGTTTTGAGCAGTTTATTTTCCCATATACATATTGTATTGTGAGATTGATTATTTCTTTCCCTTACTTGTTATGTGATTGTGCGATCAAATTCGGTTTCTAAAAATTGTATAAGGATTTAGTATTTTGTTTTAGTACATTACAAGATCATATTGAATCCCTTTGGATAATTTATACATGGTATCAGAGCAGGAATCACAATATAAGAGAAGAACCAAAGTTTGTTTTTAACGGGTGCATCGAATTTGCAGATTTATTCTTCAGGACTAGCAACAGATTAATATGTCTTTCAATGGCTTGAGAATCGAATATACCCTTGAGGGAAATTAAAATTACATAACATGGATGGACAAGATGGAGGCAATGCTCAAGGAAAACAGACTGAAGGCATTCATAGACAGTGATATTCCCCAGCCTGCAGTAGCAGATGCTCAACTTCTTGATTCATGGAAGAAGAATGTAGAAAATGTGAGAAGGATCTTGTTAGAGGGAGTTTGATATATTATTGTCTCGAGTCTGCATGGAAAGGAAAATTCATATGTTATGTGGAAGGCCTTAAAAATATATATTTCAGAATAACAATTACCATAGGAAGTTGACACTGAAAGGCAAGCTCAAAAAGATCAAGATGGAGAAGGGTGACTTGATCCAAAAATATTTGACGAAGTTCACTCAATGTTGAGATGATCTTGGAAGTGTTGGGACAAGAATTTACCAAGATTATTTGGTAAGCCTATATCTTCTAAGCCTTCCCAAGAGCTGGCATAGCTACCAGGACTTTATGAGTGGAAGGGAGAATCTACTAGAATGGGAGCGATTATGGTCCTACTTGGTACGAGAAGAGGTTCGGCAGAGCACCAAAGATTGATCCTTATCAAAGAGTAATTATGAGGAGAGTTATGCCTTGGCAAAGAAAGGAAAAGGGAAGGTGTCCCATTCCAAATTGGAGTTCGGCAAGGCATGCAAGAAGTGAGACTTGTCAAGGTGAAATGTTTTCAGTGATTATTTTCTTGATTTGGGTTGGCCCAGGTTAAATCTATACTGCGCACCAACAAAACCCTTGATCATTGGCCCTTTTGGCAATGACTTGCAAGAAAATCACAGTCTCACCTGAAGTGACTATGGGAGGATGTAGAACCAGGTTTTTGCAACCTTGAAGGACTAGGAGATGTGGTATTATTATGTTATCTTATTCTTAACACTTATAAATAACTTCACCGCATTAGATTAATCACTTAAACATGTCATATAAAACCATAAACCATAATTGTGTTGAAGTAAAATGCAACTGTAATAACTGCTACTCTACAACATATAATAAGAAAATATACACACCAATCACACAAGAACACCACATTAATGTGGTTCACCCCAATGTAGGGCTACGTCCCCAAGAATTGTTGCTTAATATAATGAATCTTTGAACAACAACAATTTCTTGGCTTGCGCACTAAGTTGCATGTTGTTTGTGCACTTAGCTGCATACTCTTCTCTAGGCCTCTGTGCACTTAGCTATAGAGCCTCTCCTTTGCTACCAAATTAAAGATCACAATAATTAACCCATAACTCTTATCTGGATAAAAAAATGATGATTCTCCTCTTATTATTTTACCCTATATATTATTACATTGTAGGGTTACATCATGAAAATACCATGGAATCCTTAAAACAAGAAACTATTACTAGTAAAAAATGGATAATTAGCTACTAAAAAAATGACTAAAATTTTCATATAAACGACTATTTTTTGGTCGGTGACCAATAGTAGCTAATTTACAGTATCTTATAATGCGAACAACTTTTAGTCGTTTTTAGCTTAGTCATTAATTAGTTGTCTCAAATTTGTGTCTAGTAGTATATTTAGTCATAAATTTGGTCATTAATTTAGTCATTGATTTAGTCAGTAATTGTCACAATTAATAACAAAATATACAATAAAATATATTACTAAATGATCACCCAAGAAAAATAATTAATGACCTCATAAATATGACCAAAATGTTGGTCATGTTATAAGATACTGTAAATTTGCTACTAATAGTCATATATATGCAAATTTTAGTCATTGTTTGAAACCAATTAATGACCAAAGAATCCTAATAAACGCCAAAGCTAAGTCTAGAATAATGAAATGAAGTAAAAAGTATACAATAATAGGATAACCTCGTATACATGTATATAACTGGATAATGTAGAACGCTAAGTGAATAAGTCCAGGGCTAGAGGTCGATGATGTGAGGAATGCCCAAGTATGATGAGAATTTCTTCAAATACGAACTACTATTTGGGTCCATTATCACATATGAATACGTTAACTAGTCTATATCACATTATTGATTTTTTGCTTATATTTATGGATCACTACAATATAACTGGATAAACTGCGAAGACAATTCCCTTCCCATTGTGTTCCTCACTTTTGGTACAAGATATTAGCTATGATTTGGAGAAAATTTAAAACATCGAAATATATAGCAATCACCACTAGTAATCCCCCAATTTTTTTTATATTGGAATGTAACTTTCAGATTCCAGTTGCTATATGATTCTTGAATGGAAAATCCACATTGAATTCCAATCCCAAACTTCCAATTGAGGGAACACTTGTGGCCATCCTCAATCATTAAAAATAAAAACATTAGTGATCATTATAAGGAAAAGATAAAATAAGAGTAGTTTTGATATGTTTTGTAGATTTACATGCAAAGCACCAAAATATTTCCCATATTTACCATACTTGTAATTTCCAAGATATAACACATTGATTGACATTTTACAGCAAATACTTGATTCAATACAAACAAGAATTTAACATATTACAACAATACCACTAATGTTTGATTCTCAATTACGCTACAAGAAAAAAGGAAATTGGTGAGGGCCAAAAAATGTCACCGTAAGCTCATTGGTGACGGTCAAAAGAGCCTTCGTCACCAAGAATTGAACGTCACCAAAGGTGGCGTCACCAAAGTATAGGTGTTCAGGTGACATTCAGGGCCTGTCACCAATAATGTTTTATCATGACGGATAGTGACCACCACCATTTCATATGAGAAATGGTGATGGAACTTAACCTTCGTCGCCAAAAAAGTGAACGTCACCAAATGTGGCATCACCAAAAGTATAAGTGTTGTGGTGACATTCAAGGTGTGTCACAAATAATGATTATAATGACAGATAGTGACTGTCACCATTTCATATGAACAACATTACTTTATGGTGATGGACCTTTCATGGTCATCACTATTGATGCACATATATGGTGGTGTTCATTTACCGTCACCATTTCATATTTTGGTGAGGGTTGAAAAATGTCACCATCAGCTCATTGGAGATGGTCAAAAGAGTCTTTGTCACTAAAAATTGATCTTATCCATTCCATATAAATATCAGGGCACGATGGAATCAAACCACTAACCTTTTTCTTGTAAATAATGTGTTGTTCCATTGAGCTAGCACCCTTTAAAGAATTATACTTAAAAAATAGATCTTGAAACTTTATAAATTGTAAATTCTGCAACTTTCAATAAATTATAAAAAATTGAAAAGTATTGGAAAATATTTTACTAAACAAGAAAAATAAGATCGAAGTTTGTACCTAATTGTTATGGAAGTTATGAAAAGTGGGTGGAGGGAAAGAAATTCATGTATAAAATACTCAATATGTTCAGTTAAATGCTCAATTAGATGTGAAAATTTAAATAAATTGATAGCCTATAAATGACCTACAATTCTCAAATCTAAAATCTGCAATTACACCAAAGATTGATTTCTCACCTTGTGAATCATCTAAATAGGTTGTGATGGCATAAAATATTCCTCTACAAGATTTATTTGCATGCCAAAAATCCAAAAAAAATGAGTATATATGATGCAATTATGAATAATGAGCTCCATTATTGAATAACATTGGTTATTGGGTCTATAGAACTAATTGAGAGTGGATCTTATTATTAATTAACTAAATATGTCAAAATACAAAAATCAATAATAATGATCCTGAAACGTAACCACTAAACAGATGTTAAAAATTTTAAGTACAAAGTTTGGCTAATATATTTTACACCAACAAGATATAAAAGGGGCATTCAAACACTTCTAAATCCACACCAAGCATGAGTATCTGAAGATGTAATTGTATGGATACAATGAAATCACTCTATACATCTCAATGATAACTATGTCCTCCCACAAGTAATTCAACTAGAAATGGGTGGGAAGAAAAACACCTCAAAGAAAAAAAAACTACAGATTACAAAAACACACTTCATCCCCCCTCTACCTTTATAGAATAGATCTAGGGGAATAAAAAATATCCATAGAGAATAGGATTGGAGTGGGAAAAATAAATATGATAAGAAAAATTAACCAACAATGAAAATCTACTAATTTGAACATGTTTAAAGTACATTAAACAAAAATGGCATCCATAGTAAATTAAATTGACATGGGTCAATTTTGGGATTGGTCAATTGTCAACTATCCATAGTGCCACCAATCTAATAAATTGTGATAGGAGTTTTTACCATTAATGGAGCAGCATGTTTAAATCTCACATTGTTTCTTGATAACCATTATCTTTAACTCACAACCCTTCATAGTTCTAGCGCATAACTGCATAACATGGAGAGAAAAGTGAGCATAAATTCCATAAGCTCAATCTACCTTAATGGAGAAAAAAAAGAAATCAAAACTTACTTACAATGTAACAACCATTGAAATGATAGAAACATGAAAGAAAATTTCATGATAGTTCTCATTAAGGACAAAAAAAATCATATCACCTGCAACGATGAATTTATAAAACTTTTTTCAGAACATGATGTTAATACACTAACTATAGTTGGTTGGCAAAAATAAGTCAAGGATATATATAGTTGGTTGGAAAAAAATCATCTTTGAGGAAACCAAACCTATAATCAAAAACTTCATCATTAGAGAGTCCTATTTAGATATGGGTTTTTTCATGTGGTGGCTCACTTGCACTTAGTCCAATATTTGAGGAAATAAGCAACCATTTGAGGGTACACAATTCTTTTTTATTTAAGTATATTAAATAGATCATCCAATAACTTAAAGAATTTCCTACATCCAACCCATGTATGTTTTCCAATAGTTCTTGAACCTTAAAATCATCAAGAAAATAAGCCAATATGATCAGACATGAATTTTTTTTAAGAAACTACCTCATTGGGGGTATAAAGGGGAAACCAATGATGCATAAAAATACCATTATTCTTAAATAACCATGGAACCCACATTGTACTCATTTAAGATACTCCTGTAGTTGAAATTCCAAGTTGAAAATGTCGTTCCCTTCATGTTCAAAGAGAATCTTCCCTTTAAAACTCTTTTTTGAGGTAGATATGCATCTCATCATTCCATCACATAAGGCGGAAATGCCATTCCATTGAACTTTCCAATTAATGTTCTTGCATGTGAATACATGCAAAGAGTATCTCCTCAACCAAGACCTCCAACATGATTAACACACTAAGGTCATAGATTTTCTTAGGGAGACTTGATAGCTTATCCAAGTTGATACAAGATTAGTTTAAAGGGGTCATAGGAGACCGAACTGGATCTTTTATTGGCAACTTTCTAGAAGCAAATAATTCCTTCAGGGATTAGGGAATATTGACCTCTTTTTATCAAGTAATACCAATACTTGTTTTCTATTACAAATCTGCACCTTCTAGCATGCACCTACCTCCTAAATAGATATATTAGTATGATGCATTGATTAGACAAAGAAAACTAAGCTAAAAATAAAGAATTCTAGATTACTCCACATCCTGAAAATAAAGAATTCTAGATATTTACGCCATTTATGGCGTTCTTCTTTGAAAACAAATCCCTAGCTGCCACGGTGTACTTGTCTGCACCATTAGATCAAATGTTAGACAATTGAAATGTTTTATGCCATTCATATACAACCTCCTTCATTTATCATAAATATCTAACTAACTCTTTAACCTCTACCAATCTCTCTTCCCAACCTACACTCTCAAAAAAGGATGATACTAGAAAAAAAAAAATATTCACAAATATACCAGAAAACGAAAAAAAACAAACATTCTTATCATCACCGGAGTTACGACTCTCTAATTAAATCTGGTGTCCAAAAATCTAAGAAATTGTTAGATCCAGGGGACGCATGAATAGGTTGCATATAAATCGAATGGAGTGGGCACGATGGCGCAGATGGCGAAGAGAGTAAGTCGATGGAAGAGAGCAGGCAGTCGAATGAGCAGTAGTTCAGTTGCAGAGGAGTTCGAAGTGGCAGTTCTCTTATCCACAGAGTGAGGACGAGGAGTTTCTGTATTGGTTTCAGTCAAAAACATGTGTACATACACGGGAGGCTGAATTCCATTACCTCTGTCTTTTCTTGGTTTTGACTCTTTTCAATGAATGTTTTTCATACTGGAGTAGTAGTTGTTCTACTTGAGTAAGTATGTAGAAAGACTTGTCTGACTTACTATGTTTGGATTTTCTTTTCCAAGTTGTTACTTCCACTTGTTTTGCAAGCACTTGAGCTTTTTATTTTTATTTGTTTGTTGTTTTACTTGTTTTTCTCATGTATTTTCTTTTTCCATACCAACCAATTTAAATTTAAACCATAAAACCATTAAATTTACAGTTAATATATTTGGAAATTCCATCTCTGATTTTTAAGATACATAGAGATTTTAATTATCTGTCCAGAATGAAAATTTAATCCAGGCTGTTGACCAATAATTTGTATCTGAGTGTAAGCTATTAATCAAAAGGAGAACAAGATTGGTTGAAAGTTGCCAATTATCAAGTAAACAATTACACTCTCATTTTCATGATTTTTCATACATTGCCGCATTCTTATAAATAGAAAGTATTTCGTTTTACTTTGAAGTCCTCTCACCGCATTGAAAACTAAATGACAAGCTTGATATGATCTACGAAATTATAAGGAAGAAAATCACGAAATAAAACTTTTAAAATATGTACAGTAATCCCATCAAAATTTGTGATTTTTCTATGTGTTCAAAGAGGTTGGAAACATCAAGAGGTTGAACAAAGTCTAATGAGACTAGAAAACACATATAATCCTAAAACGAACATTTCAGAGTAAACTTTGACTTGATTCGGACATAAAAAGCTAGATTTTCATAATATATTGGGTGCACTTGTAATTATCAATGTAAAAAAAAAAAATTAACCATATTGTTGAATGCTCTCGTATACAATGTATAAATAAAAAAACAAACATTTCACTGTAAACTTTAAATTTTTTAAAATATTTAATATGTAATTTTTCATTGTTTAATATATATATATATATATATATATATATATATATATATATATATATATATATATATAATCATATATTTTAATATATATGTTTCATTGTAATTTTGTATGATTATATATATATATATATATATATATATATATATATATAAAATATGTAATTTTCATTGTTTCAATTTGAATATTATATAGCTTATATGACTTATATATTGGGTGCACTTGTAATTATCAATTTCAAAAAAGGTTTAACCATATTGTTGAATTCTCTCATATACAATGTATAAATCAAATAAACAAACATTTCACTGTAAACTTTAAAAAAATAAAAAATATTTAATATATAATTTTTCATTGCTTATATATATATATATATATATATATATATATCAATTTTTCATTTTTTAGTATATACGTTTCATTGTAATTTTGCATTATTTTATATATACAATGTGTTTTCATTGTTTCAATCTCATTTTTGAATATTATATAGAGTACATAACTTATATTTGAAAGTTCAAAAAGTTTTTGCTCTCCAGAAAAATTGGCAAAAATAATATACCTAAAAAATACCAAAAATAATATATTTAAAAATGACCAAAATGTAAACAAATAAAGTTACTTCAAACATTTTAACAATATACACTTATTTCTTTTCATTTGTTTTATATGATATATACATATTTTTTTTAACAATATATAATATTGACATAGTTGACATAAAAATATTTTACATAACATGTGCATTTACCTGTGGACCACATTGTCCACATTATAATAGGTTTTTTTGTTATTAATATATTTTTAAGTATACATGAATATTACTTAAACTTGCATATTAAAATATTTCATTGATGACCCACTTTCAATTTTTTATTTTTATGAATATTTTTAAATGTTATATATTAATTTTATATTAAGAATTCAATGAATTACCCTATATAAAGTATTAAAATATTTTATTTTAAATTTTTTCTATACATAAAGTTGACATCAGTATAAGTAATTTAAATCTTGTGTTGAAATAGTTTTGAAAAAGATCCAAATTTTCAAAATCCATTGGGTGCACTTGTAATTATCAATTAAAAAAATATTTTAACCACTTTGTTGCTTAATGCTATGGTATAAATCAAACAAACAAGTATTTCACTGTAAACTTTGACTTAATCACCATATAGTGAAACAAATTTGAGAATCCATTAGGTGTATGTGTAATTTTCAATTTTAAAATATTTAATGTGTAATTTTACATTGTTTAATATATATATATATCATTTTTGAATATTATATAGAGTACATAATTTATATTTGTAAACTCTCAAGAAAAAATGGCAAAAATAATATACCTAAAAAATACCAAAAATAATATACTTAAAAATGACCAAAATGTAAAAAAATAAAGTTATTTCAAACACTTTAACAATATAAAATTATTTCTTTTCATTTGTTTTATATGATATATAAACAATGTATTTAACAATAGACATAGTCAATACATAAAAATATTTTACATAGCATGTGCATTTACCGTGAAACACAGTGTCCACATTAAAACAGTTTTTTTGTAATTAATATATTTTTAAGTATACATGAACGTTACTTAATTCTACATAATAAAATATTTCATTGATTACCCAAATTTTTTTATTATTATGAATATTTTTAAACGTCACATATTAATTTTATATTAAGAATTGAATGAATTATGCTATATAAAATATTAAAATATTTTCTTTTAAGCTTTTTCTATATATAAAGTTGATATCAATATAAATAATTTATATCTTGTGTTGAAATAGTTTTGAAAAAAAGTAAGATAATATTTGTAATTTTTCATTGTTTAAATATAATTTTTGAATATTATATAGAGTACATATATTATATTTGTAAGTTCAAAAAATATTTTCTCTCAGGAAAATTTGGCAAAAAATAATATACCTAAAATATACCACAAACAATATACTTAAAAATGACCAAAATGTAAAAAAATAAAGCTACTTCAAACATTTTAACAATATAAACTTATTTCTTTTCACTTATTTTATATGATATATAGGTGTAATGTTTCATTGTTTAAATCTCATTTTTGAATATTATATAAGGTACATAAATTATATTTGTAAGTTCAAAAAATCTTTTCTCTCAAAAATAAAATTGGCAAAAATAATATTCCTAAAAAATACAAAAAATAATATACTTAAAAATGACCAAAATGTTAAAAAAAAAAGATACTTCAAACATTTTAACAATATAAACTTTGATAATGAATGGAATAACCTATTGATGAGTTTTTTAACTCGACATTTCAAACTACAGAAATGAGTCCATCTTCAAGGGAGTGCCAACTCTCAAGAGAAGGTTGAATCTCAAGAGAAGGTTGAAAAGCATTTAAGAGCCTAGATGGTATTTAAATATAAGAGAGTGGATTTAAACTCTACAAATTTTCAAGACTCATTTCTGTAGTCTGAAATGTCGGGTTAAAGAAACTCATTAACAAGTTATTCCATTCATTATCAAAGATTTTACAGCCTGTATGGACTCTCTACTAAATATAAACTTATTTATTTTCATTTGTTTTATATGATATATACACAATTTTTTTAACAATATATTTTATAGACATAGTTGACATAAAAATATTTTGCATAACATGTGCATTTACCTAGTGGAACACATTGTCCACATTAAAATAGTTTTATTTTTATTTTTATTATTAATATATTTTTAAGTATACATTTATTACGTTGTAAGGTGTTCCTCTTTGAAAACAACTCCCCAAGCTACAACTCCCCCAGCTGTCACGGTGTACTTCTCTGCACCATCATATCAAATGTTAGACGATTGAAATGTTTTAGCCCATTCATCTACAACCTCATTCATTTAAGCTAACTACCTAACTAAATCTCTATCCTCTACAAATATCTCTTCCCAAACTAATTCACTCTCACTACAGGATGATACAAGGAAACAAAAAGAACAAGCATTCATCTCAACATTGTAGTTTCGACTCTCTCATTACATCTTTTGTCCAAGAGTCTAAGAAATTGTTAGATCTAGCTCGCAGTTTTTTGTTAGTTGCAATGATCTTTTAATGTTTTGATGTGCACAACATAGTTTTAATACCATTTAGAATTCAACCTTGAGAAATATTATAATGTTTTTGTTTCATAGAATACATTATTTTTCTTCTCACAAGAGTTTCCATTTGACAACCGTCATTGGTTTGCTGGACGTTGCCCTCATGACCCCCATGAGCAAGAGCCTTTGCGCCCCTGATAAGTTCCATTCTCTCGTCAAGCGGGTGGAGCTATAACTTGAAACCTCCAATTCTAAGTGTCCTGGCCTGGAGGTTGCCTTAGACAACTTGAATGTCATTTTTGGGTTCAATGCATGGAATTTCAAATCTATTTATCTATTCAGGATGTGTTATGAGAAGAAAGGAATCATCGTCGATGCCAACAAAGTGTTACATGATGTATTGTAGGTAAATTTGTCATTGCAAGAGGCCAAAGTGGGCATGGATCGTCGATCTTGATTAAGAGATCTAGAAACACCTATGAGATCATATACCTGTGTCCAAAAAGAGGATCCCAACCTACGCTCTCACTACATGATGATAAGAGGAAACAGAGAGAACAAGCATTCATCGCATCAACAGTTTCGAATATCTGATTAGATGTGGTGTCCAAGAGTCTAAGGAATTGTTATATCTAGCTTACAGTTTTCTGTTAGCTACAATGGTATTTTAAGGTTTTGATGTTAAGGTTAGTATTTTAAAGCCGCCATTGGTTGCCTGGATGCCGCACTAAAGACCCTCGTGAGAAAGAGCCTCTCCGCCCCTGATAATTTTGATTCTCTCATCAAGCGGGTGGAGGTGGAACTTGAAAAATCCAATTCCAAGCGTCATGGCATGGAAATCGAAACCTCCAATTTCAAGCATCGTGGCACGAAGGTCACCTTACACCACTTGAAGGTCATTTTTAGGTTCAATGCATGGAATTTCAAAGCTCTTTATTTTTTGAAGACGTGTTATGAGAAGAAATGGATGCTCATCGACATGCGCAAAGTGTTCCACGATGTGTTGTAGGTAAATCTGTCATCGCAGGAGGCTAAAGCGAACGCGGATTGCCAGTCTTGATTAAGAGATCTAGCAGGATCTGTGAGATCATATGCCTGTGTGCAAAAAGAGAATGACAGTTGTCTCCTAGTTGGGAAAAAAATTATTTTTGAATATTGCGGAGGAAAAAATTTGATGCCTATTTGTTGCAAAATTGACAACATTAAATAATAGTTTATTATTTGTACACTCTTAGTCCTTGTAGAAAATGTGAGATGTGAATTGCAATGGTGCATAAAAATGTGTTAGGAATTATTGGACTCATTTTCTACTGTATTTATTTGTGTATGAGATGCCTTGGATGAATAATAACTTCATGAGCATAGTGGAGGGATCTTGTTTTTTAAAGGTAATTGGAAATGTAGCAGGGTATTGTTGGTAGGAAAAAAAGAGAGAGAGCATGAGCCATTTACATGACATTCCTTGAACATACAATCTATCATCATAAAAATAACTAACTCAAATATGATTTCCAGTAAACATTGTTTAAATCTAAACGCACAACCCATATTTCCAAAATAGAGACTTTTAGAATATCAAAATGTTGTGATTCTATCTAGTCATATATCTTCTTGCATCTGGCCATATTTGGTTCAACTCGATTGATGAATTTCCTCTAATTGAAGAATTCATTCAATTTGGGTTCTATAATTTTCATTGAGTCTATTTGTAATCATGGTGAACCAAACAACCTCTCGTCAGTTTCTTAATGCATCGTTTAATTAATATAACAGGTTAGTGCCACAATTGTACTCTTATCCGTGAATAAATTCTTATGTACAATAATTACGGTACAATTGCACTTGTATTCCGTGAATAAATTATTATGTACAATAACTGTGGGTTGTTTTAAGAAATGAAAATTTTTCTACATGTCAAAGACGTTTATATGGATGGGAAGTAAGTTTTAACACCAAGATGAAAACAATACGTTATTACTGTTACCCTGTAATGAATACATTTCTTATGGGAATGCATTGAGATGATTCAATCATCAATATTGAAGCTATACATTGAATTGAGTAAAAGATTATTTGAATATTAATGAATTTTGAACTTCCTCCAATCTGCCTTGTGTAGGAATTTTTGGGTGTTTTCAACCGAGTACTAATGTAGTTTAATGTATTAAATTTTAGGTTTTCTCAGTCATTACATTGACTTGCACAATGAAGTTTAAGAAATACTCATAATGAGCCAATCTGCCTGCCCTACCATGTGAATAAATGTTAAGGCATTTCGACAAGGTTGAAACAGACATACCTGTATCCATATTATTTGATCCTAGTCGTCACATTTTAGAAATTATTTCCAACTTTCCTTGCCATCCACAGTTCAAATAAACCATTACATCATATCTATTTATCCCTTTGAACCAAGCAAGCTCTATCGGAACTATGTTAATTTAAATATTTCTTTCTCCGAATGGAATCTTTGTTGGTTATTTCTTATATGTCGCATAAACCATTATAATCCCATGTGTATTGAATGTGTCATAAGGGGATAGTCAAAGTTTGGATACCAAAAATACCGATAAATACCAGGAAATCAGGATGGCCCATGCAAAAGGAGACGAAGTGATCCAAAATGGACTGCATAGATAAAATATGATTCATCTTGAAAGTACGGCCTTTCAAGCCCACCTCCTTATCGCACTTTTTCACCATCATCCTCTCGGAATTCAAACCAGTGACATTATCGTTAGGTCACATATGCATAGAAAAATGAATGACAAGGCTGCTTATGGTTTTCATCTCCCTTATGGTATTTAGGCCTTACCACACATAAAGAACTCTGGTTATACAACTCAAGGGAAATCTTAGAAGCTATTAGAAAGAAATTAGGAGGTAGGAATTAAGAAAAGCACCATTTTCAATGGAGGAAGCCTATTCATATGTAGATTCTCCTTGCCAACAATGCCCACCTCCACCAACCCAAGGCTATAAATGGACACAAGGATAGCTAGGCTCTTCCTTTGGAAACCAACAACCAGTAAAAATATCAAAAATGATAGGAAGACCCATCCATAAAAAAGGATAAATTTCCTTAAAGAGTATAACTTTAACAAATCATCAAGATTTTTTCTAAAAGCTAAGAGATGCTTCCACAATTGAAGGAAGAGGCTCACCTTCATCTCAAAGCGATTACGGGATATTCCAAGGCCAATAACTCTTGTGGGGGGATGGAAAGTTGATAGGTAAAAAATTGTTACAAGAGAGAGATTGTGCCTCTGTCCTCCCTTTACCTTCACTTCAAAATTTTATTTCCTTTAAATTCAGGTTGTTTCTTAAAAAAATATACATACACATGGGAAGAATATTTGTACAGAGACAAGAAAGATACATTATATTCCTTAAATTTTCAGTGACATAGAAAAGTGTTGTATGCCTCCCTTCTTCCTCTCTCACATAAATTCCCTGAGAGGGATCAAAGGAAACAAAGAGTTAATTTTCTTAGTGCTTAGAACATCGTGGGTTAAGATGAATATGTGTTGGTTTTTTTTTTTAAATATGTTTTATAATATAAAGAAGCATTTACAAATGTAAGAACCAAAAGTTGAAGGGTATATACAATGAAGATCATATCTTCTTCCATAGAGAAACTAGAACATATATGAAATCAAAGTATGTTGTGGGCTTAAAAGAATCATTTTCTTTGACCAACAAAGTGCTCTTATGAAAAATATGATGTCATATCTCATCACATCATGAGGGACAGAACTCAGACAATGAACTAAATTGATTCTCAAAAACATATTTATAACGAATCATCCAATGATAAAGAATAAATCCTCAAGAAATTATAGATCCTTGAAAAGGAAGAATTTACAAGGCATCAATAACATTCAAAAAATGTGTCCCTCCAATGAATGTGTCTCTGAAAAAGTTCTCAATATAGATTCTTCCAAAATGTCCAGTAATTGGGGAAACCAAGAACCCTAAAATATATGTTTCACAGTCTCCAACCGACCAGATAGAGGGAAAAGGCCATCCGAAAACACACTTCTGATCAAACATGCCTTGAATGGAATCCTTGGGTACTCCAATGTCATATTTACACTTGGTGCACACATCCCAAGGAGCCATCAAGATGCTCCTATCCCCACTATACTTAGATCATAGCCATAAGTATGATTGAAGAATATGCTCCAAGCGTTGAAATTGAATTTTTCTACGATACCAACAATAGACATAATATACATGTCAAACTATTACACATAGGTTATTTCTCCATGTGGTATGCATTCATCTTGATTCAAGCCTATTACAATTCAAATTGTATTGGATGTTAAAATCCATAATCCACAAGGCACAACCCCATAAGGATCTACTATGGCAATCACCATTGTCACTTAAGAAATATATATTCACTCACAACATTTCCTATGTCTCAATTACCTAATTTATGCTTATAATTTTGATTTTAAAGTGAAAAAATTTCTTTTCAAAAATATATTATATTGTAATAATAAGTGTTATAATCATAATTATATAAATAATATAAGTAGGTTAGAAAATTGATTCATCATTTAAGGACATCACAAGGAGAATCATTGCATCATAATGGGTCATAATTGTATTGATTTTTAATGTAGCTCTCAGTTGAGGAGATGAGTAGCTCAATTTTTTGGGGGTAAATTTAATGAATTTTATTATGTTTCAGCTTCTTGAATTTGATTATGAATCTTTTAAATGCAGGCAAGGAGATTTATTATATTTCAATTTTTCTAATTGATATACATAACGATTGAATCATAGTGCAATTTTCTACCTCAATTGATCCATCAACATGTGAACGGAAGGAAATACTTTCCTTTGTTTGGTTTAAACCAATTCCATAACAATTTCCAAATGTAGTTGACAAATTCATTATTTTGGTTATAGATTATTTTTGGAATATCAAATCCTAATAATTTTTTTAGTTAATAATGATTTTTGGGTTCTTGATATCATCAATTGAAAGCACTTTGGTATTCTACTCTAGGCTCATTATTCAAATTTACCATACTTGTGGTAGAGTATGGTAATTTGAGATTTTCAACATCCTTGAGTTCAAAAGATTCATATTTTGGCTTCAACTTGATCTTATAATTTATCCAAAATAATTTGATGTAGGTCACTATGATTCGGTACACTTATTGATAAAAAAAATGATACAAATGTTTGCTAGAGTTTGAATTGGGGGACAATGTAAATGGATTTAAAATGAAACCCAAGAGAGTTATATCAATTGCAATAAATATTGAATCTCAAATAAATTTGGCATATACAAATAGGGCATGGATAAATTCCAACCATTCAAGTAGGTTAATACTTCAAACATAAGTGTTTCTAGTGCAAATACATATGTATGTATAACCAAAATACCAAATCAAATTCTTATGGTCAATAATTGCTAAGGATCAAGATATTTTTTATATCTACATTGAATTCTTTGTCAACTACATTAAATAACCAAAAGGAGAGAACTTGATACTGAGGATACTTTGGTCATGTCAATGGTGCAATTCGAGAGACCCCCTTTTTAACTATGATCTAAAATTCCACTGAGACCCTTTGGAAACATTTGGTGACAATTTCATTGTCATCATGGAAGAGTAAACATTTAATGCTACTCTTTCCTACACTAATATGCCTTACAACGTTTTCTTTGCAACATCTGGTGGAATTTCTAGTTATATTCAACATGAAGCGATGCTGACTTCCTTTTGCAACAATTTGGATGAAAACATGACAATAGAGTTTTCCTCACAAGGAAAACACCAAATCAAATTTTAATTCATGGAAAACAAAAAAATTAGGTTTTAATGAAGTAAACAAAGCACAATTAATATTTCAATCACAAAAATTTGAGGTAAAAAGAAAATAATTATTTTTACAAAAATTACCTAATAAAATTATCTGCAAGTAACAAAATCCTAGATCTTGCAATCTTAGATGTAGGGGAACCTCATTGGGGATATCAACTTGCAAAAGGTTCTATGGATCAAAATCTCCCCTAGCCATTGTAGCGGCCTTGATGTCTAATTTATTTCAATCTTTCTACTTAAAAACAATGATTTAATCTCTGTTATTTCAAAAAATACAACAACAAAACCTCATCGCATGGAGCATTCTCTTTTTGAAATGCTAATGAAGAAATGAATTATCATCTTTTGTTCTACATAAAATATTGGGAGCTTGAAGTAGAGATGACTTAAAATAGAAGTTTAGATACATAAAAGTACCAAAATAATATTACCTCTATATGAAGAAACGTAATAAAATGTTGATTATGATGTTGAGTATGTTGAGCTCATGAGGGAGAAAAACTGTCTAAATGTGAAAACCTTTTAGCTTACTTTAGAGTTGCCAACATCTACTGTTGGAATTCAGAATGAAAAAAACACTATTTATAAAATTTTTAAATAATAAAAAATAAGGATTTTAAAATTGGTAGTACATTCATAAATGTGTAAGGGTTTGCATTAAATGATTATGAGTTTCTAGCCGAGTATGGGGTAGATATCAAGTAAAAACCTAAACAAGTAAATATTTAACATTTTTAATCTAATGTCCCTCTATTTAAAAATCAGTCTAATTATTATTATGTATAAACACACTATAAATAGGTATGGTAAATAAATAAAACCTATTTTAATACTTACTGCAAAAGTATGTAAAACAAATAAAAATATAAATAAACTAAAGGTATGGTAAATAAATAAAACCACTTTTTATATTTACTGGGGTTTTATTTAGGTGAAGCCTATGGGAAAAATACCATTTTAATACCATGGGCTAAATACCATGAGCCAAATACCATATTTATAAAAGATGTATGGTAAATAAATAAATATAAAAGAGGTATAAAGAAGTATGGTAAATAAATAAAAATATATCAAAGAGGATCAGAAATCAACATCTAATTATATACCAAGCCTATGGGCCAAATACCATGGTAAATAATAGAGGTATGGTAAATAAATGAAATATAAATAAACTAGAAGTATGGTAAATAAATAAAACATATTTTTATATTTACTTCATAATCATATTTTTATTTATGAACACTAAAAAACGGGTTTTATTTAGGTGAACCTATGAACTAAATACCATGGGCCAATTATTATTAATACCATGCAAAAAAAATTTATTAACCCTAATATAAATATTAAAATATTAATAATATTATTAGTATTAATTCTAATATTCATATTAATATATTATAATATTAATATTATTAAATTTAATAAATTTGGATTAATATAATAATAAATTTGTTATATTATACTATATATTAATATTTCATAATATATATTAACTCTAAATATATATGAGAAGGAATAATAAAGACATAGAGTGATGGAGGTGGAGAGATAAGGGGAGTCACAAGGGAGAGATGGAGATAAACTGAAGGAGAGGGGAGAGAAGAAATGTAGAGAGAGAGAGAGAGAGAGAGAGAGAGAGAGAGAGAGAGAGAGAGGAATGATGAGATAGAGGACATAAGAGAGAGTATTGTACCTGTTTCCCGTAGGTAGCCCTTGGCTACAAAAACTATGCCAAAAACCCAACTTAACCAACTTTAGGTTCAAGCTGGCCCTAGAACCAGAGGGGGCTCCCTCAATAATTATGAGGCCTTGTTTAACGTTGTTCACTGTCACCGAACAACAGCCTTTGAAGCACAATGGTTAGATTTATGGTTTTAATTGGGAATGGTTGGATATCAATGACAATCCCTATTCATGAATAAATCCCTGTTTCACAGAGTTCGTTCTCAAAGTGTTAGATTCCAGCCTGATAGAACGACTTGATTTTTATAAGAATTTGACAGAAGAATGTAAGGAGATCCCTAATAATGGAGCAGCCAGACTGACCACTTAACCACTAGGGAGATAAACAATAACCAATTGTAAACAGGAGCTTGATCAAACAGATGGTCTAATATACTAATCTCTTTAAAAAATTATAGTTTTCAGAAATTATGAAAACTATGTTCTTATAATAAACAAATATTATCAAGTCATAACAGAAACCTTGTGTAATTAAGATTTCAAGAGGAATTTCCAATAATAGATAGCCCTATAAATTAATCTCTTAATCTAATTATAACTTAACAATGAATCAGAAACAAAACTAAGATTCAATTAAAGTTCCAATTGGATATCTGTACATAAATTAAATCATATCAAGAAAACAAATACAAAAACACTGGAAAAACATATGAGAAACACAAATTTTGTCAAAGCCAGAGCTAAATACTTCAATTAGAATTTATGCAAAAACGTTTTACAAAGCTGAAAGGTCTTGGCCTCAAAAGCCCACACTTTCTTATTACAATCCATCAAATATATAGAAATTAAAATAAGCTAGTTGTTGCTAGATTTTAGGAAAATAAAACAAAATCTTAACAATACACTAAAAATAAAATCTAATTTATTACAAAATTTCTAGAAATAAAATCAAATAAAACTAAATATAAGAAATTGATTTGCAAAATAATTTGGAAATGCTGGAGCTGCCGATGCAAAATGCTCTTTCAATATGGAATTAGCCCTTTTGATATGTTGATCTTTTTCCTAAAGATCTGAATCTATTTCCTTAAAATCTGTTAATTGTCAGTCAATAAGGCAATAAATGTTTCATTGTTGTTTTTTTTTACTAGGAAATTATATCACTTCTATCCAAACGATCTCTTGTATTTGGACTAATCCTCAAATGCTATAGTTATCAAATATCCTGCCCCCAAATCCTGGATATATATTATCTGATGAAATTCCTTCAAATTTTCAATTTCAATCATCCTTTTATATAGATATACTTGAAAATGGAAAATTCGGTACTTCTATAGTGCTTATTATATCAAGAAGGTTGGAAGTAGATGACAACCCGAAGTATATTAGATTTAAGAGACCTCTGACAAATTGATGCTGACAAGCTGTAAGTTTTAGGATATGCACGGACCTATGGGTTATGGGTGAAGAAGAGCGGTGACCAATCATAGTGGAATCCCTTTTGCAACCTTTATAACTTACCTCTCGCACTTCGCAAATTTTAACAATTTAATTAGATTGTCAATTTGCAATTCGCAGTGAATTTCCTATCCCACATTGTACACTTTAATGTTTAACAATATTATACCCCTTATCATATGCGATATGTGATCGCATCACATTGCATCCGAAATAACTTACCGCCTGCACTTCGCAATTTTAACAATTTAACAAGATTGTGACTGCGTGATTTTGCACTTCGCACGTTGAAACATTTACCTTAAATGTTTCTCCCTATCCTAAGCGGTATGCGATGTGTTTCGCATCGCATCAAAAATAACTTTCTGCGCGATGTTTTTAAGCTAAAAATTAAAATCGTCGATTTGTGAAATTGCTCTAGGAGCGATTTAATCTCCACCGTGGTCTTTGCTAGATCCGACGATTCACACATATGGCTAAGTGCCCATTGAATCAATCCGCTAACTTGGCATCTTATTGAAATGCTAAGTACACTCTTTGATCTGAATTTTTGAAGCTTTAAAGCTGAAATTTTGTGATTTGATCAGATCCGTCCACCTTCCACTGCACACTTTTGTTCTGAAACCTCTAGAATTTTGAGGAAAACACAGTTGCAGCCTTCGAAAAACCATAATAATCCATGCTATAAACCTTTAAAAATCATAATAAATATATCTCTCAGCATTTTAAACTTAGTAAGAAATTGACAAATTTTCACCTAAATTTTTTAATTTTAGGTGTGCCAAAATATGTTACAACAGAGAGGAACCAATATCATAGAAGAAAGAAGATGTGACCAGATTAATCTATATGGAGATGTGAGATAGGGGCACCCTGCCTACCCAAGTAAATGCCTAAATGAAATGTGGTGTAATCATCTGTAATGGTGGTCGATTATACGAGGAGAGGATTTTACGAGAAGGCACTAAATTTTTAATGTGATATGCAAAAAACAAGTACCGAACCTATCAATTTCACATTCACCAATTTTCTCTCTGCATGTGCTAATTTGGTAGGTTTGGAACATGGAAAAGGAGTCTTTTTTTTTATCACCTCCCAAGAGGATTCACCAATTGTGAGAACACAATGCTTGTGGTTGCATCTTCTAAAGCATCATCTCTTCCATGAACACCTCATCCAATAACGCTAGTATAAAAAATCTCAGCCTCTCAGTAGCGAAAAGGAACATAATGCATGCACCCTAAATCTCTTATACATACTTGTAGCTCTCCTCCCAAACCAAAGCCATTAGTGGTGTGTGTTCACTTTGCCCTAAATCTTGTGCAAACATCCTGAGGTAAGGAATTGTTGCACCAAGGTCTATGTGTCTTATCCATTGGAGGAGAACACCTTCCAAACAATAGGTAAATTCTCACAAGTATCACTCCGTGGGATGTTGAGAACTCAAAAATTCCACATTCTCATTAATTGAATCTATAAAATTAGAACTTTCGCACAAGACTTGAATTCATACTGAACTTGGACCAAAAGGCTCAGGATCGAGGTATCCGCAATATGATTTGTACTATTCTCATCCAGATCATTTTGCATGGATATATCCTGGAGTTGAAATGCATATTCCAGGTTCCATAGAACATCTCCCATGGAAGACATGTCAATTCCCTTCTCTACCAAGAACTTTTTGGCAATCTCCCTAAATGTTTTCAGAGAACCAGGGTTAATGGTCCCAACAAGGTGAGGGTTAATGATTTTTTCAAGATTGCCTTTTTTCTGCCAGTGCATTTCCCACTCTGCTATATTGAATTGTTCTCTGGGAAAAACAAGATTAATATTTTCCCTTGCACACAAGACCTCCAATATCACTACTCCACAAGAATACACATCAGATTTCTATGTCAGTTGTTTCCTTATGAAGTATTCAGGATCAAGGTACCCAAGGGCCAAAACTACCTTTGGATCCAGTCTTTGAATGTCCAAAGTCTGCCACCTTTTCTTGTGAGCCTGTTATCATGGAGATATCTGACATTTAGATAAGCACATAGGATTCATGACAAGGGAATTATATTGCAAGATTGACCAGATACTGGAGCTTCATTGGTATCTCAACCAATCAAACAGTTTTCCAACACGTCGAGGAAGTCTAAATTGGTGCAGTTGAAAATGAAAGGCAAGATTGTTCTGTCAAGGCCAAATATGATGATGCTAATCTTGAAAACTCTCTCATTATTATAGGTCATGCCTTCGAGCTCCGAGATGGTGATGTTGCAGGGGTTTTGATCTTGTGTCCAATCCACGGTCACACCTTCTAGCTCTAAGATGGTGACATTGTAGGGGTTTTGATCTTGTCTCTGGTCCACTGCCTGAGCTTGGGTACATAAACCTAACACCATGTCAGGTTAAGGGAATTTATCAATATTTGATGAATAAATATTGATAGAGAATTGGAATTCTTGAGACATTGGTTGTCATACATCTTTGGTTGCTCTGTCAATGTACTAAATTTGTCAGTCCTCCAAAAGGAGCCTTCTTCCCATTCTTTCCTACAAAACCGGGGTTCATTAGTGCTGCCATATATGCTAATAAACCCCCTTCATTGTCTCCCCCATCAAGAAATCTGAGTTGTCAAACAAAAATGTGAAGGTCAAGCTCTCCCTCATCGAGGGTTATATGGCATGTCTTGTAACTGTGCAAAGAATCTTCTTTTCAATACATTGTTAGATGGTGCTATGATGCAGATATCCCATCTAATCTTTCTCGCTCACCTTATTACTAAGCTATGTGGGACTCTATTATAACTATGGAAAATGTCTTCAAAGTCCCTACTATGCATGACTTGAGGGGAGCTCTTTTGCAAAAAGATATTTACTACTTTGATTATTAATCAAATAAAAAACCAATAATATTTTTTTATTTAAATCTTAATTTGATATAATCATGTAAATTATGTATTAAAAGAAATAAATATATTCATCAGTACAATTCTCATAGAAATTGATAAAAATAAACACATGTATCCATTATTGCACAATAAACTATACTTGAATATTTTGAATTACATATTTATAACCATTAATAAAGGTTTATATATTATTAAAAAATTAAATAAATTTCATACCTAAACAATTAACAAAAGTTAATAATATGATTAAAAATTAACCAAGGTTCATATCAAACAATTAATAAAAGTTCATACACCATTAAAAAATTAATTAAGGTTCGTAACTAAATTAAAGAAGGTTCATAAAATACTCCCTGATGGGAGTGAGGTTTGAGCAACACGTGGAAGATGTCTCGCATGAGAAAATGTAAGTGGAGCGAGGGTGAGGGACGGTAGTCCTGGTTCCTTCACCATAATGCATGCATCAGGAGAGTTACTGGCTTCATGTTGGAAATTTGTGTGAAAAATAACTATGCATTGGAGTTTGGAGTTGGTGAAAGGATAAGGTGAGGGAAGATGAGGGAGACCAACATTAGAATCCTCACTTTGGTTTGGTGTTGGTCCTGATGGTGGTTGCGGAGGGGAAGCATAAACGTCGCAGGAAGGTTTACGGAGGTAGTGTCTTGTGTGTGCTTGTCGTGGGCATTTGATGGTGCGGTGTGCTCAAACTGTCCCTGCTGCTTAGTTTCTTAGCCAGTGTCTGCATCTGGGTTGAGGATAGGAAGTTGAAGGGAAGTGAGCTCACTCATTTCCATTTTTCTTGGCTTTTGGTGAGCCTGTTTTCTGGTGCTAAGAGAGGAAGCTAGAATCTGCAATCCAAAAAAACTCGAGGGTGGTGCAGGAAAACTAGTTTATTTTCCCAATTTCGTGCCCTATGGGGTGGGGTGGGTGTGATGGTTTTTGGTGGATTGGTGTGTGGTCTCTATGTGGATAATTTGGAGGTTGTTCGCTACCCTGGGGGAAGTTATGCTTAGGCGTGGGCTACTTTTTCATCATTTTTTTTTCAATTTCCTGTGTCGGTTTGTTGGGTGATGGTAATTGGTTTTCCTGGTGGTGGAAGTCTTTATATGGTAGTGGGAGGTGGCTCAGTGCTACCCTACGGTGGTGGGCGGCGAAATTTGGCTCCTTTGATGGTGGTGTTTGTTTTCTATGGTGGGGGGTCTAGTCTCTAGACTCTACTCATGGCAGGGTTCCTCGACCTTGGAGAATTATAAATCCCCTGGTGTTGTGTGGGAATTCCCTCTCCCCTATTGTCCATGGTCCTGTGGGGGTGGTAGACTCATAAATAATCATGGCGGCTCCATTCCAAGGTGGCAAGACTGCGAGGTGTGTGCAGCTTGATATTGTGAGTGTGCATGGGGGTTGTGGAGGAGGTAAGTGGGGGGATAGCAGAGGTGGGGGTTTGAGGGTTAAAAATAAAATTCTTCAGCGCGAAGGAGTCCATGGTGGCAAGGGGAATCATGGGTCTGATTGGTCTGAGGTAAATGAGGGGCAGGTTATCCAACATTGCTTCCTAGAGAATTGTCGTGCACTTATCAACAACCTGATAGAAAGAGTGGACAAAGTTGAGAGAGTCCCTTGTGAGGAGCATGTAGAGTAGATGGAAACATTGGACTAAATGCACTATCTATAGTGCTAAGTTCGAAAGAGACTGGTAGTGGTTTGGCGAGGCCAAAATCAACTCATTGAGAAAGTAGAAAAGTTGGAGACTTGGTTGGCACACTTTGACCGACACGGGCAGTGTGACTTCTGTCCTCCACTGCATCTAGGAACAAACCTCGAAAACCCTACATCCATCACGTCGGACGTATAGTATGATATTTTGTGTTCTTTATGTTTTATATGTGTTTTGGTGCCTCTCGTCCAAACATTTATGGACAATGTCCCTAGTCTCTCTTTTGTATTTTTTCGCATCTTGTGCAATTTTTTTTCAACAAAACCAGTTGGGGTGAGACCACATGTTTTGTAAGCAGCTATATGTATTCCTTTTTTCCTACATGAATAGAACATTGACTTACAAAAAACAAAGGTTCATACATCATTAAAAAATTAATTAAGGTTCATACTTAAATTAATAAAGGTTCATACCTATTTACTAAATAGGCCTATAAATATATATTTTAGGTTTGTCCATTTAGTATTTATCAAATGTAAATATCAAGATTTAAATGAACTCGCATGTTTAACATAAAAAATGTTACATTTAACTATTTATTAAATGTAAATATGAAGATTTAATGTTATGAAACCAGCTCCAAAAATATAAGAAAAGAGAGATTAACACCTTAGAAATAATCCACTTCGAGGGGGAAACCTCCAATACATTACATAAATGAACAATTCTTGGATGACACAAATGAAAAAACCTCCTTCTATATATAGGGGTCCATGGGGTCACAATATAATCCTAACCGACCTAACAATAATAATGTAAGGGAACAATAATAACAATATGGGGGTTACAGGGGTACAACAATAACAATATGGGGGCTACACTAATAAAAATAAGGGACTACACTAGTAATATGGGGACCAAACATGCCCCTCTCCTTCAAAAAAGTGTTTTCCTCAATGCTTGAGTAGCTTTGGATACTTTTGTATAAAATTCTCATCCTCCCATGTAGAATCTTCAATGGGTAAGTTCTTTCACTTGATGAGATACTCTGAAATTGATCGATTTCGTAGTTGTCGAGTTCTTGTTTCTGTGACTATTTCAGGTTCCAATATGATTTTTCCTTCCTCATCAAGTTCTGAGAATATTTTTTGAACTAGAAGTTTGTCACCTATAACCTTCTGTAAGCATGAAACATGGAAAACTAGATGCACTCACGAAGAAGCAGGAAGCTCCAATCTGTATGCCATAGTACCAATATTTTGCAACACCTTGTAAGGACCATAGTATTTTAGCGATAATTTATTATCCTTCTTAGCTTGCTTGAGGGAAATTTTTTTGTATGGTTGTAGCCGTAAAAATACACAATATCCTACATCAAAACTTCTCTCACTACGATGTTGATATGCCTATTGTTTCATTCGATTTTGTGCCAAATTTAGGTTATCCTTCAAGAGTTGGAGAACTTGTTGTTGATGCTTGATGTTATCTTCCACTGCTTGCACCTTAGAATTTTCTCTTAAATATGATGTGATGGACGAAGGATGATATCCATAAAATTCCATAAATGGGGTGATTTTTGCTGCAATATGGAAGGAATTGTTATACCACCATTCAACCAGAGGTAACCACTTGACCCATTGTGTTTTTTTATCAGATACAAAACAATGAATATATCCTTCCAAACATTTTTTCACTATCTCAGTTTGACCATTGGATTGAGGATGATAAGATGAGCTATGAGCTAGTTGAGTACCCAAACAAGAAAATAATTCCGTCCAAATTTTTTTAGTAAAAATGGGATCTCTGGCACTTACCATAATCTTTGGGTTTCCATGTAGCTTTTGAGTTGTTTCCATAAATTTAGTCATGCAATTGTACTTGCTTTAAATGGATGAGATAATGCACAAAAGTGTGCATACTTGGTAATTCTATCAACTACCACCATGATGACACTCTTTCCTTCGAACTTAGGTAAACCTATGATAAAATCCATTGAAATCTCAACTTTGACTTGGAATGGATAAAGGTTGTAGAAGACTCAGGGTCTTAATTGTCTCAACTTTATTTTGCTAGCAAACCAAACATACTTCCACAAAATTTTGAATATTATATTTAAGGCCATCCCAAAAAAATTCTTTCTTCACCCTGTGGTGAGTTTTTAAAAATCGTGAGTGTCCTCCTAAAGGAGAAGTGTGAAATTCCAAAAGAATCTATTGTTTTAGTTTGGAATTCTTACAAAGATATAAGTGATATTTGTACTGTAAGGAATCATTTTTCCAACTAAATGTATCAGATGTATTAGGATCTTGCTTCAACTTTTGAATGAGTCTCCACACTTCTTCGTCCTTCTTCCATTCATCCCTTGCTTCGGTTATACAATATGGTTGGATAATAGAAATTTCACAAAGAAATGCTTCCACATCTTCATCCTTTCTTGAGAGTGCATCTGTAACAACATTTAGCTTCCATTTTTTGTATATGATTTCAAAGTCATAACCTAACATCTTTGTGACCCATTTTTGCTGCTCTTCTGAAGATATTCTTTGTTCCAAAAAGTGTTTAAGACTATCATGATTAGGTTTTACCTTGAAGTGCCTTCCCATTAGGTAAGGTCATCATTTCTTTAATGCATGTAGTATTGCCAACATTTCCTTCTCATAAATAGTTTTCTGTAAATACTTTCCTTTGATTGGACGATTTTCAAAAGAAATTGGTCTTCCTTCTTGCATTAAAGCAACACCAATTCCATTTCCTGAGGCATCACATTCCATAATAAAGGTTTTTGTGAATTCTGGCGTAGCTAAGACCGGTGCTAGGCACATTTCCTCTTTAAGATGTTTAAAGGCCTTAGTTGTGCCAGGAGTCCATGAAATTTCTTATTTCTTCAATAATGTTGTTATAGGTGCTGCTATTCTCCCATAATTCTTAACAAACTTGCGTTAATACCCTGTTAACCTGAGAAATCCTTGCAACTTCTTTATGGTTGTGGAGGAATTTCCATTCTTGTTATGGTGCTGCTATTCTCTCATGATCTGTGGAAGTTAGGATTGTTTTAGGCTCCCAAATTTCATCTCAAAGAGGTGATCTTGGGAAAATCGTCATAACTCTCTCTCTGAGCGTTAGATTGGAAATATTTAAAAAATGGCCATAAGTACATGAACTGTAGTTTCCTATGTATCAATTTCAGAGCCGAAGGAGGAAACAATGATACTTGGAAATTCATACAATTTCGCTCTACTGAACTAGTCCATAATTAGGTGATCGTGGGAGATTGGACATAACTTTTCCTTGAAGAATCCAAATTACGCCAAATTTGTGGCATTCAAAAGAATATTTAGAGGGCTACTTTAGGGCCAAATTTCAGATATTAAAGATACGAAATCACAGAGATAATTCAGTTTCAATATCGAGCTCCTCAAAAGCAAGAAAACAGTGTGTATTTTTTTCCCGAATTGCATAAGTCTTGTGTGAAAAATCAGTTTGAAGTAATTCCAAGGGATATTGAAGCATAGATATCAGTATTGGGTTCTAAAATGCTACCTAAAAATAATTTAACACCCACTAAGCCTTCATATGGCTCTACTATGATTCATGAAGAGGAAGAAGCGCTACATGACATATCAAAATTACAAGAGAAAGTGCACCAAATTTCGCTCTCGCAAAGAGCAATAAAAAATGAAATGGAAGTTTTGAAGAAAGACCTGGAAGCTAAGATGGATTGTTTGAAGAAAGGAGTGGAAGCTAAGATGGATGGTTTGAAGAATGGCATCGAAGCTAAGATGGATGGCATGGAAGTTGGCATGGAAGCTAAGATGGATGACATGGAAGCTAATATCGATAAAAAAATGAAAGACAACATGGAATACATGAAGAATGATCTCAAAGAAGACATGGAAGGTTTGACGAAAAGGTTAATACAAGAAATGATTCCTAATGGCGGAAATATAGTGGAGGAAACTCATGATGAGAACAAAATAAATGTTAATTGTGATTTCATAAACTCTAATGTTGGATTGAAGAACCACCATATTCCAAAGATGGATATGAGGAAGTTTGATGGCAAGGATCCCATAACATGGATACTATAGATGGAGAAATATTTTGATCTCAATAATGTGCAAAACACACAAAAGGTATGCAATACAACTTTACATTTAGAACAAAATAAATTTGTATGGTATCAATGGCTTTGCTCCCGTAAAAAAATTGTCACTTGGTCAATTTTTACAGAGGAAATGATAGCACATTATGAGGATACAAAGAGAAACACCTTCTTTAGCCAATTGATAAATCTCAAACAAAAGGGTTTAGTGGTGGAGCACATTGAGGAATTCCAAAAACTGAATATAAGGGTAACTGATATTCCATAGGAACATAGGATTGATGTCTTCATAGGGACTTTAAAGGATAACATCCAAAATTAAGTTCGTGTTTGGGAAAATAATTCATTGGAGAAGGCATTCAGATTGGCAAGAAAAAATGAATGTAATATTATGGCGACAAGGAAGCCTACCACTCACATCTATAAAGATGGAAGTGTTGCTACTCCTAAACTTCCACAACCTACAAGGTTGACACCACAACAATTGGAAGAAAAAGTGCAAAAGGCTTTGCTACAATTTTGATAGATAATACACTAAAGGTCATAAGTGTGCTTAGAAGAAATTATTTTACATAGATTGTGAAGAGGAGGAAGAAAATGAATAAGAAACTTCAAAAGAAGAGGATATACACCAGGAACCAACCTTATAAGAAGAAGAAATGAGTCTGACCATATCGTGTAATGCATTGGTAGGAATTACCACTCCTCAAAATCTCAAGATAAAAGGACATATCAAGAAGAAAAAGGTAATAGTGTTGATTAATTCGGGTAGTACCCATAATTTATTCATTGTAAGGTAGCCAAGGAATTGAATTGTTTCCTATACCCAGCACCATAATGTCAAGTGATGTTTGCAAATGGAGGAACTATAAATTTATCTAGAAAAAGCCATAATATCAAGCTAACCATGGGGGAATATGTATTGAATAGTCCAATGCTTTCCATTCCAATGGGAGGTGTTGATGTTGTACTAGGAGTACAATGGTTACAATCTTTGGGGACAATAACTTTTAATTTTCAAGAACTTTTCTTGAAATTTTTTTCGGAAGGAAATGAAATCAAATTACGGGATATCGCAAGGAAGCCAAGAAAGATAATCAGCTCTAATGTCATGAAAAAGCTTCTAAAGAAAGAAAAATGAGGCATAATTACACAATTATTCTCACTAGAAGTTCCAACATCAAAATCATCTATTTCTCCAGATCTCCAACAAGTCTTGGACAGTCATTCCAAGGTGTTTGAAACACTCAAAGGACTCCCACCTATTTGTGATCATGATCATGCTATTCATTTTATTCCAGGAAGCGTTCCTCAAAACATCAGGCCTTACAGATATCCTTATGTCCAAAAGAGTGAAATTGAATGTGTGATTGCAGAAATGTTAGAGGCTGGTATAATTTAACCTAGTCAAAGTTCTTTCCCTGCTCTAGTAGTATTGTTGCACAAGAAGGATGGATCATGGTGCATGTGTCTGGATTATAGGAGCTCAATAATCTCACTATTAAAGATAAATTTTCCATTCCTATGATTGATGAATTATTGGATGAATTACATGGAGCAATTTATTTTACCAAGTTGGATCTTTGTTAAGGATATCATCAAATTAGAATGAAGATTGAATATATTCCGAAAACAACATTTCAAACTCATGAGGTTCATTATGAATTTTTGGTCATGCCTTTTGGCCTTACCAATGCACCTTCTACATTTCAAGGGTTGATGAATTCCACTTTCAAACCCTTAGAAAATTTGTGCTAGTATTTTTTGATGACATACTAATCTACATAAGATATTGGAAGGATCATGTTCAACATGTTGACAGGGTGCTCAAACTATTGGAGGAGAAACAATTATATGCAAAAACATCCAAATGTTTCTTTGGAGTATAAGAGGTGGAATATCTAGGTCATATTGTATCTCACGAGGGTGTTAAGGTAGACCCTAACAAAATTAAAGCCATTAAGGAATGAAAAGTCCCCACAACCATAAAGAAGTTGTGAGGATCTCTCGGGTTAACAGGGTATTGTTGCAAGTTTGTTAAGAATTATGGGAGAATAGCAGCAATTCTAACAACATTATTGAAGAAAGATGCATTTTCATGGACTCTCAAAGCAACTAAGGACTTTGAACATCTTAAAGAGGCAATGTGCCTATCATCGGTCTTAGCTACGTAAAAATTCACAAAAGCCTTTATTGTGGAATGTGATGCCTCGGGAAATGGAATTGGTGTTGTTTTAATGCAGGAAGGAAGAAGGAATTGGTGGTAGTTGATAGACTTACCAAGTATGCACACTTTTGTGCACTATCTCATCCATTTAAAGAAAGTATAGTTGCTACTGCATTTATGGAAACAATTCAAAAGCTACATGGAAACCCAAAGATTATTGTAAGTGACAGAGATCCCATTTTCACTGGAAATTTTTGGACGGAATTATTTTCTTGTTTGGGTACTCAAATATCTCATAGCTCATCTTATCATCTTCAATCCGATGGTCAAATTAAGATAGCCAATAAATGTTTGGAAGGATATCTTCGTTGTTTTGTATCTGATAAGAAACCACAATGGGTCAAGTGGTTACCTCTCGTTGAATGGTGGTATAACACTTCCTTCCATACTGCAACAAAAATGACCCCATTTATGGCACTTTATGGATATTATCCACCATCCATCACATATTCTTTAAGAGAAATTTCTAAGGTTCAAGCAGTGGAAGATCACATCGAGCATCAACAGGAAGTTCTCCAACTCTTAAAGGATAAACTAAATTTGGCACAAAATCGAATGAAACAATAGGCTGATCAACATCGCAGCGAGATAAGTTTTGATGTAGGAGACTCAGTATTTTTACACGTACAATGATACAAACAAATGTCCCTAAGAAGGATAATAACTTATCGCCAAAGTATTATGGTTCTTACAAGGTGTTGCAAAAGATTGGTAATATGGCATACAAATTGGAGATTCCTGCATTTTCGTGAGTGCATCTAGTTTTCCATGTTTCATGCTTAAATAAGGCTATAGGGGAAAAACTTCCAGTTCAAACAATATTGCCAGAACTTGATGAGGAAGGAAAAATCACATTGGAACCTAAAGCAGTCACAGAAACAAGAAATCGACAGCTACGAAATCGATCAATTTCAAAGTATCTCATCAAATGGAAGAACTTATCCACTGAAGATTCTACATGGGAGGATGAGAATTTTATACAGAAGTATCTAGAGCTACTCAAGCATTGAGGACAATGCTTTTTGGAAGGAGAGGGGCATTTTAGGTCCCTATATTACTAGCATAGTCCCTTATTATTGTTAGTGTAACCCCCTTATTGTTATTGTTGTACCCCTGTAACCCCAATAGCGTTATTATTGTGCCCTTACATTATTATTGTTAGGTCGGATAGGATTATATTCTGACCCCATGGTATCCTATATATAGAAGGGGGTTTTGTCATTTGTATCATCCAAGAATTGTTCATTTATGTAATGTATTAGAGGTTGCCCCCTCGAAGTGGCTATTTATAAGGCGTTGATCTCTCTTTTCCTCTATTTTTGGAGCTGGTTTCATAACACGATCACAAATAGGTGGGAGTCCTTTGGGAGTTTTAAACACCTTGGAATGATTGTCCAAAACTTTTTGGAGATCTGGAGAAATAGATTATTTTGATGTTGGAACTTCTAGTAAACATAATTGTGCAATTATGCCTCATTTTTCTTTCTTCAGAAGATTTTACATTTCATTAGAGATTATTATCTTTCCCGACTTCCCTATGATACCTCGTAATTTTATTTCCTTTCCTTCCGAATTTTTTTTCAAGAAAAGTTCTTGCAAATTAAAAGTTATTGTCCCCAAAGTTTGTAACCATTGTACTCCTAGTACAACATCAACACCTCCCATTGGAATGGAAAGCATTGAACTATTCAATACATATTACCCCATGGTTAGCTTGATATTATGGCATTTTCCAGAGCAATTTATAGTTCCTCCATTTGCAACCATCACTTGACATTCTGGTGTTGGGTATAGGAAACATTTCAATTCCTTGGCTACCTTACAATGAATAAAATTATGGGTACTACCTAAATAAATCAACCCTATTACCTTTTTCTTCTTGATATGCCCTTCTATCTTGAGAGTTTGAGGAGTGGTAATTCCTGCCAATGCATTACACGATATGGTGGGAATCATTTCTTCTCCTTCTAGGGTTGGTTCCTGGTGTATATCCTCTTCTTTTGAAGTTTCTTGTTCATTTTCTTCCTCCTCTTCACAATCTAAGTAAAATAATCTCTTTTTAGCACACTTATGACCTTTAGTGTATTTGCTATCACAACTGTAGCAAAGCCTTTTGCTCTTTTTTCTTCCAATTTTTGTGGTGTCAACCTTGTAGGTTGTGGAAGTCTAGGAGTAGCAACACTTTCATCAATTGGCTAAAGAAGGTGTTTCTATCTGTATCCTCATAATGTGCTATCATTTCCTCTGTAAAAATTTACCAAGTGACAATTTTTTTACGGGAGCAAAGCCATCGATACCATACAAATGTATTTTGTTATAAATGTAAATTTGCAATGTGTACCTTTTGTGTGTTATGCACATTATTGAGATCAAAATATTGCTCCATCTGTAGTATCCATGTTACGGGATCCGTGCCATCAAACTTCCTCATATCCATATTTGGAATATGGTGGTTCTTCCATCCAGCATTAGAGTTTATGAAATCACGATTAACATTGATTTTGTTCTCATCATGAGTTTCCTCTACTATCTTTTTTCCATTAGGAAACAATTCTTGTATCAACTTTGTCAAACCTTCCATGTCTTCTTTTAGATCATTCTTCATGTTTTCCATGTTGTCTTTCATTTTTTCTTCCATGTCATCCATCTTAGCTTCCATGCCAGCTTCCATGCCATCCATATTAGCTTCCACACCTTTCTTCAAACCATCCATATTATTCTTCAAAAAATCCATATTTTCTTCCACACCTTTCTTCAAAACTTCCATTTCATGTTTTGTTTCTCTTTGCGAGAGCGAAATTTAGTGCACTTGTTCTTGTAATTTTGATAGATCATGTTGCAATTCTTCATATTCATGAGTCATAGTAGAGTATTCTAAGGGCATAATGGGTGTAAAATTCTTTTTAGGGGGCATTTTAGAACCCAATACTGATATCTATGCTCAATAGGCCCTTGAAATCACTTAAAACTGATTTTTCGAACAAGACTTATGCAATTTGAAAAAAATACACACATTTTTCTTGTTTTTTAGGAGCTCAATATTGAAACTGAATTATCTTTGTAATTGCGGATCTTCAATATTTGAAATTTGGTCCTGTATTAGCCCTCTGAATCTTCTTTCAAATGCCATAGGTCTAAACGGATTTGGATACTTCAGGGAAAATTTATGTTGAATCTCCCACAATGACCAAATTATGGACTGTTTTAGTAGAGTGCACTTATATGGTGTGCCACGTATCATTGTTTCCTCCTTCGGCTTTGAAATTGATACACAGGAAACTAAAATCCGTGTACTTGAATCCATTTTTTACATAATTCCAATCCAATGCTCATAGAGAGAGTTTTGATGATTTTTCCAAGGTCACCTCTTTGAGATGAAATTCGGGAGTCTGAACAAACCCTAACTTCCATAGATCATATCTCTGAAAATATTGCGAACCAAGATTTAAAATTTTTACAGGAAGTTCCTGAGGATTTTGGCTTCGCACTGTAAAAAATTTCAGCTTCTTAAACATTGTATAAAAAAATTATACTGAAAATTCCACAATGACATGTTTAGGTGAAATTCAGGAGCCTGAAAAACCCAAACTTCCACAGATCATATCTCTGAAACTATTGCGAACCAAGATCTTAAATTTGTACGCGAGTTTCCTCAGGATTTCAGCTTCTCTCTGTAAACATTTTAGCTTCTGAACCTTCGTAGAAAAATTTTTTATAGCGAAAATTCCACGATGACCTGTTTGGAGCAGCAAAACCCTAGAATCCAAAGCTCTCATACCAAATGTTATGAAACTAGCTCCAAAAATAGAACAAAAGAGAGATCAACGCCTTGTAAATCAGCCACTTCGAGGGGGAAACCTATAATACATTACATAAATGAACAATTCTTGGATGATACAAATGAAAAAACCTCCTTTTATATATAGGTGTCCATGGGGTTACAATATAATCCTAGCCGACCTTACAATAATAATGTAAGGGAACAACAATAACAATATGGGGGTTACACTAATAAAAATAAGGGACTACACTAGTAATATGGGGACCTAACATTTAACCTTAGAATTAAAACAACTTACACTTTTAACATAAATCAATGAAGTTTAAAAATTAAACTTTATGGCCAAATAATAAATATTAATATTAATATTAATATTAATTTGACTATCTGAATATTACCTTTACTAAAATTATAATGAAGGAATTAGTGTAAAGTTGATAGATGATACATGCAATTTTAGTGCTAAACTTTAGAGACAAAAGTGTATTCATAATTTTAACACTGTAAATTCAAAGACCCCTTTGTCTCTAAATTTTAACACTGCAAATGGATTGAGGGACACCTATAGTGAAATGTCAATTTGGTACCAAAATTGCAATTTTCTATTTATGGAGTGACATAATTAAAAATTACTGACATAATTGACTAATTCATATACTTGTTGTACTTATTATTTGGCCATATTTTTATTCTTGGACTATAATAGTCATTTACGTTAATCATTATTATTTTGTCACTTATTACCTAGTCATATATTTTAATCCTAGACTAAATTAGTCATTTAAGTTAGTCGCTTTTAGCTTAGTCACTTATTATCTAGTCATATATTTTATTCCAAGACTAAATTAGTCATTTAAGTCGGTCATTTTTAGTTCGGTCACTTAAAATTGCTCAAATTTAGTATTAATTCACTTGAAATAACTGCAATGACTAACATTTTTAGTCACCTAGTCATTAATTTCATCATTTTTTACTAGTTTATGGCCCCAAAACCATTAACCCCTTACAAAATCACATGCTTTTACAAAAAGGATGGGCTTCGACCGACCCCAAAGCCCTTACAACACCTCGCGGTACATTTAATACCACTACAAAGATAAGATTTTTCTTTAGTCCTGGAACATACAAAACATCTATCAGTCTGAGAGGGGAGCCAAACTACCTCTGAAAGGTAATTTTACCTATATTGATCGTGTTATACCTCCCTTCATCTCCAAACTATATGTTCTACTGCAGGTCCTTCTCCTCCAAGTCACTGAAGAGATATATATTCCATGTCATATCGAATGAGGCATTGCTATCTAGATACCACATGCATCCCATTGAAGTGTTGGCCATGCATGCAATGAGTGTAAAATCAAGCTCGAACTGTGAAGCTAGTGCTTCACCTGCTGCAACTACGGGCTCCTTCTTGCTTGCCTTCTTCTATGGACAATTCAAGGCATAGTGTCTGTGATCGTGATAGTGAAAACACTTGATCTTAGTGAAGTCTCTCTTTCCCTCTTCACCTTGGGAATTATTTCCCTTGGCTTTCTTGACTTTTCCAAAAAATGCAAAATATTAATATTTGTCTTAGGTCCCATCTCTAGTGCTCCTCCTTATCTCTTCTATTATCAAGTTGGACCACAAACGCTTCTAGTGTAGTAGATTCTCCCTCCCATTCATAGATTCCTAGTAAGTATGCCAGCTATTGGGAAGGCCTAGAAGATCTAAGCTCACCAAATAATCTCGGGCTACTGTCACACCACACTTCCAATCTCATCTTGACATTGAGTGAACTTCGTTAAGTATTTTGGTATTGTCTCACCCTCCTCCATCTTGATCTTTCTGAGATTATCTTTCAGAACCAACTTCCTATGGTCGATGTTATTTTGAAATAGATCTGTCAAGGCATTCCACATATCATATGGAGTCACATTCCCATGGATACTCGAGAAAATATGATCTCAAACTCATTCTAACAAGATTCTTCTCGCATTTTCTACCTTCTTCTTCCATGCATCAAGAAGTTGAGCATCTGCTGCTGCGGGCTAGGGAATATCACTGTTTATGAATTCCTTTAGTCCAGTGCCCTCAAAAACTACCTCCATCTTGTCCTTCCATTCTATGTAATTCAAATTTCCCTCAAGGGCATATTCAATTATCAAGCCATTGAAAGTAATCTTGATCTATTGTTGGATCTTGATGAATAAATCTGCAAATTTGAACCTTTTTTAAAAAACAAACTCAATTTATTCTCTTCTATAATGATTCCTGGCGCTCTTATACCATGTATAAAATCTACCAACAATATTGAAACTGATCTTGTAGTGAACTAAAAAAAATATTGAATCCTTCTACAAATTATGGAAACAAAACACAATCGCACAATCACATAACAAGTAAGAGAGAGAGACAATCAATCGCACAATAGAAGATGTATCTAGGGAAATAAACTGCTCAAAACCCCTCTGTATCTATATTTAATATGATCAATATCATGAAACAATACAATGTTATTCTTCACACTGAGAAACCTCTGCACTCTCCTGACTGTCTCACTCTGATCTAGCTCAGATCTGGATTTTTAATCAAAGCAACTTTGGTCCAATATTTAACCTGTTGCTTGCCTCTACCTGGCATGCCTTCCTTACGCATTCTTGGGCTAATTGAGACCCTATTAATTAGTAAAATACCAATTAATTATTTCAAAATCCTTCAAGGCCTTCTCGATGACCTCATCTATGACTTGTACAATTTTCTAATAGTACAACTGATAGATCTCTTCTCTTTAAACTCAGTCTTAACTGGGCCTTCCTTAGAACTAACATGAAACAGATATTTATATTGAACTATTAGTTAATTGATTGATCACTAATTGTGAATTAAATCATATTTAATTCACTAGACCTCTCACTAGCTCATCTCTCAGTTAGAACTAGTTAAACTGATTTTAACTCAATTAATTAAGTTAACTAATTACAACACAAAAAACTGTAACTAGACCCCCTAAATTCATGGGAGGACCATACATGCCTCCTCTCCAACCTCTAACTCAAATTATCTAAGCTAACTAAGCATTCTTGACTCAGTTAACTGATACAAGTTGTCATGAGATGAAATTACAATTTTTCTTCCAATTTAATTAAGGCAAAATTAAATCAGAAGCCCCCTATGGTACCATTTCTGGGTGACATTTTCATTGTTTCTTGTTTCCAATTTCAACACTTCCTCTCAACAAGAAAGGAATTAATTCTATCATGATATGTTACCTTTGGAATTTTTTTCATGCAGCACTTATCTCGTGGTGTTTTCTCCTGCAACTCCTAAAACTAAATCATTATGATGCATATCTCTTCACTGTCTCTGACTGCTGCTAGCTATTGAATTGTCTACTGGAAACTCTACATTGTTTCTGTTGGAAATACTGAGAGGGGGGGGTGAATCAGTATTCCTTTCAATTAGAGCATTAGTTAATCTTCAATTATTATCAGTGTTTGTACAATGATAGTAGCAAACAAGAGGAACACAAATGCACACAGTTTTTAAGGTGGAAACCCACTCTGGGACAAAAACCACGTAATGCTTTTCTAATAATTCTTTAATATTCAACTCCAATTGAAAATAAAGCTCCAACTTCCTAGAATCTAGAAAATCATTCTTCTCCAACTCCCACTGGATGGACGCTCCAACGCCCGAGATTCTTCAGTAGTCAACTGAATAGATGCCCCAACACCCAATGAGCTACAACTCACCCTAGCACCACCCTACCACCCTATAGAAGAATAAAAGAAGAATGGACTCCCGTACCAGGGAAAATGGTCCACTTTACAATGATATAGAATGATGTAGAAGAAGAAGATATAATAGACCATAACCCCAAATTTGACACAACCACCTAATGATGATCCTAGACCTCCCAACACTGCCTCTTCAACCCTTGGCAGATAGATACTAGTACAATTTGTACAATAATATATTTACAATGACTAAGTACAATGATACCTTTACAATGATTATATGCAGTGCTGCCCACTTGAAGACTTCATATGATGAAATTCTTGCTGCTGTTATGCACCTTGGTTGCTGCTCTTGTCATGCTACCCTCTGCTGCACCTTGCTTTGATTTTCTGCCGTAGAAAGTTTGGTCCTTTGCAATCCTTGACAACACATGATCTAGCTTTTTCTTGCCTTCTAGGAGCTCGATATTGAATCTGTTGTATCTCTATTATTTCAGATCCTCAATATCTAATTTTTGGTCCTATAGTATTCCTCTGATTCATCTTTCCATTGCCACAGGTCTGACCCAATTTGGATTCTTCAAGAGAGAGTTATACCCAATCTCTCACAATGCCCTGATTATGGACTGTTTCAGCAGAGCGCACTTGTACGAAGTGCCACGTGTCATTGTTTCTTCATTTGGCTCTAAAATTGATAGAGTGAAACTAAAGACTGTGCACTATCTGCTACTTTTTATGGAATTCCAATCCGATACTCAGAGAGAGATTTATGACAATTTTACGAAGGTCATTTATTTGAGATGAATTTCAGGAGCTTGTAAAAACCCTGACTTCCACAGATCATATCTCCAAAAATGTTGTGCAACTTGATCTGACATTTTTACGGAAGCTTCCTCAAGATTTCAGCTTCGCCTCATAAAAATTTCAGCTTCTTAACCTTTGTAGAAAAAAAGTTAGAGCGAAAATTCCATGATGACCTGTTTCAGATAGCGAAATCCCTTGCCTAAGGAGGAAATGAAGATCACAATTTATATAAATGCTTAAGTTGAGAGGGGCTTCAACAAGTGAACGTGGGAGGGATTTTAGGAGCTTAAAAAATATTAATTATGACATTTCAATGACCCAAGCCCCAACCCCATGGGGTTTTAGCCCACTAACTGGGGGTACAAACTTCAAACATCAATATCTCTCAAACCGTGAAGAATTACATGGCATGCCATATATCAACGGAAACATCTCGACAAGTAGAAACCATAAAAATAATTATTGACCCAGAATATATTAATTTGGTAGGTCAAAATTCCCATTCAATATTGGGTTAGCCCTTGGTGCTGCTTGGGTTGACATCAATGACAACCGCTGATCAACAATCTCCCCCTTTGGCATTGATGGCAACACAAGTACTCCCCCTAACACAAAACCGTCCTGCAGACCTGTAATCTAATGAGAACTTGGGAGAATCCCAAGCTTTTGATGAAGATATTCAAATGCTTCACGAGGTAAAGGTTTAGTGAAGATATCAACAATTTTTTCTTTTGTACAAACATACTCAAGTTTGATATTATTTTCAGCGACTTGTTCTCTAACAAAATGATATTTGATCGGAATGTGTTTTGTTTTTGAATGCATGACAGGATTCTTGGAGATAGTGATGGCACTGGTGTTGTCACAGAATATCGGAATAGGATCACTTAATTGTACTTGAAGATCTTGAAAATTTTGTTTCATCCAAAGGACTTGAGTACAACATGCTGTCACTGCAATGTATTCTGCTTCTGCTGTAGATAATGAGATTGAGGTTTGCTTTTTGCTCAACCATGATACGAGACAACCACCTAGATAGAATGCTGCTCCACTAGTACTCTTACGATCATCAATGCTTCCTGCCCAATTTGAATCTATAAAGGCTTGAATAATGATATTGTTACCCTTGGGATACCACAAGCCATAATCTTTTGTGCCCTTTAGATATCGAATAATTCTTTTGACGACAATAATATGAGATTCTTTTGGTGCTGCTTGGAATCTCGCTACTCGTCCAACTGCTGTGGCAGCATCTCGCCAAAGAGGTCGTTACATATAGAAGACTACCAATCATAGATCCGTTCAACCTCTCGATCCACATCCTGGGGATGAGTCGCCTATGCTCAATTTGCAACCCGTTACCATCGTGAGTAAGGATCGTTTGCAATCTTCCATTTTGAATTTCTTCGAGCATTTCGATGTACTTGGCTTGACATATAAATATTCCTTTCTCTTGCCGAGATATTTAAATCCCTAAGAAGTATGTCACCACCAAGTAAAGACATCTCAAACTCACTTTTCATCTTTTTAGAAAAGTTCTTACTTAGTCGATCATCATTGCTACCAAATATTATATCATCCACATATACCTCAACAATTGTTAAATTATCTTTATCTATTTGTACATAAAGATTGCTATCAACAGTACCTTTCTTAAACCCTTGTTGACGTAGATATCCATCAAGATGATCATACCATGCTCTGGGAACCTACTTGAGACCATATAGAGCCTTCTTTAACCTACAAACATAGTCTTATTTTTGTGATAGTAGAAAACCTTTAGGTTTCTCGATGTAAACTTCTTCTTCTAATTCTCCATTTAGAAATGTTGACTTAACATCCATTTGGTAGGCTTTGATTTTTCTTGAACATGCATAGGTGAGAAAAACTCAGATGGCTTCCATTCTGGCAACTGGTGCAAGTGTTTCGTCAAAATCAATTCCTTCCACTTGTGCATAGCCTTTGCAAACCAATCTTGCTTTGTTTCTGGTAACCTTCCCATATTCATTCAATTTGTTTCTGAACACCCATTAAGTCCCAATTACATTTTTATGTTTTGGTCATGGAACTAATTCCCAGGTGTTATTCTTCTCAATTTGATCCAATTCTTCATTCATAGCTGCTACCCAATGTTCATTTTGGCTGGCTTCCTCAAAACTACTAGGCTCAAAGGTTGCTAGAAAAGCAACGTGAGCTTGTTGTGATGAACGAAGCTGTCGAACTTCATTTATGTCACCAATGATTTGATTTGATGGATGGTTCTTTTGAATCCACTCTTTGGTTCTCCTTGGAGGAGCTTCTTGTTGTTGTTCTGGTATATCTTGATGATCATTGTTTACTTCTTCCTCGTTGATAGTTGCTTCTTGTTCTAAAATTTTATCTGTGTCTTTTTCAGCCTCTATCTCAAGTTTCAAATATTCTAGATCCTCATCAATACTCGCTAGAACACCATCTTCGTCAAATGTAACATTTATGCTCTCCACTATCTGTTTTCGTCTTAGATTATAGCATTTATAGGCCTTTATTTTGCATAAGTAACAAACAAAGATACCTTCATCAACACGTGATTCAAACTTACCCAAATTTTGATCTTCTCTTTTGATATAACATTTGCTTCCGAAGATTCTAAAATATTTTACATTAGCTGGTTTTCCTTTCCATAATTCATATGGAGTCTTGTTGCAATTATTTCTGAGAAGACTTCGGTTGATAATGAAGACTGCCGTATCAATTGCTTGAACCCATAATTTTTCATCCAATTTTGAGTCCTTCAACATTGTTCTACCCATTTCCTGTACAGTTCTATTCTTTCTTTTAGCAACTCCATTTTGCTGAGGTGTTCGTGCTGTTGAAAATTGCCTTTTTATTCCATTTTCGTCACAGTATTGCTGAAATAATTTGGAATTGAATTCTCCACCATTATCTGATCTTAAACACTTTATTTTCAAATCAGTTTCATTTTCAACCAACTCCTTGTAGATCTTAAAGCACTCAAATGTTTCATATTTTTTCTTTAGGAAACTGGCGGCTGTCATCCTGGTATAGTCATCTATCATCAACATGAAATATAATTCTCCATCTAAGCCTTTTGTTCTCACAGGACCACATAGATCAGTATGTATCAATTCCAATGGATGTGATGAAAAGTGTTATTTTGTTTTAAATTGGACTTTTGTCTACTTTCCATGCCGACATGCCTCACATAGTGTGTTGGAAGGTTTTGATATTTTCGGCATTTCTCGTACTGCTTCCTTTTTTCTTATCCTGACAAGATTGTCAAAGTTTATGTGACCCATTCATTTGTGCCATAACCAACTTTCATCTTCTTTAGCTAGTAGACATGCTTTAGTTGCTTCATCCAGAACATATATGTTGTTTGGAGCTCAACTTGCTATAGCCACAATTTTACCATACCTGCCTTTCCTGATTTCACATTTTGTGGAGTTCAATAGCATTGTGTGTCCTTGATCACACATTTGTCCAACACTAAGAAGATTGTGATTCATGTTTTCGACTAATAGAACATTGTTGGCTATAACATCTTTGCTTCCGAGAGTGACGGTACCTGATCCTATAACATTTAAAGATCCATCATTTCCAAAGGATATGGTTCCATCCTTATTCTCTTTAAGAGATACAAATTTCTTTCTATCTCCAGTCATATGCGTTGAGCAACCGCTGTCAACATACCACACATCTTTATTTTTTTGAGCCTTGAGAGCGAGAGCACAATTATCAGTCTTCTTCTTCTTCCATGTTCGTTCATTCTATGGCTTTGAAGATTCTTCTGGAGGATTTTCAAGTCTGCAGTCTCTGGCTATGTGTCCAAAGTTCTGAAATTTGTAACATTCCATATTATTTCTTAAATTTTCAAATCTATTGATGTTTCGTTGAGCCCTGGGAGGTTCATATTTGAAGAATATCTTGGAATTGTATTGGTTCATAGGGTACGTGCGACATTCTACAGCTTTATGACCAAATTTTCCACATGAATAACAATAGCCATGAAAAATATGTTGGTACCTGGATGAAAATCTTCGTCGAGGAATCGTCTTCCAAGGATGTGCTTGCGAATCTTTTCCAATGAAGTCTTCATGTATGTCAGATCTCATAGGTTCATTGTATTTTGTTGTAGAAGGTCTTGCTTCTTCTTCTTTGTAACCGAGGCCAGTTCTGTCGTTGTAAGATCGTTGATTGTTGATGAGTTCTTCCAATGCCCTTGAGCTATTGGCATAGTTTTGGATAGTTTTTCCCTTCTTCACTTCCTTACGCAGCGAGACTACTTCGGCTTCTAATGCTTCCCTTTCTTGGTTGCTTTCTTCCAACTTCTTTTGAAGTGACTCTTCAATACATTTCTGTTCTTAAACCTCAATTTTGAGACCTTGAACTTGTTCTTCAAGAGTGTTGGAGCGGATCTTCTCAGCATTTAGATCTTTTATAAGCTTGATTGCCTCCTCATAAAATTCTTCTATGGTCAACCCTTCTTCTTCATCGTTTGATACTTCTTGTTTATTGTGCTTAGCCATAAACAATACTTTCTCATTGGCTTCTTCTTTGTTGTCACTTTCTTCATCAGATGAGGAGCTATCTTCTTTAGAGAGAAATTTCCTTTTGGATCCTTTATTTTTTCCTTGCTTGTTGAATTTCTTAAAGCCTTTCTTTCCTTTTGAGTTTCCATCACTTTTTTTTGGACATTTTGCTACGAAATTCCCAACCTCACCACAACCGAAACATATCAATGGAAGTTTACCTTTGAATTTTCCCTTACCAGGTTTTAGTTTTCTTGTAAAGTAAGCATATTCTTCATCTGAAAGACCTTCTCCATCATCTCCCTTTTCTTCACACTTTCAGGTGCATGTCATTTCAATTGAAGGTTGTTTGTCCTTATTGGTTTGCTTAGATGCAACGAACGTAGTTTCTAGATTTTAAGTACCCTTTTCTTCATCAAGTCTCATTTCATATGCTATGAGAACTCCATGTAATTCTTCCTTGCTGAGTTTGTCCAGATTTGCACTATATTCTAAGACCGATACCTTTGGGTTGAATCTCCCTGGTAACGTTCTAAGAATCTTCTGTATAATAGTCTTCTCGTCAATTGGCTCTCCCAATCCTTCCAGAGTATTGGTTATTTCATCAACGTATTGGAAGTATGCAACAATGTTGCAATATTCTTTCATTCTGAGTTGCTCAAATTTTTCTCTATAGATTTGAAGCTTTGCTTCTTTGACATTTGAGTCACCTGCATATATATTCTCAAGCTTGTCCTATACATTTTTGGCGGTTTTACAACCCAACACCTTATGATAAGCAGATTCAATAAGTCCACTGATAATAATATTCTTTGCTTTTTCATCATTTACCAAATTATTCTTACCTTGTTCATCCGCGGTTGATGTAAATCCATTTTGAACAGTGTCCCATACTTCGTAACCTTGCGCCAAGAGATAGACCTCCATTATTCCTTTCCAAAGTGCATAATTATTTTCATTGAATAGAGGTACACCATTCTTGGTATGCTCCATGACCTCCTTCCAGCTGTTAAACTTCTATTGAAGGAACCAAGCTCTGATACCAATTGTTGGAAATACTGAGAGGGGGGGTGAATCAGTATTCCTTTCAATTAGAGCATTAGTTAATCTTCAATTATTATCATTGTTTGTACAATGATAGTAGCAAACAAGAGGAACACAAATGCACACAGTTTTTAAGGTGGAAACCCACTCCGGGACAAAAACCACCTAATGCTTTTCTAATAATTCTTTAATATTCAACTCCAATTGAAAATAAAGCTCCAACTTCCTAGAATCTAGAAAAGCATTCTTCTCCAGCTCCCACTGGATGGACACTCCAATGCCCGAGATTCTTCAGTAGTCACTGAACGGATGCCCCAACACCCAATGAGCTACAACTCACCCTAGCACCACCCTACCACCCTATAGAAGAATAAAAGAAGAATGGACTCCCGTACCAGGGAAAATGGTCCACTTTAGAATGATATAGAATGATGTAGAAGAAGAAGATATACGAGACCATAACCCCAACTTTGACACAACCACCTAATGATGATCCTAGACCTCCCAACACTGCCTCTTCAACCCTTGGAAGATAGATATTAGTACAATTTGTACAATAATGTATTTACAATGACTAAGTTCAATGATACCTTTACAATGATTATATGCAGTGCTGCCCACTTGAAGACTTCATATGATGAACTTCTTGCTGCTGTTATGCACCTTGGTTGCTGCTCTTGTCATGCTACCCTCTACTGCACCTTGCTTTGATTTTCTGACATAGAAAGTCTGGTCCTTTGCAATCCTTGACAACACATGATCTAGCTTTTTCTTGCCTTCTAGGAGCTTGACATTGAATCTAGTGTATCTTTGCTATTTCAGATCCTCAATATCTTATTTTCAGTCTTGTATTATTCCTTTGAGTCATATTTCCAATGCCACGGGTCTAACCCAATTTGGATTCTTCAAGAGAGAGTTACACCCAATCTCTCACAATGCCATGATTATGGACTATTTTAGCAGAGCACACTTGTACGACGTGCCACGTGTCATTGTTTCTTCATTTGGCTCTGAAATTGATAGAGAGAAAACTACCACTATGCACTACCTGCCAATTTTTACAGAATTCCAATCTGATACCCAGAGAGAGATTTATGACGATTTTACCAATGTCACTTCTTTGAGATGAATTTCAGGAGCTTGCAAAAACCCTGATTTCCACAGATCATATCTCCAAAAATATTGTGGAACTTGATCTGAAATTTTTACAGCAGGTTCCTTAGGATTTTGGCTTCGCCTCATAAACATTTCAGCTTCTGAACCTTTGTAGAAAAAAATTTAGAGCGAAAATTCCACAATGACCTGTTTCAGATAGCGAAATCTCTTGCCTAAGGAGGAAATGAAGATCACAATTTATATAAATGCTTAAGTTGAGAGGGGCTTCAACAAGTGAACGTGGGAGGGATTTTAGGAGATTAAAAAATATTAATTATGACCTTTGAATGATCCATGCCCCAACCCCATGGGGTTTTAGCCCACTAACTGGGGGTACAAACTTCAAACATGAATATCTCTCAAATCGTGAAGAATTACATGGCGTGCCATATATCAACGGAAACATATTGACAAGTAGAAACCATAAAAAGCAGTATTGACCCAGAATATATTAATTTGGTAGGTCAAAATTCCCATTCAATATTGGGTTAGACCCTGGTGCTACTTGGGTTGACATTAATGACAACCGCTGATCAACAGTTTTTGACTCTACATATGTGCCCACTACACTACTGCCAACTTTGATCTACACACCAGTATCTGACATACGTTGCTATGATTTTTGTCTTCCTGACATTTGGTGGCATCAATCCTATTGATCCTTCCTCCTATTGTGTATTGTGAGCTCCTTGTAGCTAGGTCTGATCCATGAGAGAAGCCATCTCAATGGATCCTGCCCAAATTTATTCTCTTGGGATGATGTCTTCACATCGCCCCACCTCTCACCTGGAGGTATGGTTGCATGTGCTCCCTCTGCCCATCTAGCTTGAAATTTCCCCCTCCTAGAGGTCTTTTCTTGAGTGGACACCTCCACTCAGTCTCCTCTCTACTTCTCCAATTGTGGCTGCTCCACAATTTTTTGAGACTGCTTATGAGGCTGCATGTTGAGAGGTAATTTATGCTCCCTTGCAACTGCCAAGTCATTAACCTCTTCTTTTCTCCTCAAATATTTTCATGCATATTTGACCTTGAGAGCATATAGGTTCTTGATTCTTACACCGATCTGTTTCACCCATCCCATGGTGATGTGTCTAAGGAACACCTTTCCTTTTATAAATATGACATCATAACCACGGTCTTCCAATACCACTACAGAGACAATATTCTTCTTTAGTCCCGGAACATACAAAACATATATAAGTTTGAGAGGAGAGCCAAACTCCCTCGAAAAGGTAATTGTACCTATGTTGGTCGCACTATATCTCCCGTCATCTCCAAACTCTATGTTCTACTGGAGGTCCTTCTCCTCCAAGTCACTAAAGATATCTATATTCCTCGTCATATGGAAGAAGGCATCGTTGTCTAGATACCACATGCATCCCATTACAGTGATGGCCATGCATGAAATGAGAGTAAAATCAAGTTTGAATTGTGAAGCTAGCGCATCACCCGCTGCAACTGCAGGCTCCTTCTTTCTTTCCTTCTTCTATGGACAATTCAAGGCATAATGTTTGTGCTCATGATAGTGAAAACACTTGATCTTGGACAAGTCTCTCTTGCCCTCTTTTCCTTGGGACTTATTTCCCTTGGATTTATTTGATCCAGATTTATGCAGGAACACAACATAATACACATGTAACCATAAATACAAATATTTAGTGGAAATAACACTTCATTTCATTAATATCAAAGAACTGAAATTTGCTTACAGACAGAATAGAAATAAACTAGCTAGGGAGTTGGTAGCTTATCTCTGAGAAGAGATGTGGCAGCTACAGGCCTCTAAACTAAGTTACAACAAGGCTCGAGGGCCTATTTATTATTTAGAAACAATGGAAAACCTAAACATCCAAAACCCTAACCCTAGGAGATGAAGCACCAAAACTATGGGCCCCGTTTGGGTAAAATGGTGTTTCAACTTCCTGGGGATGTAACTTTGGCATACGATATTCGTTTGACATGCTCAATAGCTCATTCGAAATGTATATTCAAGGAGTAAAAATTTTGGTGCAATAACTATAAGCTTGACCGCTCTTGGTTTTCCCAAAAAAGGTCGTTTAGGGCCTCAAAACGGCTCCGAAAGTTCAGGACCCGAAAAACTATAAAAAATAGTAAGTTGTGCTAAAACTAAAAAATTGAAAGAGACAATGGTGGGGCCCCAAGTGGAATAGGTGGGTGGCTACCAATATCCACCTAGATCATTCCTCCCCCCTTAGGAAGCAATGGTCCCCATTGCGTTGAGTTCCTCCATGAGGTGAGGAAACTTCTGCTGAACTTGGTCCCTGGTGAACCACTTGCCTTGGTGCAGGATTTGGCCCACTTTGACAACCCGATATAGTTGGATCTTCTGTTGGCGAGTGTTCTTGATTTGTATGTCCATGATATAATCTGTGGTTGCCTATTCCATGTAGTCTAGGTTTAACTCAGTTTTTTTGAGTTGTTATGCAATGTTAGAGGTGTCCAATAGAGGTGGGAAGTAGGGACGAAGGTGGTCCGCATTAAATACCAGGTGCAGACCAAGGAATGGTTGAATACTAAGCTCGAAGGAATTTTTCCCTACCACCTTGGTGATGGTGTATGGCCCATATCAGAGAGAGCGAATATTGCAGTGGGGTCCGCTGAGGCGCTCCTTCTGAAAATGTAGCCAGACTTTGTCACCCACCTGGAAGTTGTGTGGTACCCGATGTTGATCATGTCGTTGCTTGTACTTAGCATTGGCTCTATCCAATATGTCAAGAAATTATTAGCAGATGTGCTAAATGCGCTCGATGAAGTTCTTCGCTTTGTCAGCTTCAGATTGGACAAGAGGTGAATCGGCCTAAGTAGCCGAAAATGGCATGGCTACGTCAATGGGACATAGTGGCTCGAATCTTAAGCCCACCTTAAAGTGGATGTGGCTGGTTGAGCTGTGGAGAGCCTGATTATAATTGTGTTGTACATAGGCTAGGCTCTCATCCCATGTGCGTGGATTCTTTGAATTGTACATGCGTAGAATGTGTACAATCATCCTGTTGACGACCTCTGTCTGGCCATCAGTTTGGGGATGGAAAGCTGTGGAATTGGTGAGCTTGGTGTCCAACATTGACCAGAGTCTAGACCAAAATGTGCTAAGGAACCTGATTTAATGATATGATATGATAGACTATGGGATCCCAAAGTGCACCCAAACTTGTTCAAAGAAGAGTTTAGCAGTGGCTTCTGCTGTGATGTTCTTCTTGCAGGCCGCCATAATGGAAATCTTTGAGAATCTATTGATGACCACGAAAACATAGTCACTTCCATGCTTAGTAGAAGGAAGGCCTGACATGTAATCCATGGAGATGGATTCCCAAGGTCGATTAGGGGTAGGTAGCAGAGTATAAATTCCTTGCTTCTTGATGGTCGGTTTGGCAATGGCACAAGTAGTGCAGGATCTGATGTACTTCCTGAAATTTTGTCGAAGGTTCAGCCAATAGAAATACTTTTATAGTACTGCCACTATTTTCTTGACCCAAAATTCCCAACGAATCCACTGTAGTGTGCTTCCCATATCAGCTTCACACGCTTGCTTTAAGGAACACAAAGGTGTCCCCGATGACATAACAATGCATCTTGGAGGTGAAAATTTGGAACTTGCATACCCCCCAAGAGTGCCTTGTATGCGTGGCCGAATTTTGGATCTCTCTTGTAGAGAAGTGGCCAATCAAAAGTCTCGTGCCCACAAGAGTTGAGAATGGTGGTTAGTGCCCTGATCGGTGGTCACCTGAGGTAGTCTACAACATTATTGGTGCTACCCTTCTTGTACTTGATGTTCAAATGAAATTGTTGCAGATATGTGGACCACTTTTGATGGTGGTCGTTCTGCAACTTCCCTTGTGTTTGTATGAACTATAGGGGTTGGTGGTCTATGTGGATGATTGTTTCCTTCCCCAAAATGTAATGCTTCCATTGTCGACAAGCCTGAACGATGGAATACATTTCCTTGTCATAAGTGGGATACTTGCGAACTGTGTCGGATAATGTCTCACTGTGATATGCCACTGGATGCCCCTGTTGAGTAAGAACTGCCCCAATAGAATAGTCAAAGGAATCTGTCTTGATCTTGAATGGTTGTTCCAAGTCTGGTAATGTGAGCACGGGGGAAAAACAACTATGTCTCAATTCTATAAACGCCTTTTGTTGATATTCCAACCAAAATAATTTTTCTCTCGCTCCTCCCTTGGTGACTTGACTTAAGGGCCAAGTGATATGAGAGAATCCCAACACGAACCTATGGTATAAATTAGCAAGACCCAGAAAGCTACGAAGCTCTGTTATAGTGGTTGGGGATGTCCAATCTCAAAAGAATTGGATCTTGGTTGGATCCACATGCACCCCATTTCATCAATAATGTATCCCAGATATTAAACTTGGGTCATACCAAAAGTGCACTTCTCCAAATTGGCACACAACATGTGTTGTTGTAGTGTTTGGAGGACTTGTCGGATGAGGTGGAGGTGCTCTTCCCAAGTCTGGCTGAAGATCAGAATGTCATCCAAGTACACTAATACAAATGATTTGGTGAATGGCCTCAAGATGTCGTCCATCAACCTCATGAAGGTTGCAGAAGCATTCATCAACTCGAAAGGCATGACCAACCATTCAAAAAGGCCCTCCTTGGCTTTGAAGGTAGTTTTCCACACATCAGAGGGTTTGATGGGTACCTAGTGATACCCAGACTTCAAGTCGATCTTGCTGAAATATTTCACCCCTTTGAGTTGGTATAGAAGGTCATCAATCTGTGGGATCGAGTATGTATTTTGGACAATGATCTTGTTCAGCCCCCGATAGTTAATACAGAGTCTCCAAGTCCCATCCTTATTTTGTACTAACATGATAAGGCTCCCACAGGGTGATGAACTTGGGTGGATGTGACCTTTCTACAGCAGCTCCCGAATTTGCCTCTTGATTTCATCGTTCTCCAAAATAGAGCACCGATAGATCGGTTCGTGGGGTAGCGGTGCACCTGGGGTCAGATCAATGGGATGCTTGACCTGACAGTGTAGAGGCACCCCTGTGGGTGAGGTGAAAATATCCCCGTACTCCTCCACAACCTTTTCCATTTTTTGTTGTCGTGTAGAGGAGCCATGTCTGGAGGTCGTGGCCACAGTATTTTTCTTGCCCTGGGGCCAGATCATCAGGAAAACAAATTTCTTGGTTTTGGAAATGAGCTTACTACATTTTTTTTGCAGTAACCAAAGGGATAGTGGTAGGCGGTGGTACCTATGGTATCCTCTATAGCTTATTTCCCAAGGTAACAATAAAAGCTTGAGGTCGTGACTCATACACAAAATGTCGCTTCCACAAGTATGGTTGGCCTAATAATACATCAAAAACATCAATAGGAGAAATGTCACATAATAACTCATCTATGAAGGGCTTGATGCTATAGGGAAGGTGACACTATTGGCTGACACGGAGATCCCGTCCTTGGTGAAGCCACCCGATGATGTATGGTTGTGGGTGCACTGTGGTTGGAAAACCCAACCGCTTCACGACATCTACTGAAATGAGGTTCTTTTGGCTCCCATTGTCGATAATGAACTGTAGCGGGGAACCCTTTACCCACATTTGGGAGTGGAAGAGACATTCTGCCTCCTCTAGATGCTTTGGTTCCTCCTTATGGATATTTGCAGTGGCAACAGTGGCATTGGGCTCTGCATCAATAATATGTTTCCTTTGTCATTCCTCTTGTTAGGTTCTGATTCAGAGTCACAGCATGCATCTGGTTCAGAAGCCCTCATCTCGGCCACAAGTGACTGCTTGGCCCGACACTCACTTGTGTTGTGAGTGGAGCTCTTATGGAACTCACACCACTTTCCCATGTCCTTATTTGGCTTCAAGGTGTTGTTCTTTGCTTGTGGCTTTGGCAGGTTGTCTTGGGTCGCCATGCCTTGGCTTTGTCCTTTTTTTCTGCGGTTCGGGGGTACCTTTCCCTTGCTTTTGATTCGCAGATCCAAAGTCTCGCTTCTTTTGAAATTATGCTCAATCTTGGCAGCATATCACTATGTTGTACAAAGCGAGGAGATGTCGAGGAACTCCATTTACTCTTGAATGTATCTGTGTAGACAACTGCAATACTTCAGCACCAAATTTTTCTCCGAACCTTTGATACCCAACTTTGTGTGCAGCGCATGGAACAGATTCGTCAACTCATGCACATCTTGATCCCTTTGTTGCCGCAGTGTGGTCCATTGTATGTACTTGTCCTCATAGCTCCCCATGGGATAGTATTGTTCCTTGATGGTGTCTCAGAAATAATTCCAAGTGGGTACAACTGAGAATAAGGAGGGTTCTATCTCATCCTTTTTCTCATGGTAGGTTTCCCACCAGTCCTTGACATGGGGGGTAGCTTTTAGGAGTGCAAAAATAATCTTCTCCCAGTCGAAAAAGTCATGGACGGAGAAATATCCTTCTAATAGATTCAACCATCTATCTACAACATCTGCATCTATTTGAACCTCAAATATGGGAATGTCAAAGTTTACTTGTACCTTAAAGGGAGTCGTGCCTACAAAGTGGCTGTTGGATGCAGATGCACCGCCGGTGGGGAGTCGTTGACGGATCTGGGCAAAGTTATCCATCATCACGTTCCTTTGTTTTTTGAGGGCCTCCTCGAGCAATATTTTGTAGGATATCCTACTCCCTCATCTTTATTTTTGTCCCCCGTGGGCGTTCGTTAGGGTTTGCAAGGCTAATCTTGTAAAGGTTCAATCAGATCGAGCCCCAACTCCTTATGCCATGACCTCATTGGGGAAATGCAAAGAAGGATCAAGAAAAAGTAGACCGCTCTGATACCACTGATCCAGATTTATGCAGGAATGAAATAGAATACACATGTAAACATAAATACAAATATTCAGTGGAAATAACACTTCATTTCATTAATATCAAAGAACTGAAATTTTCTTACAGACAGAATAGAAATAAACTAGCTAGGGCACTGGTAGCTTATCTTTGAGAAGAGATGTGGTGGCTATAGGCCTCTGAACTGAGTTACAATAAGGCTTGAGGGCCTATTTAATATTTAGAAACAATGGAAAACCCTAAACATTCAAAACTCTAACCCTAGGAGATGAAGTGCCAAAACTATGGGCCCCGTTTGGGTAAATTGGTGTTTCAACTTCCCGGGTACGTAACTTTGGCATACAATCTCAGTTTGACGCGATCAATAGCTCGTCAAAAAGATCTATCTGAGGAGTACAAATTTTGGTGCAATAAAGATAGTCTTGGAAACTCTCAATTTTCCCAAAAAACGCCGTTTAGGGCCTCAAAACAGCTCCAGAAGTTCAGGACCCGAAAAACTGTAAAAAATAGTAAGTTGTGCCAAAAATAAAAAACTGAAAGAGATAATGGTGGGGCCCCAAGTGGAATAGGTGGGTGGCCACCAATATCCACCTAGATCATTCTTTATTTTCTTTACCAATGCAAAATATTCTTCTTTGTATTTTCCAGAGGTCCCTTCTCTGGTGCTCCAACTTATCTCTTCTATTACTAGGTTGAACCACAAACACTCCCAGTCTGGTAGATTCTCCCTCCCATTCAACGAGTCCTTGTAACTATGATAGCTATTGGGAAGGCCTAGCAGAGCTAGGCTCATCGAATCATCCTAGGTTAATGTTAGACCAACACTTCCAAGCTCATCTTGATATTGAGTGAACTTCATCAAGTATTATGGTATTGTCTCACCCTCCTTGATCTTGATATTTCTGAGCTTATCTTTTAGCACCAACTTCATGTGGTTGCTTATATTATGAAACAGATCTGTCAAGGCCTTCCACATAGCATATGGAGTCTCCTTGCCATGATAGACTCGAGACAATATGATCTTGAACTCCTTCTAACAAGATTCATCTCACCTTTTCTACCTTCTTCTTCCATGCATCAAGAGGTTGAGCATCTATTGTTACAGGCTAGGGAATATCACTGTCTATGAATTCCTTCAATAGATTTTCCTCGAGCATAGCCTCCATATTATCCTTCCATGCTATGTAATTTTAATTTCCCTCAAGGGCATATTCGAGTCTCAAGCCATTGAAAGACATCGTGATATGTTGTTGGATCCTGAAGAATAAATCTGCAAATTTGAACATGTTCAAAAACAAACTCAACTTTTTTCTCTTATATTGTGATTCTTGGTTCTCTTATACCATGTAGAAAATATACCAACGAGATTCAAACTTATCTTGTAATATAATAAAACAAAATACCGAATTCTTCTACAAATTGTGGAAACAAAACACAATTGCACAATCACATAACAAGTAGAGAGAGAGACAATCAATCGCACAACACAATATGTATATGGGGAAATAAACTGCTCAAAACCTCTCTATCTCTATATTTCATATGGTCAAGATCTTGAAACAATACAATACTATTCCTAACACTAAGAAACCTCTGGACTCTCTTGATTGTCTCACTTTGATCTAGCTTGTATTTGGATTTTTAATCGAAGCAAGTTTGGTCCAATATTGAACCTGTTGCTTGCCTCTACCAAGTCAGCCTTCCTTACGCATTCTTGGGCTAATTGAGCCCCTATTAATTATGAAAATACAAATTAATGATTTTGAAATCCTTCAAGGCCTTCCCGTTGACCTCATGCATGACCTGTACAATTTTATAATAGTAAACCTGATAGATCTCTTCCCTTTAACCTTAGTCTCAACTGGGCCTTCCTTAGACACGACATGAAAAAAATATTTATAGATAATTGTCAGTTAATTGATTGCTCACTAATTGTGAATTAAATTAGATTTAATTCACTATACCTCTCACTAGATCATCTCTCATTTAGAACTAGTTAAATTGATTTAAACCCAATTAATTGAGTTAACTAATTACAACTAACTAATGACTATAACCGGATCCCCTAAAATTATGGGATAACTCTACATTCCCCCTCTTTGATCTCTAACTCTAATTTTCCTAAGATAACTAAGTCTTCCTGACTCAATTAATGAATAAAATTTGTAATGAGATGAAATTACAATTTTTCTTCCAATTTAATTAAGGGAAAAATAAATCAGAAGCCCCGTATGGTACCATTTCTTGGTGCCATTTCTGGATGTCATTTTCACTATTTCTTGTTGCCAATTTCAACACAATGGTGGAGAATATATATCTAAAAAATTGAAGAAATTTTGTGCCTCATAATGAATTCAAAGAGAATTGATAGCACATGATAATCCACAACAGAATGGGGTTGCAGAAAGAAAGAACAGAACTATTGTGGGAGAAACACAAGCTATGTTGCATTATCAAGGCCTACCATTTCATCCATGGGTAGAATCATGAAATACAATAGTATTTTCTATAGAATGGAACTCCTCATCAGATACTTGGGATGAGTACACCAGAGGAGGATTTTTCAGGTAAGAGACTAGATGTGTCATATTTCAAAATTTTTGGTTCATTTGTTTATTTCCATTTAACCAAAGATTCAAGGAATAATCTAGAGCCAATAACAGAGTTGGGTATATTTTTGGGGTACATTGATACACCTCAAAACTATCGGATGTACTTTCCAATGCACAGGATGACAGTGGTCAAAAGAGATGTGAAATTAGATGAAGAGAAAGCCATGCGATTTTCCCTTGAGAGGGAGCTTGAGTTGCATGCATTTGAGGAGATCTTGGATCCAAAATAAGAACATTAGGGTGTGGAGAAGCCACAATAAGAGGAACAGAGAGTGGTAGAAACCACTCATGCAAATACATCCACCAAAGATGAAAGGAAGTGCACCAGATATGCTGAAAAGTTGTTGCTAGATGCGAGAGAGAATGTGGGAGCACCCACATCAGAGCATAGGCAGAGAAGGTCCCCAGAGCGGTACAATGGATACATGGATCTTATGAGAGAAGGTATTGAGATCAAACCATCCTCTTTCGAGGAAGAAGTGAAGCAACCAGTGTGGTTTGACGCCATGGTTGAGGAGTATGACTCCATTATCAGAAAAAATGCATGGGAAGTTGTTCCAAGACTATAGGGGAAGTCAGTTGTAGGATCCAGGTGGGTCTACAAGGTAGATAAGGCAGCATATGGGAGTGTGGAGAAGCACAAGGCCATATTTCTGGCTAGATGGTTCTATCAGGTGGACGGGATTTACTATGTTAATACTTTTGCATGAGTCGCAAGGTACTCATATATCAGATCCATCTTTGCAATCTCAGTGCATATGGGACGACAGATACATCAGATGGTTGTAAATAAAACCTTTCCCAATGGATTTATTGAGGAAGAGGTGTGCATTGAGGATTCCAAAGGTTTTGAGACCTTAGACAAGGCTTCGCATGTATACAGACTCAAGAGAGAAATGTATGGGCTAAAGCAAGCACCCTGTGCTTGGTACACCATGATCGAAATTTATTTCACTGGGTTGGGCTTCACCAAGAGTGAAGTGGATGTGAACCTATATCATTTTGTGGTTGATGGTAAGCTTTTGATTATTGTACTTTATGTTGATGATCTGATATTGACAGGTGATGAGCAACTCATCAAGTCTTGCAAAGAGTCTCTTGCAAGAGAATTTGAGATGAAGGACATGGGGCTCTTGCACTATTTCGTGGGATTGGAAATATGGAAAATATATGGGGAGTTATTTGTGTCTCAGGGAAAATATTCCAACGAGATCCTCAGGAAGTTCCACATGGTGGGTAGCAAACCCATGGAGACTCCTCTAGTAGGAAACTGGGGGAAGGAGGATGCTACTTCAGGTCAAGTAGTGTGTTATACCCCTGTATTTCATAGTATCACAAGGTGAATGATCACTAATTAGATCTTTTATATATTGAAAATAATATTATATGGCTATCGTTTATTTTCAGAGAAGAAAGGGAGACCCTGATTTTCAAAGAGAATCAAATGAATCAATTTGCCTTATAGTTTAGTGGAAAGGAGAAAAATTGTTGTTGATAAAGTAATGGTGATCAAACCTCATTTTTGCCCTCATTTCATTTCATTCACCCTCTTTGCTCATAATTTTCTCCATATTATGAAATTTTAATCCATAAATAAAACCACCCTGCCATTTATACCTTTTCATTTTTGTTTTCCCTAGATCATTTCACTTTTATTTCATTACCACATGCCTAAGTCACTTTTCACATTGGATAAATCACAAGTTTCTTTAGAAAACCATCACATATAAACCTTTCGGAAGTGATATGCAATGAAAGTGGGACACATTCACCCCACACTTCGCAGCTTGCAAATTTCAAGCCATACCTCTTAAAATACCTTTCCAAAGCTTATTTTTCCATTGATGCGATGAAAGTGGGACCCGTCATACTTTCCTCACCACCAAAATCAAAGGCAAACCTTGTTTCTGCCTTATTCCTTGTATTCCGTCGTTTCGTGCTCCCCCACACCTAAGTGTCCACAGATCAAAAATTATAACTCATACCATGCTCCGCCAAACGTTAAGTGTTGTGATTGCTGATGTGTGATATCGCATCACACAGGTTATAACTCTTTGCTCTATCGCACTTTGCAAATGTTAAAGTTTAAAACATACATCTAACCTTCTGACTTGTGATTTTGTGATGCGGTGGGGCCTGATCGCGAATCGCAAATCATAGATTTTACAAGAAAAGAAAAAAGCAAAAATGTTAAATTCACCGATCAGCGACATAAGGTGACATGGAAATAGTGACGTGGCTGGTGAGGTGGCATGGTGACGTGATTTTTACCCCATATATTTCTGATGACCTATGATGATGTGCCAAGTGATGTGGCAGATGACCTGGCAAGGTGAGGTGGTAGTGACATGGTCCCAGACCACATAGCGTGCATCACAAGTCTTAAAGATTAAGCGCAAAGGGTAAATGTTAAAATTTCCAAGTTGTGATGTACGATGGGTCGAACCCGATCGCAAGATGCACATTGAAAGTTTTAAAAGGCAACACGAAATAAAGTTAAAAAATAGCGATGGCGAAGTGCGATGTCGACGCGGATGCGATGTATCCCAGAGCCAAGATATAAAGGTTTTTCAAGTCTGGGTGGACCCACTCGCTTCTCTCCTCGTCAACTCTGGGTTAAACCCCTCACAGCCCCCCCGCTATATCCGCCCACCTCCGCATATCATATGGCCCACAACATTTTTCGGCCTCCCCGTGGTATTCGAACTTTATCATGAGGGGAGGTTCGGAATGAGCAGTATCCCATACCGCCCATCCGGCTAGCATGTTGTTCCTAGGTCTATTGTGCACCCCCGTCTCCAAACACTGTTTATCACTCATAATCCCCTCTGAAAATCCCTTTGCTCCATTTACCAAACCACTGCACCTTCTTTACCATTGCATGTACTTTCCTCGCCACGTTTTCTCCTGTTGTCTGTTTACAACCACATCCCCTCCCGTTAAAATAAAACTGTTGCACCATAAATAGTCAAGTCATTACCCAACAGACCCATGCCACCTCCACACCTCCGCATTATTGTTTAAATATCCAAATTTCAACATAACTATAGAGTTTACTCTGTAATTATTGTCAAAATAATACCTTTGTTGAATTTGCAAGTAATATTGAAGAAAGTGTGAATTTCAAAGAAGAACTATCAGCATTGTGTGAAACCAGATTACAGGGCTCCTTTAGACTATCAACCCCAGTTACTATTACCTGTTGTTATATCCCTTCCCAATGTTGACCCATTATCATTTCCCTTCTCAATTTTCCCTCTCTGTCATTCCTTTCTCCATTGCAGGTTTGTGAAATAAGAAGAATTGAGGAAAATGCCTCCAAAGCTAGATCAATAGCCTTTTAATCTAATGATATACACACAAGTGGACCTGGATCACTTGGCTCTAGCAGACAAATTTTTCAAAATTCATGAGACAAAGTCTGGGTCTGATTTGTTTGATGTTTACTTCTGGTTTGAGGACCAATTCCTCGAAGAAACATATGGCCTTAGCTTAAAAGAGACCTAATTTCCCCTTTACATCTACCCAAAGACCCATAGTTTCCCAGAGTTCACCAGGAAGTGCGAGAGCTGTTATGATATTAACCTGAGGACCATAGTCACCCCATCAGGAGAAATCGATTTTGTCGTCAATGCCCAATCCATCCAACAGATGATGCAGGCCCCCACTCCTGAACAAGTGGTCCCTTTCTCATATGAAGTCCTCAGAGAATGTTATCAGAAGCTTGACCCTGCCATCAGAGTCAAAACCTTGCAGTTTTCCATGACCCCTAATACCCCAATGCCTGCAAAGAACCCTCATTATCCCTCATCTACCTTTTCTGATAGGACCCAGCACATTATGTCTGCTTTATCTTATTTTTTAGGTTATCACACTGAACAGTGAGTAGAACAAGTTTTGATAGGTTTCTTGTCCACTCTTTCCCCAGTTGCTAAATGCACAATCATGTTCAACTATGCTCAATTTATTACAGAGGCCATTCATGAGAAATTTTTAAAGTTTGACACAGAAGAGGTTTTCAAATATTCCTTTGTGTTGGTATATATGTTTTTCCATTTCCAGTCTATAAGGTTTCAGTTTTAGATGTCCAAGGTAAATGAAGATAATGAGCCCCAATATGTCATATTATAGACTACCCTGCTACTAAAAGATCAAAAGGATTTTACGTACAAGGATTTTGTAGATTTATTCGTGCATCCAGCCATCATCACACTCAATCATGCAGAAAATCCCAAGATAAATGAGGAAATCAGAAAAACCATGAAACTAACAGAACAAATGATGATAGAATATTGGTATTTGTATCAAAACTACATAGAGATTCAAGTCTATGGAAGTGAGCTAGCTCCTTACAAATTTCCAAAGTTCCTCTCCATGAGGGTCTTTTCACTAGAATACATAAGTCAAACGATACATGCAGATGAACTCCACTTTGTCTCTGCAAAGAAGAAGACTCAGTTCAAGATCAAAACACAAATTGGGCCTTTCATCTATAACAGTAGAGCAGTAAGAGAGGAAGCAGAGAATATATTAAAGGAGATGGGTTTCAGCCACAGATTCACTTGGTCTTATGACCTTGCAGGGATTATCTCCAGGAAAAAGGTGGAAATCAAGTCCACACCCTATGTTCACACACCCATGCCTTCGATTGAAAAATATGCCAATTGAACAGAATGGGTGACTAATACCCTCCAAGAAGAGGAAGAACGAGTGTCCTCCACTCCAAGCGTCAAGACCCCAATACCACAAGAAAGGAATAATGCAGAAGGAAGAGAAGACAAGGGGAAAGAGCAAGAAAATGAGATAGGGAGTAAAAGGCCAAGAGAGGACCAATCACCTTCGGTGACTGATACCTCTAGTAAAGAATTCAAAATAAGGTATAAGAAGAGGGCCCAAATTCATATGGATATTGATCAAGGAGGGGAATCAGGGCAACAAACAATGGTTCATATTGCAGACACCGCTGGACCATCTCCAGTGGGTGGTCAAAAAATGGTCTCCCCTGCATCTACTAACACAACATCTCTGCAGCAACAGGCCTTGCAGAAATCTACTTCTAGACCTGCCATAAAAGGCTAACAAAGATCAATTTATGATACCTTCAAGGAAATAAAATTGAGAAATGAGGTGCTAAAGACCAAAACTTACAATAAATTCTAGAAGCAGACCCAAAGTTCACAAAGCAAGCTACTATTTTCTTTTGACATTGAGAAGAAAAGGATGTAGATGGAATTTCTAGAAGCTTGGGTCCCACATCCTCAAGGAGCAGGAGATTACAAGAAGGCATGATTTGAATTTAATGCCAAGGACATCCATCCCATTGATCAAATGGAATTACACAAGCAGACTAGAGAAATGATGGCCTCTACCCTGACAAGTACTACTATGAGCTTGTCAAAGCTTCAGATATCCTTATCCAATGCTCAATCACAACTCAGGATAGAAAATATATATGCCATGTGTTGAGATTGCAACAAGATAATGAGCTTAGTGAAAAGAAGTCGCCTTCACTAAGTGGGCCCGCAGGCTATTTTTGGCGCAAAGTCTATTTTTAGACTATGTCTATTTTTAGACATATGGATCATGTTCTATGAGTTGCAGGACGCTATTTTTGGATGGTTGGTCAAGTCGGAAAAAATATATGGACTTCTATTTTTAGACATACTGGGCGGAATCTATTTTTAGATTGCTAGTCTAAAATAGATATGTCGAATATTATTAGCTCTTAATAATATTTGGACTCTAAACATTATCTTATTCTCTTGGAGCACTTCAGTTAAGTGCACAGATGTGGCACAGCAGCTGACAGAAGGAATTACGCTATTCCTGAGGGTTAAGTGGAGCTATTTCATGGAGACTTCAGTTATAACTCATGTGACAGAGTTTGGTGGAGTTATTGAGGTAGTTGGTGGAGTTGTGTTCATTTTAACTCAGTTAAACATAGTTGAGCTAGTTGTATCTAGTCTAACTGATTGATACACTAGTGAGAGTGGTGTGAATTAATTATTAATTAATTCACTAATTATTAACTCATAAATCAACTAAAGAATACATTAGTTAACTTCAATGCATGGACAGTTTCAGTGGAGACCAGTGGAGAGGTAGGTGAAAGAGAAAGTGTGACTATCAGTTGTGACCATACTGGTGCATGAGTTTGCACCACACATTGATGGAGATGCCAATGAGGATTGCGCAGTACACACCAGGTGGATTCGAACTTAGATTGGGCCATTATTCATCTTGGATTGCGCAGTAGAGGCAGGCTAACAGGTGGAGCAGATTGGAGCATGTGTTTTGCTAGATCTGAGCTTGTGTAGTGTGTAACAATTGGAGATTGTACTGAGAGCTTGTGAGGAGTTTGTACAATGATTGTTACATGATATCTATCATTATAATATATATATATTTGGGGGTTTTAAACTTTAAGATTTCCCATAAATACTGTGTTTATATGTGTGATTGTTTATGGTTTTAATGTGCGCATGCGATTGTTTATATTTCCGCAATTAATGATCAATAGTAGAAGAGGTTATGTATTATGCATGAAGCTCAAATAGTGTGTGATCAGGATAATCTCGGTGAATAATTTAACAGTTATTCAAATTTCTACACCATGGATAAAGACTCAAGGATCAATTCTCTAGAATATTTAATAGCGAAGCTGGGTCATGACCCAACCACTATTCAAGTTGTGGAGGAGGTTTTGAAGAAGAAAAATGTTGATATAGAAGCCCTCAGGAAACAACTCAAGATGCCAGTAACAGAATACCCCTTGACCAAAGGCATTGAAGAAGAGGAATCACAGAAGTCAGAGCTATTGAAGTTAGTTGTAGAACAGTCTGCCCAAATCAAAGAGATGGAGAGTGAGATGGAGAAACTACTGAAGAAGAAAGAAGAATAGCTCGAGTTACACTCATCCTAGTGGAAGCTACCCCCATCTCAATAATTCCATCACCTGATCCCACAACTGCTGGAACAACTAGTATGTTAGACCAACTATCAAAGGCCATGGAAATCATGACCCTACAGTCATAAGAGATCTGGAAATTGGAAGCACATATTGGCATCCTGAAAGATCAAAAGGCCAGGACTGAAACTACCCATGAGATATCCAAGAAGCAGATTGAGAGATTGGAGAAGGAAGAGATGTAATTTTTAGATGGCAGCATTTTGGGCCAAATGAATTTGATAATATGGGGTAGTATCATTAAGCCAGTGGAATAAATGTGGCACCCCATCAACATAATTTTTAAACAAAAAGAGCTAGTGGACAACTGCGCAGAGGTCATTGACAACAAAAATCAGGAATAGGAAACATGCCAAAAATAACCCCTAATATTATAGAATTGCTGAACTCTAAGACCAACTATGAGCTTGAAGTGCTAGATGTACCAGATAGAACAACAACCATATTAGAAGTGAAAAGGATCCTCACTAGGAAAAATTTAGTAAGGCAATTGGAGGAGAAGTGTTGTGAGTTGGACATGGCCATCAACAGATTCTTGAATAAGATTGAACCCTTGATAGCAAAAGGATTTCCGTCACTATTTGTGACTAATAAAATTTTTATCCCAAGGGAATATTATATGACCAAGCTCAAAGAAACAACTAAGGATACTACAAAATTCACTATCATCCAAGGAAGGGTGACCAAGAAAGTTATTTGGATCTCTTGAGAAATGACATCTTCATTCAATATGAGCTGAAGCATGTTTTTCTCACCAAGCCCACTTTCAACAAATACACAGAGGTGGACAAAGTATATCGACAAGTTATAACCACGAAGATCCCTAGCAGAAAAGAGTGGAACATGTTGTGTACATTTCAATATTGAAAGGGCACAATAGACACGTCAGCACAACCACTGGTTGATTAGCATGGCCAACAGTGCATCCTCCTTTATGATCTATGCAGTGGCGGCCCAAAGAAAGAGCCAGATGTCAAAACGACCCAGCGTTGCCTCGTCACAACCATATCATCTGCCACTAATTCATTTTTTGGATTCATGAAGAGACACCTACGTTTTTGCATTCTTAAAGAGTTACCAAAATTAATTCTGCAGGCGGTGTTGTAAGAGATTTTGTTTATTCAGGCCTTGCATGGCCACACTTGTTTAATTTCAGTTCATTTGTAATTAAGAAAGTTTTCCAGAGTATATTAGGGCGACCAAATTAGTTGTTAGTTAAATACTGCTAGAATTCTCATTATCAATGGTTGGATATTTTAGCACCTGTATTGTAAGAACTACTATATTGGATCATTGTAATTTTGGAGCTGGACATCAATAATCAAAGACCGTTTACAGGATTCTTGAGTTTTGTTAAAATGGTGATGTGTTACTTCTCTCTTTAAATGTTTCCGTTGTTTTCCCTGCTGCGTATATGTTCATCTAATTTTAAATCAGAAATTTTAGATTAATATTTGTTGTCGGAGCACCTTAATTATGTTTGCATTCACAATCTAAATGTTTTTTGCTGAATTTTGATTAAATAATTCTTAACTGCTCTTTATTCATTATTGAACCTTACTGTTTCTTTTACCTTATAATTCATACAACTCTTAAGATCCGTTTAGCACAATCATCTTGCCCTGTGATTTTCTCTTGATTTTGATGTGCCATTCCACCTTTTGACTCCATCGCCCAATGGAATAGTCTCTGCAGCCCTATCTGTCCAACTACACAATCAATCAAAAAAAAAACCCCATCATTGTAAATAGCCTAATATCTACAATTATAATCATCAAGCTAAATCATAAATCGTAAAACAGAGAGAGTCGTCTTTGAGTCTAGGAAGGCTTTTTCCTGGACTCCAAAGTGGTTTGATGTTGTCCTCTGTCGTTTTTTCTTGCCAATCTTACAAATTATGGAGGGATAACATAGTGGATGCTACTGTTTATAGGAAGCTTGTGGGTTCACTCATGTATTTGGTGAACACACGACCAGACATATGCTATGCAGTTAACCAGCTCAGTTAAGCTATGGTTAATACTACCAAGATATTTTTGAAGGCACGCAAGTATGTGCTGAGATACCTCAGAGGCACTATAGAGTATGGGCTATGGTATAGACAAATAGAGGGAGTGAAGCTTCAAGGATTCACCAATGCATATTGGGTATGGAGTCCATCCGATAGGAAGAGTACATCAGGGGGCATATTCAGCATAGGATCAACAATAGTTTCTTGGTATAGCAGGAAATAGATATCACTTGCATTCGGTTGAGTAGAGGAAAAATACATGGCGGCCAGTCATGCATCATGGGAGGCCATCTAAATGAGGAAGATACTTTTTGGTTTGTTAGGTTGAAATATCGATACAATGGTGATACATTTTGATAACCATAGTTGCATAAAACTCTTGTTTAATCCATTATTTCATGAAAAGTAAAAGAATATTGATATCTGGTATCACCATCTCAGAGATTGTGTTTAGAGGCGGTTATGTCATTAGATTAAATTTCCATGGAGGAGCAGGATGCAGACATCTTGACGAAGGAACTGGTAAGAATAGAATTTTAGTTCCATAAAGATAGGATCGGGGTAACAGATAATTCATTTCTTGTTGAGAGGGAGTGTTGAAATGGACTCCAAGGGGGCTTCTGATTTAATTTTCCCTTAATTAAATTGGAAGAGAAATTGTATTTTCATCTCATGACAACTTGTATTAGTTAACTGAGTCAGGAAGAATTATTTAGATTAGGAAATTCAAGTTGAGGATTAGAGAGGAGGCATGTAGATTTCTCCCATGAATTTAGGGGGTCTAGTTACAGTTATTTGTGAGTTGTAATTAGTTAACTAAATTAATTGAGTTAAAGTCAGTTTAACTAGTTCTAAATGAAAGATGACCTAGTGATACGTCCAGTGAATTAAATATGATTTAATTCACAAATAGTGATCAATTAGTTAACTGATAATTCACTATAAATAGGTGTTGCATGTTAGTTCTAAGGAAGGCCCAGTTGAGATTGAGGTTAAAGGGAAGATTCCTATTATATCTATAATTAGAAAATTGTACAAGTCATGCATGAGGTTATCAGGATGCCTTGAAGGAATTGCGCAATCAAGTCTTGGAAATTTAATTATTAATAGGGACCTAATTAATCCAAGAATGCATAAGAAAGGTTGGTCAAACATAGGCTAAGAATTGGTTAAATGTTTGACTAATTTTTCCTAGATCAGAGTGAGGCAGTCAGTAGAGTGCAGAGGTTTCTTAGTGAGGGAAATAGCATTGTATTGTTTCATGGTATTGAATTTATGCAATATACAAATAGCGGTTTTTGAGCAGTTTTTTTCCCAAATACATCTTGTGGTGTGCAATTTATTGTTTATTTATATTACTTATTATGTGATTGTGCGATCGAATTTGGTTTCCACAAATTGTAGAAGGATTTAGCATTTTGTTTTAGTACATTACAAGATCAGATATAATACCTTTGGATAATTTATAAAAAGAGATTTGGTGCTTCCTGTGAGTGGTGGCTCACAAAAATATTGATGTAATAGAGTAGGTTCTGTTATTTTTACATCAATAACAACAAGAAGCTTAGGTGGTTTTTCCATAGAATGGTTTCCACATTAAACTTCTGTGTCTAATTTGCATGTTTCTCATGATGTGTGTTTTTGTGTTGATTTCATATTGTTTCCACATGATATGTTGTTGATGATTACATGTGTGGTTGTAAAGTTTTAATGAAAAATAATTTCCATGAAAGTTAAAGTTAGCATTAATATTGACTTACCCCCCCCCCTCTTAGTATTAAAATTGTTTCCAACAATTGGTATCAGAGCAAGGTTCCTTCAGGAATAACTTAACCGCTCAAAGGTATATCAAAGGGAAAAAATGGCTATTCAAACTTGGCTTACATCAGAAGGAGCTCCATTTTTTGGATCGAAGTATGTACTCTGGAAGGCTAGAATGGAATCCTTTTTAATGGCTTTGGATGTTGTTATATGGCGCTCCATATCAAAGGGAAAAAAATATGAGTAGGATGAAGAAGCCAAGGAGATTATCATGAAATGGATGTCTAAGTCAGATGTTGAGAAAGTAAGGCATTATGAGACAACAAAGGAAATTCTAAACATATTGCATTGTTTGTATAGAAAATATTAAAATGTGGCTCAAGAAAAGGCCAAAGAAAATTGTTTCTCAAGTAGTGAACTAGAACATGTAGTTGTCGGTGTTAAGAAAAAAAGGAAGAAGAATGAGAAGGAATATAAAAGGAAATATGCTCAAAAGATTGAATATATTTCCTCCTATGAGAAAATTTTTGACCTTTAATCCAAGGATGGTGAAGAAGAAGACCTGGATGAGAGTTCATGTGACTCAGAAGGTAAGTTATTTCTTTGTGATCAATGTAAATAAATAGGTCATTCATTATATAGATGGTCATATGAATCACTTGAAGATATAGATAGCCATGAATCTAGTAGTAATAATAAATATAGACCCACTTTAATAGAAATAGAAAATGAGGGATCCTTTGAAGAAGAAGAGTATATATCCCATGAAGAGTATAGGGGTATCACTAGAAGTGATGAATATGGAATACTCCTCAGACCTATGGAAGATTTCATGGACACACATATGGTTTTAGATCTCTGTGGTGGCACATACAACACCTTTGATAGTGAAGAAAAGGATCTAGATGAAAGGATCTATTTTAGGAAGAAGTTGATCTCTACTCTAAAAGGGATCAAGGAGCTATCAAAATCAAATCTCGAGAAAAAGGAGCAGTTGCAGGAGTATGAGCTTGAGAATAAGAAGTTGAGAAAAACGATAATTAATATTAATGCTCGATAAGAAGAGGCTAGTAGGCTAAGTGGCATGTTGACCAACCAATTAAATGATAGAGAAGCTCACTATGGGAGACTACAAGTTGAAGTAGTCTCATTAGGACATGACTTAGAAAAGTAAAATAAAGAGTTTTCTCAATACCAAAAGCTTGAGGAGAGCTTAAAAGGCTTTGAATGAGATTATTTTTAAGGAGAGATCCCCTCTCATTAAAGTTAGTTTGGGTTTAAAATAAAAACCAAGCTCCAATATTGTGAAGGATGAAGGGTCAACTTCCTAGGTAAAGGAATTTCGAGGTTCCAACAACAACAAAGGGAAAGAAGTTGTTGGGCAACAATGGCTAGGGAAGATAAGGCAACAATAGTATTCTAAGAAGTGACAACAAGGAGAGCAGAAGAAGAGATCTAAGTAGCAACAAGAAAGAATTCATGGAAGTAATGCAAGCTGCCATAGAAGTTATATGAAGAACCAACAGAGGTCCTTTCCCCCTCAAGGACAAATCCCTCAAGGTAAAGATTTCTTTAGTTCTCAAAATCCCTTTTATGGGTACTATTTTTCTTGTAATAATTTTGGACATATAGCCATGGACTATAGATGGCATGCAAGAAAAAAATATTCTTTGGGTAGAAGTAACCCAAGAATGTGAAAAGTAGCGAGGAGAAGGCATGATTAGAGAAGTAGAGTCTGTGACAAGAATGCTGGAAGATATGGTAATTTCTCTGTCCCATTTTTAAGCCATGTCAAATGCTACAAATGTGGCACTTTTGGGCATGACGTAGCACGTTGCAGATATAACATAATAAAGTTTTCTTCTCAAATGATGCAGCAAAATGAAGCAAGTTTTCCATTAAGGATGACAAGAAATAGTGGAGCAGAGGAATACAAGTTTGTAACAGACCTGGGTTAAAAGTTCTTGTAATAAAAGTTAATAAAGGCAAAAATAATACCACACTTATTCCAAGATGAATGTCGGGAAAAATATCCTATTGGGTGTTCATTTTAGTTTATTATGGCTAAGGAAATTGGCAAAGGAAATGGAAAAGGATTTGGAAAGGCATGAGGCATTTATTTGAAATTTATTTATGAAAATAATGGAAATTAGGAGAAAAGGAAGGTGAAATATCACAGGTTGCATGTGAGGAGGAAAATGAAGGAAAATAATGGAAAATGAAGAAAATAGAGGCCCCATTGATAAAAAAAGGCTTATAAGGATAAGTTGGCAAGCTTTTGGCTAAAGCTTCTGGTGATATCATTTTTGGATCTTTCTCTACTCTCTCTCTCTCACTCTTAGAGACTTAGAGTTTTCTTGGAGAATTTTAGCATTGGACCAAGAAAGGGGAAAAAAAGTAAAGGAAGGAAAAGAAAAAGGAAGGAAAGCAAAGATCAAGCAAGGAAGAGCAGGATCAAGCAACTTCAGTAGAAATACTTGCAGGTAACATATTACATGTGTGATTTCCTAGTTGGTTTGGACATGCATGGCTTATGAATGTTGGTATTTGGTTCTCTTATTGTCATTCGCATGGTTTTTCCAGGTTTTGACAGTGGTTTCATCTTTGACTTGCTTTTTTTCCGGATAGTGATGGTGTGATGGTATTGATATTGGTTTTGAGCTTTAGAATTGTCGGATTGTTTTCTAAATCTGGGGTGGAGGTGGTCTCAGGAAATTTCCAAATGCCTAAGAATCCCTTGATCGATGTTGGTGGGATACACGGTAAAGCCTGAGGTTGGTGCCACGGTTTATGGCCCAGTGACCCGGTGTGGATTACAATAAAGCCTGAGAGATAAGGAGATGAAAAAATCCTTAAGGATAGTGATGGATTCTAGAGGAATTCTAAGCTCGGTTCATTTTTGTGATCTCAACACTGGTTTTTGTGTGATCATGGTATGGTGAGGGTGGAGGTAGTTTAACCTCTAGATTCCCTTGGTTGTTTTCTGGATTGGCTTATCCATGAGATCCCACATTCATTCTTGGAATATTCAATGGGGGTGACTAGCTAAAGAGATATTTTTCTCATCCATGTCTATGGTCGGATGGTACGTGGAAGTTTTGAACCTGGTCAATTATTTCCTATGTTTAATAAAAGCTAAGTTCTCTTGCTTTTTTACTTATTAATGTGTGGCTTTAATGGTTGTTATTATCACTATTATTTATATGATTTTATGTTGGGTATAAGAACGATTATGTGAACAGTTCAAGTCATGGTTATTTCATGTATTTACTTGTAAATGTTAAAATAATGGATGCAATACCTAATTACTGTCATATTGGTCCAAGGAAGAGGGTGGTGATCCATCTTTTCATGTCTCATAAGAGTTTCCAGTCGTTCATGCTTTGTCTTGTATCCTAGACCTATAGATTTCATTGATGCCAAGTGTTTGAAAAAATGTCAGTCCCAGTTTGGGATGGTCAGGCCTAGTCCTAGAGTCGGTTTTTCGTTCATTAGCATTGTCATCATGTGTTTGATGGATTTTGGAAGATACAGGAAGTTCTAGGTAGTGTCCAAGATTCTGGGCTTAAAAAGTGCCATAAATCCTATGGATGTTGGCACAGGTATGAGGGAAAAGGTCCCTAGATGCATGCATAGCTATGTTGTGGGAGATTCTAGAGCCTCTCAGATGCACCCTTGCCCATATCAAGGGAGTGTCTCGGGTTTTATTCATTGAAATTCAGTGGGACCCAAGGAAAAGTCAGGTGGATGACTAGGATAGCCTCCAAGGGTCCTGTAGCATGTACAGGGGGTCTGTGTTATGGTTTTCTGCATCGATTCCACTTCCTAAAAGTCACCAAGGAAGTTTATTCTAATCTTAACTTCACTCATCTTATGTTTACCCTGGTTGGTCGATTACTTGGGTAGATGTGAGGGGAGGTGTACGTTATAGGTAGTATCAGAGCGTGGTTGTGCTCTCCATGGGTGAATGTGCTTTTCATGCATACATGTCGATTGCATATGTGTTACTTATGATTTTGGTCTATGTGCTTGTTGTGTATGCATGGTGGTGGTCATTGTTGCAGTTGTGTCACCATGTGGAATTTGATTATTTCTTTGTTGGATGTGATCATCATGAGTGTCTATCAATTACGCATTTGTTATTCATGTCAATGTCTATATGTTGTTATGCATGCACTTTCATGGTTATTATTGTTTTCCACGAGGTCATTGTATTCAATTAGGTCATCATGATACTATTGGTATGTTATGATGTTGATGTTTTGGTTGAGATAGAGTAGGAGATGGAGGTCGTCAAGTGAAGTTGTAGCACTAGACTTTGGATAAGAACATATCATCATATAGGTATTTTATGATGGGCATGCAGGTATGTTAGTTAATGGATTTTTATATGCATTAGGGTTATGTACATTTTTTCCATTTTATTGTTGTTGTGGTTACATTTCAGCTAAGCGGGAAAATCACCCTAGCGGTTCGTTGGGTTACAACCTCCACAGAGCAGGGGCATGCTACTTAAGAAGGACTCACACAACCATGCATGTTCAGAAAAACTAAATATAGTAGATCGAGGAAGTTACCTGTAGGTCCTACGGTTGAAGTAGATCCCGTAGGGTCCAAACCCCCAGCAACCGTCCTTCCTTCTTAACCTGAAAGACAAGAAGAAACAAGCATGAAGAACTGGTTGTACATCATATATCTACTCTAAATGTTAGTGAAATTCATATAAAACATTAGATAAATCATAATGAATGCTTAAATACAAATTTTCTCATATATGTAAGCAGACACTAACACGTATATTTTGGGAACAAGATGGTACTTCTGTATTATAAATAGCATGTACAAAAGTAACGAGTGGAGAGATCACCTGAATCCTTCCACGATCTTCGAGCAGACCGTCGTCCGGATCCGTCCCGCCCTTGCCTCGCTAAGACTCCTTCCAAACTGGTGCATACGAGATGACATATATGGAGATGAGCATCTCAAGGAAACAAGGGTTTCCTGTAATGAACTGGGAAAGTGTAGGAGGCACGGGGAATCAGACTTGGATAGGGAATACCAACAGAGTATAATATCAATAAATTCTCTCTCTCCCTTAGGCCATGCACATGAGGGGTTTTTATACTCCCTCCAAGTAGTTTCAACAGTTGGAAACAGTTGGCCACGTGCTGGGGTGGTTGAACTACCTGAGTAACCATCAACCCAGCCCAAAAATAGGGAATAATTATATATTTTTTCATAATTTTAATGGCATACGCGGAAAAGTGCAGCTGGACTCGCGTATACACGCGGAAAAGTACGGGCATAGTCGCGTATGGGGATTTTTACACTGTTTTTAAGTGAATTTGTCCAAGTCTGTAGGAATGGGTGCCCAAAACCATCAAAGAAATCATGAATCATATGAAGGTGAGAAATGATGCTATAACAATGGTAGATGTTAGTGAATAGGTGTAGCCATATGCACATGTGTCGAATAGTCATGAATGATAGTAACTTGTTGTTATATGCATTATTGTTGTTTTATGTTAGTTAACTTGATGATTATGGTATATGTTGTGGATGAGTATGTTATATGTTAACTCATTGTTGTTATATGTTAGTTAACTTGATGATTTTGGTTATTGCATTAAAATATTGATGTTATATGTGTCATGATAATTTGATTGGCCTATGTAGTTGGTTATGGTTATGACATTAAGGTATGAGTTTTCTTATGTCGTCTACTTGGTGCCTGATTGTTTTATTATGTCATATATTTGGTGTTTGAGTGTTTGATTATGTCATCTAATTGATTTATTTAACATGGTATTTTTGCAAGTTGTTTGATATGAGTATGTGTCTGTAAGATTGTATGAAGGAATGATCTTATTTTATGACAAATGTACTAATATTATATGTGTTGCAATAGTTGATATGTACTTGAGTGTAAGTAGGCAATAGTTGTAGTAGTGTGTATTATGATTGATGACTGTGAGTTGATTACTTATATAACTAATGGTTGGGTGATGTGATAACACATAATAAAGGCTCAATTGCAGCTAGGTAAATGGTAAAAGAAAGGAATTGGGTAAGAATTCCTTTGGCTATGTTTGGAAACCCTAATTACAAATGAATGAGTGCTTTGCATACATGAAGTATTCCTAAACCTAATATTGTTTGACATTATGTTGATATGTGTTATATTACTAAACATGTATTTGACAGGTATAACAACTAGTTTCCAGTTATCGTTGGATTCATCAAGGGAATTGGAGTCCGTTGAGAGATAGCATGGAAGTGTTTAGTTACAAGAAAACATGCTTGGCACCACAAGGTAAGGTAACTGTTATATTGTATATTTATGTATACACTGACAGTTATGTGTTTATGGCAGTATGATGTAGGGGACTGCATGGCGAAAGAGCCTTCCATGAAATATTGAAGAAGAATTAGGTTGAGCCTTCCCTTGGAAGTATTGGGAACCATGGAGATTGATTCATGGTGTTTGTTTCAGTCTTGTGCTTTTGGCATTTTGTGATTTGTTTCACTTGATTTGCGGTCTTGATTGCGTCTAGTGCATGATCATACCACTTTGTTGTGGTTTTGTATTGTTTTTTTTTCATGGTCTTCTCTTTACTTGCTCTTTTTCTTGCATGTTATGTTTTGAGATTCTTGGGAATTGGTTTGGAAAGAGGAAAGTTTATGGAACTTGGGGAGATCTTTGTGGTACCCAATAGGTAATGTAAGACCCAAATGAAGCTCGGTGCATGAGTAAAGGGCAACAGAAGGTAATAATATGATAGTCAGTTGAACTGGTGGGGTTCATTGAGATAAATGGACAATTGGAGAGCAATCATGAGAAAGGAAATCAGGTAAGGTTAAGAAAATGGATTTGAGGCGTCAGTTGACTTGCCTATGTTTGGAACAGTTGTTATCAATGTTGTGCATGATGTGCATAGATAAATGAATTTATCTTAACCTTGGCCCTATGCTAGTTGGTAATTATATTGTGATCATGATTATGTTGATGTCTATATAGGTAGATATGTATGTATGTATGTTGTTGTCCGACAGGGTTGTTAGTGGCCATGATCTTTTTATGCTAATATTTCTATGTATATATGTATGTATGTATGGTTTTGTTTGATAGGGTTTTCAAGGATCATTCTTGTGGAGGAATGGTTTCTTATGCAGGTGAATGGTATGAAGAGGTTCCTGGTTTTTGAGAAGTCAATTGGGAAGAGTATCCCCAACATATCTACAAAGTCAGTATCATGTGGATACAAATTGATATTATATGTTTGTACTATTCCTATGTTTATGCGATGGAAAAGTAATGTTCGGGGGTACATCTGCGAAGTGAAAGTAGTGTGATTAGCAACATGCTTGGATAAGCATGGATAGTGGAAAGACACTCGAAGAAAGGTTTCTTTGTGGGGTTAGTGTGTGGTTTATGGAGGAGCAATACTACTGTTGTGTATATGTTGTGCATGTTTTATATTTAGTGATTATACCTATGGTGATGTGTAAATGTTGTATATGTATTATTGCGTACATATGATGTTGTGTGTCTGTTGTATATATGGTGTTCTGTATATTTCATGTGCAGTGCTGGATATAAATGGTGCTATGTAGATGTTGGATATGTGATGTTGTGAACATATCGTACTATGCGCATGCTATAAATATGGTGTTGTGTGCATATGGTGTTGTGCGCATGTTGGATATGTGGTGTTGTGTATGTATGGTGATATGTACATGTTTTATATGTAGTGCTATGTACATATGGTTTTGTGTGTGTGTTGTACATATGGTGTTGTCTGCATGATTGTATATGTGATGTTGTGTGCATGTGGTATTGTGTACATGTTTTACATGTGGTGCTATGTGTAGGTGGTGTCATGTACATGTCATGCTTGTGGCATTGTATACATGTGGTGTCGTGTACATGTTGTGCATGTGGTGTTGTGTACATGTGGTATTGTGTACACATTGTATAGATGGTGCAGTAAACATTTGGCATTGTGTACACATTGTGCAAGTGGTGTCGTGTACATGTGATGTTATGCACACGTTGTGCAGGTAGTGTTGTATAAAGGTGGTGTTGTGTACATGTTGTGCATATGGTACTGGTATACATGTGGTACTATGCGCATGTTGTTTATAATGTGTTGTGAGCATTCAGTACTATGTATGTGCATGGTGTAGTCGTGATATCGTGACATGTGTATTTGTTGTGTTGTAATATCTATATTTATATGTATTGTGTTGTATTGTACAAAATATGTAGGTGTATGTGTTGTATGCCATATGTAGGCGTACGTTTTATGTTGTATTGTACACCGGGTGTCGGTGTATGTGTCGTATGTTAGTGTGGGTACATGTATTATATGGTGTTGTACGCCATGTGTGGATGTATGTGTTATGATGTACATTGTGTGTATGTGTACGTGATTGAGGAGAAGAAAATCCATTGGGTGATTTCCAAGTGTGGCAATCGATCATATGTGTGTACAAAATAGCGAAAGCAGAAGTAAGGACCAATGAAGGATAAGTATCGATATTTTATTTTTGTATTTTTATGCATGTGGTCTATGATTCTTACTTATGATGGTTACAAGTGATTTATGACTATGGTTTATGGTGATTTCATGCGATTCATGATTTTAATTTATGATGGTTTCGTTTTGAGCTAACCAGATGTGATATGTTTATACGTGATGATTTGATCAAACAATTAGTTTGACTTGTTGTGACAAGAAGTAAATAGGATTACAAGTGTACCTTATTGATGAGCTACCAAAGAGGTATGATTTGAATTTATTTCAAATTATTTTGAGGTACAAGAAAGCATTCAATGCCCAATTGGGTGGTTGAAATCGGTGACAAGAACTAGTAGTGCCAGCAAAAGGAATCCAAACATGTAACAATATGTTGGTAAAGCACTTTAGGAGCAGGGCCATTGTGGGACATTGGTACCCAATAGTTTCCACTTATTTCCATGAGCATGCTATGACTAGTATGATGGTTTTGAGGTAGCGATATGCCTTGGTTTTGAGGCAGGTATATGCCTTGGTTGTTTGACCTTCCAATGCGAGGAAGCCTTTTCAATGGATGGATCTCCCAGGATAGTGGATGCTGGGGAACTTGGAAGGTGAGTGAATGCATGAAAGGGGGCGACTGGATTTCCCAAGGGACTATGTAGCAGAGAAGGGAAGGTCAGGGATGGATTTTTTTTGGTCATTAGCATTTCCAGATGGAATCAAATGCACATTGGGAGTGTGCCCTAGAACAATGAGTCGGCACATTAGGGGAATTTTGAAGTATAAAATGGTCCTCCTGAGGAAATTATAAAATAATAGTGGAAATAATAAAATAAGATTTGATTACATCATCAAATTTTAGAGGGAAAAAAGAAAAAAAACTATTTTTTCAACTTATCTCCCTATGGGTTTACTCAAATTTCAAGAGGAAACACTCGTTGGATGCATAATTTTATTCCTCATCCAAGGAGTATCCATGCTGCATACTTTCTATGGACCCTGCTACACGAAAAATGAGATATACATTAAAAACGTGATTGAATCACATTTTTTCATGTATTTCTCATTTTTCGTGTAGTAGGGTCCATCGAAAGTATGCAACATGGGTACTCCTTGGATGAGGAATTAAATTTTGCATCCAATGAGTACTCCTGCTTGAAATTTGAGAAAAAACTTATGGAGATAAGTTGAAAATACGAGTTGAAAAGGTAGTTTTTTTTATTTTATTATTTTTTAATATTTTTACTTTTTTACTCCAAAAATGGTGAATCATCCCCCATGGTTGACATCATCATATTGAATCCTATTGGTACTTATAAAGTTGATTTTGGTTGTACATTTTTCTTAGTTGGCCCATTTTAGACCTCAAAATTCCCCTAATGATTGTTCACTGAGAGGACAAGTGCCATGGGATTTTAGCATTGGACATTAGATGCAGCTTTGACTTTGGAATTAGATTCTGGAATTCCTAGGAAGGAGTTGAATCCTGGTACTACCTTGAGGGTAGAGGTGTGAGCCTCTGGATTCCCTTTTTACGGATACAGACATTGTATCCTTATATTTTCTAGTCGATAAAAATTTTCATATGTATATATGTGTATATTATTGTAATACTGTATCGAGATGTATTATAAAGCTACATAGACATTATGGTTGTATGTATGGTTTTTAGTGTAAATATTTCAAGAAGCTAAGTTATAAAGCTCCATGGGAAGTATGTTTTCTTTTCAACGGTTTTGCTGAGGTATAGGTGTCATTGAACACCAAGGACAGTGTTCCCCCATGGGGAGGGTTTTGTAACAAACCCAGGTTAAAATCTCGTGTAATAAAAGTTAATAAAGGAAAAAATAAGACCACGGTTAAGGGACACTTATTCCAAGCTGAATGTTGGGAAAAACATCCTAATGGGTGTTCATTTCGGTTTATTATAGCTAAGGAAATTGACATAGGAAATGGAAAAGGCTTTGGAAAGGAATGAGACATTTATTTATGAAAATAATGGAAATTAGGAGAAAATGAAGGTGAAAGGTCACAAGTTGCATGTGAGGAGGAAAATGAAGGAAAATAATGGAAAATGAAGAAAATAGAGACCTCATTGATAAAAAAGACTTTTGAGGATCAGTTGGAAATATTTTGGCTAAAGGTTATGGTCATATCAGTTTTGGATCTCTCTCTATTCTCTCTCTCTCTCTCAATCTTAGACACTTAGAGTTTTCTTGAAGCATTCCAGCATTGGAGCAAGAAAGGGAAAATCAAGCAAAGGAGGGACAAGAACAGGGAAGGAAAATAAAGATCAAGCGAGGAATATCAGGATCAAGCAGCTTCAGCAAGAATACTTACAAGTAACATATTGCATGTGTGATTTCCTAGTTGGTTTGGACATGCATGGTTTTCACGTGTTGGTATTTTGTTCTTTTGTTTTCAGTGGCATGGTTTTGTCGGGTTTTTACTATGGTTTTTAGCCTTGCATTTCCTTTTTCTAGATAGCCATGGTGTGATGGGATTGATCTCAGTTTTGAGCTTTGGAAATTTTAGATGGTTTTTGAAATCCGAGGTGGAGGTGGTCTTAAGAAATTCCCAAAGGCCTAGGAATCCCTTGACACTTTTGGTGGGATACACGGTAAACCCTGAGGGTCTCGGTTTAGGGCTTAGTGATACGGTGTGGATTGTGATAAATCCTGAGAGAAAAGGAGACCGAAAATTCCTCAAGGATAGTGATGGATTTTGGAGGAATTCCAAGCTTGGTTCAGTTTTGTGATCTCGACATTGGTTTTGGTGTGATCACAGTATGGTGAGGGTTGAGGTGGTTTAACTTCTATATTCCCTTGGTTTTTTTTATATTGGTTTACACATGAGATCCCACATTCATGCTTGGAATATGGCATGGGGTTGACTGGCTGAAAAGAGATTTGGCTCAACCATGTCTGCATTCAGGTGGTACGTGAAAATATTAAATTCTTCTCATGAAGTATAATTATCACTGTGCCATATTTACTTCACATGTATTGAAGTTTATTAAGTCTTCTTTGGTTTCATCTTGAAGTAACATTTTTTTTTATTAACCTTGCTTTCATATCAGAATCTTATGTACAAAATAACTACTACTACTGATTTTTATTTCAAGAGATATGCTAATATTAAGAGTATTTCTCTTTTTAATTCTTCAAAAGAAAATATTGAGTGAAATCTCTTGTTATGTGGGAGTTGTTATTTAGTATTACTAGTCCCTGTCAAAGCCGAGGGTTATTAGGAGTTGATTCGTTGTTGATATATTATTATTTTTTTCTTTCAACCATTTATTTTTTCATAGTCCCTAATGTTTGAGATAGGAAACACAATTTTATCTTTATATAATAATAATAATAATAATAATAATAATAATATATTCTTGCAAATATTATTAGAAAATAACTTCAATGTCTTATTATAGGTTTCACTCCTCACAATGTAATTTTTTAATGGAATATTATACTATCCAAATTTTTAAGGTGATGTATCCAAGTTGTAATACTTTTCATTACTTTATCTGGAATAATGAATTATATTTCTAGTTAACCAAAGTTTTCAAGCTTTGAGTTTATTGCAACATTTATAAAACATTACCATGTGTTGTTGTCACTCATCAAGATTACCTAACACCTTACCAAGTGCCTATACCTCAAACTTGCAATTGAATTTTTCACCTACCGCCATCTTATCATCTTGCTTTGTTATTCACCATCTTTGTTATTAACATAACTAGGCAACATTACATTACCTTTTCTAGACTTGTCACATATCACTTCCCAAAACTATTGGGATCCTATCTAGTTCCTATACCATTCACCCTCGATGTTCAATATCTCCATCATTACCCATTTTATACAATCGGTGGTAAGATCTATCATGTTATATGTTTAATATTTTTTTTTATGGTTAAGCATCATATTTATGAAATTTCATAATTCAAGAGGAATAACTAACTACAGATATTTATGTCTTCATTTTAGATGTGTTCATAGTATGACCATATAGAAAGTGTCTTAGAATGCCTTTGTGCAAAAAATGAATGTAGGTGTCCATATTTGAAGTAGCTACAATCGAAGGGGTGTCCTATACCACATTCTTAGCTCTCTTCCTTGATAATTTCTTCAAATTCTTATAACTTCTTTGCAAACTCGCCACTTAATCCTAATGATTTACCATTTTGTACTCACATCATACATCACTCACATCATATAGTTTATTTTTATCCTTTTATTACGAGAATTGATGTTTATTTTTCAACTCATCCCTTAACTCACAAGATGCCTATCAATTCCATTCCCAACTAAGTGGCTTTCTTAAATGGAAGTGGTAATATCTCATGACTATGTCAAGAAACAATCATTTGTTTACTAGCTAAGAAGTCTTCTAGAAAACATGTGTTATGCTACTTTCTAAACATTTCCATATTGAGTTCTCAACACTAATATTTTCTTTGCTCAACTCCACTAGCAAAGGCCCTATGTGGGTAAAGGATGATTGGAAGAAACAACTCTCAATTAAGAAGAAGGGGGTGGGGGGGGATTCCAACTTGAGGTTTCTCATTCAATTCTCGAGGAGTAAAAAACATATAGCCCAAACCAATGAGAGTTGTCTAAATAGTTTTGCATGCATACATAGGCTTTGAAGCAAAAATAAAATTCCATTAGAAATTAAATGCTTCTCATGCGTCAAACATGCTTCATATATTTTAAGTATTATTGTAGCTACCACATAATGGCTTTCTAAAGAAGGGGAAAATGTCCATGTTTGAATTTGAAGGAGAATGTTTACCTATCCAATACTCCAACTATTACTTCTCAATTAATATATGCATGCCTCAACCTATAGTAGAAATTCAACTCTCTATGAGATGAGCTACATGAAGGTCCTCTTTATCCACCTCTATCCACTCACCTTGCCCTCGAATCAATATTTCATGCATTTCTATACCTACTTTGATGTTTTTAAACTCTTATAAATAGAACATCTAACCCCATTTTTATTAAATGAAACTTTCCTCAAATAGCCACAAATGACAAATTATAACCTAAGAAAGGACTTATAGAAGAAGTAATGCCTCATTAGTCATTATTTCTTACTCTATTTGTGTAGCCTATAAATCTCAAATTAAATGGGATGCAGGCTCATATGGAAGATATGCTATGACATTTATGACTGTGTTGATGATGTTGGAAATCCGTCAATTAAAGGGGTCTCCCCGATATGAAGTCCCAATTATACTACACACCATTTGGAATAGGAGCCACATCCATAGTATTAGTCTGGCCACCATAACTCTAAGGTTTTCCTTGGTTGCAATGAATAACACAAGAGAGTATACACATAACCTTTGAAATCAACAAGTAATTTGACACTGCAAAACCCCAATTGCAATGTGTAAAGGGAGACTTTCACGATATGGAAGTAAGAGTGAATATCTATAAAGAAATTAATGGCACTATCCTAAGAGATGCACAAAAGAGAAAGGAAATATCCGTTAGTTATCTACCAAAATATTTCACGTAGAAACAACTAATATTAAAGAAAATACAACACACATTCAACAAGATAAGTACCAAAGCCAATGAAGTAGTTCAATTTCCTTAGTACATATGAACAAAAAATATATTGCAAACATCTAAAGAATAGTATTAAAATATTCACAATACATGAATGAAAATGTGTTGGCCTAGCGAGCTTCTAATTATTAGGTGAAAGATACAAGTACACAGTTACAATGATGAGACACCAGCTCCAATGGTGGAACATTGTGTCACTCCTTTCTTCTCCAAAGGATGATAATCTCTCCTATGCCAAGCTAGAGAATCCAAGGGTAGCTCTCCAAAGTTTATGACTCCAAAACATATCTTTGCTTGAGTTGTGAGGGTGTATTTATAACAAGAGGAATGAACTTTCATATCCCCAAAACTCTTGAGCTTCCCTCATGACTGTTGGACTGCCAAGTGACTCTTGAACTTATAGAAGACTCTTGGAATTTTCCTAGTGACTCTTTAGTTTACATGTGACTTTTCATATTCCACATGTGACTCTTGGACTTCCATACATTTACATTTTTTCATTTTTGGAAATAAATTATTACACTCCACCTCATGTGGAAAGACTCATTGACACAATGACATTGTGATGACACTTGTACAAGCCATGAATTGGATTTGATTACATGGAACTTCATGATGATGTGGCATTTACAAGTTTCTCTTCTTGCTCCTTTCTTTGTATATTAATGATAGATGTTGCATGTTATTCATCTTTATCCTCCAAAAGGATTGAAGACCTGGAGTATTTATGTGATATGGATCTTATAAATTTTTCCTCAATCTAGTGTCCCTTCATATTTGTCTTCAGTGACCATCTTGTCTTTATAGATTCCCAAGTGTTTTCTAGAATAATCTCCTTCTCCTCCTCTCTGATAAATGATCTTGTCATGTCAAGATATAGTACTTTCAAGTTAAATCCACTCATGAAAAAATGATATCAGTCTGAAAATATCCTAGTCTACCTCTCTTCATGAAATCCATCAATTGTCCTAGAATTGGGTACTAGACAGGGAGGAAGGCTCGAGGATTGCGCAGTGCACAGTTCCAAAGGATAGGGATGAGGGATTTATGATTGAAATTGTGCAATGCACAACAAATAGATGCCTAAGAAGCAAGAATACATAGTTGAGGGTCACAATGAGGTAGGTTTCCCCACTATATTTGTGCAATGCGTAGTTTAAGGGAGAGAGAGAGAGAGCCAATGGATTGCTCAATTGTGTAGTTTAGGGTGATGGGGAAAAAAAAGTTACTTGCAACCGCACAATGCGTAGAAAAAGGTTGATGTTATAAGGAAAAATACTGATATGGGAGGGGTGAATCATTTTTTTTAACTCTCTTTAACTTTTCACTTCATATCCTGAATTGTGTACATTATTGTTCTTAATGCAACTAGCGTATGTATGTGACTCTAGTGACTTCAAACAATGTATACACATATAACTTAATTTGGCATAAATTCCATCAGTGAGTTAACTTAATCATTGCATTATTAATTCATTAACCATCCAATATGCAGTAAATAATAGCTAAATCACACCACACAAGAAGCACACATGGAACACCAAGATTTTAGGTGGAAACCCAATGTGGGAGAAAACCAGTGTTGTCGTCATCTATGTTTTCAACAATGTAAACTTTGAAACGGTAACGGAGATGAGTACCCGCTTATTTAAGGTAGCAAAAAATGGTTTGATTTTGAAAATTGTTGATTTAGGATACTCTTAATTTTTTTAGCATATTTTTAACACATTAAATTTTCTTATGTACCAAGTATAGACATTATTTTTAAAATGTTAGTGATTTTTATGTTGATTTTGAAAAGTGTCGATACCAACATCATCCCCTTTTTTTATAAGACTTATTTTTACTTAAAATTTTCTATTCTATTAAATGCTAATAATTATTTTCTAAATTTAACAATTTTTGAGGTACTCGTCTTCTTCCTCTTCACTTACATTTTTTAAAGTGTTTTTTAGGTTTTTTTTTTTCGTTTTTCTTTTAAAAAAATATTTTGTGGTGAGGTATTTGATTTTTTGCAGTGTAAAAAAAAATGCTCAAAATTTTAAAGTTTCAATTTTTTATCTAATTATATATTGTTAAATAATATTTCATTGCACATGAAATAATTGTCACTAAAAAAACAAGAATTTTTATCAATTTACATTAAAAAACACATTTGAATATAGATATAACAGAAAAAAAAAAATACGCATTTTGAGTCTTTTTTTCTAAAAGTGACATGTCAAATAAACCATTTTTATAGGAAAAAAAATAACAAAAAATGTATAAAATTAGCAATTTTTGTGAATTTTATATCAAAAGTTAATAATAATTACAGTTTTTTTCAAAAATTAAATGATTCACATAAAAATGAAGTGAATAAAAATACTAAAAATATAATAACAACAATTGAATACTTGTTTATTCTCATAAAATTTCAAATTCAAAACATTACAATTATAACTTATTAATAGTTACAAAAAATGAGCTTCATTTGGAAGTTAAAAAAAAACTTAATCAATAATATCACGTAACCCAAACGCTTCATCTTTAAGAGTTTCATTATTTTCCTCTTCCACAATATTTTCATTATTGGCTTCAATTTCATCATTTTCCTCTTCTAATGGATCTTTGATGTATGGGAATGTCCCAAAGTATGCCTTTCCAATCATTCCATCTAATGGTGGTTGAGGTTCCTTTGTTTTTTTTGCCACACGGGATTCATTAAAATCCCCATTTCTCAAACCAACTTTTTGCATTGCATCTGGAAGAAATTGAAGAGAATTAATTCTTTGATGAATAAATTTGCATTGTATTGGGTCTTTTTCAATGGAAATGTAATTTCTTCCTTTTTGTAAGAAACATGCTAGCGTTGTACCTAATAATCAAGTAAAAAGAAAAAATTTAGTAAATTCGTATAAACACAAAAAAATTAAAAAAAATATTGAAATTCATTTTTATACAATAAAACTTACATGAGCCTGAAAATAAGTCCAAAACCCAATCTCCTTCATTTGAATATAAATCTAAAAGATAGTTAGTCAATGACTATGGTTTTTTATATATGCTAACTATCTCTCCATTTGCTTCTTTATCTTCATATGTTAGTATTTTTACAACAACATCATGGACCAATACTTGGCTATGACTCTTTCCATTTACTTGATTGAAAATAATAGGCTTATAGCTATCATCCTTTGTCCAAATTTCAATATGAATGAACTCACAGTCACTTATGATTGCTTGATTTCTGCCACAAATAAGATTTGACTTTTTCCTGTAACATGAAATAGTAAAATTTCAATTAAGTTGTACATAAATGATTTTTTTAACATTAATCAAACATACAATTTCAACGTCTTACAATGTAAGTTGCATCCTTGACTTTTCCTTTCCCTTGAAGCTTGATAATAACAACCCCAATTGTGTGTCTGAATTAAATGTCACAAATCTCCAAAAATGATGGTGTTGTGACTTTTAGAAATCTCGCAACCACTTTACTAAATTCTTGATAAGTATAAGGGTCACTATCATATTCAATGTTTGGGATATTGAAACCATGAGGAATATCTGCAATAACTAGAGAATAATCCCTTTTAAGTATGAGTTTTGCAATGTCTTCACAATCACCTGATATTATTTGATATTATATAGTGTGGAGCCCATTCCAAATGAAATGATTAAGACTGGGATCAAGTTCAACATCACTAAGACACCCTTTACTCATCCTTTCCATTTTTTTTTTTCAATAAAGCTTCTGAAACTATCTGGTGCTCCATTTGCATCCTTATTCTTCTTTAATAAAATAAACAATTATATGTATAAGTTATAAAATAAAAATAATATATATATTAATAGAAATTAATGTATGAATGAACATACCTTTTTAAATGCAAGATAAAAATATTTCAGCACTAATTTATAACTTGAATCTGGGCAGTTGCGTACAACATCATCCAACTATCTTCATTCAACAATTTAACCATTTGTTCTTGTATTCTCATATAAACCTTACGACTGAATAAATAAAGTAAAAAATGTTAATATAGTGATATGTATAAAAAATACTACCAACAACAATATATTATATTTAAAAAAAAACTTATAATCCAGAAATAAGTAAAAAAAAAAAAAAAAATTACTTTAGAAATTCCTCAGATATTTCATCCATTGATAATTCTCCTGACTTTACACGAGATAATATTGTTTTGACAAGTTTTTCATCCTTCACTCCTTGCATTGATCTCCAAGGTGTGATAGTCATATCTTGTGGAAGGAGCATCATTTCAGGACCTCATTTACTGTTGGTACCATGTCCTTCTATCAAGAATTGTCTTCCTTGAACTCATTCAGAAATTTCTGGCGAGAAATTGATAGAAGGTAGCCGAACATCACTTCCTTGATCATTGATCCAATGTGGCTCAAACAAACATGAGATTACAACAAAAAACATGCATACATAACTGAAATTTTCATATGTACAAATGAATGTATGTCTTACTGACTTAAGAAGTCAAACCACTTCTTATCAAGCCACTTCCACGACAACTTTTGCTGCTGAAAATATTCTTCATGTGAAACATCTCTTCTCACATCAATGATGGAATACTTGGTTACAATTTCGCCAATATTTCTATCCTGTTGCCTCATGTGCTTAGGATAATTAGTTGGATGCAATGTCCAACATTGGGCAACAACATGTCCCTTCTTCTGGCAATGTGTTCAAGTCTTTTGCACCTTCTTTGCAAGTTGCCTTTGCTTCAACTATTTCCTATATGCCTTCATCCTCTTCTAGCATTTTGAAACATCATGTTTACATAGACCAAAATATGCACAACAACTATTTCTTCCTTTCACACATGCATATTTTTCATGCTTACCAGAAACATAATCAACTTGACTATGGGAAGAATTATACCTCAAATGCTGCTTTGCATGTCCATATTTTTTGCCTTCATGAGGAGATGAAGTTGTAGAGGTTCCAGCTTTCTCTTGAGGACTAACATCCGTGTTCATGCCTTGAAAATTGTCTGAACTCTCATGCTCGCCATAAGCTGCATGTCTACACACATCTTGTTGCAAAATAGGCTTCAAACAATGACAATCAACTTGAAAACAGACTTGACATGTTTGTGGTTTAGAACTTGGAACAAAAGTTCTTCTTGAAGTTGCCTCAAATGCCTTCATGGCTATAGAGTTGTCGCCATAAGATTGAACATAACCAAGACCAAAGTTCTTAGGTATTTCCTCAACCAAAATAGGATCAATCATACCTTGTGCATGTTTTCCTAAACCCTTGCCTTCATAGACCATTTTAAACATCAACTTGGACCTTATACCTCTAGTATGATTTTCAAATGAACCAACAAATATATCTGAAGAGGAAACTGAAGACAAATTTGAGTGAATTACCTCTGCTTCACGCATGTTCTTGTTTGAAGACTCTTGGGATTGATGGAGTTGCATCTCCATCTCATGCATTCTTTGAAGAATTTATTCCTTCTCTTGCTTCATAGCAACCAATTGCTCATGAAGTCTATTGCTTTCTCTTCTATCTTCAAATAGAATTCGCACCATATCCTTTATCCTGAAGAAGTCTAGATTCATGTCTTCATCGAAGAATATTGTGAAGGAGGAGGATTTTGAAACCTCACTTGAAGAATTTTTCGTATTATAAAAATTAACTAAATAAATTCAAAAGAAATTCATAAAGCTTTCAAAAACAATTTGACAAATCTTCAAAACAAAATGGTTGTAGAGTCAAGCTCTTCTTCAAGAAGCCTTTTTGCAAACACAACCTCTTGTGCTTAAAGGGTTGCCTTGAGGTCCTTTGGGTAAGGAACATGCCTTCAGCCCTTCTTCCTTCTTGTCCTCTTCTAGACATAGCTATCAATAGCTCTTCGTTCACATCTAGAAAACTCAAAACTGTAAGCAACAATTAGTTTTCAAACTATCAAATCTTTGCACTGTTAAACACCTTTCAAGTCAAACAAGAAAACTAGTGCTCTATTAATCAAGAAAATTGGATCTGATACCAACCTGATCTGAAAATGGGTTAGATAACTTGTTATGCTTTTCAAGAACCTCCCACTCAGTTAAAAAAATAAAAAATCTAGGTTATACTTGACTTTTGCGGAATATTATACTTGAAACATGTGTAATTTTTTTTTAACTATTTAAGTGTTTTAATACCATTTTCTTTTGTTGATATTAAACATGTTCAACAACCATATAATGAAGAAAATAAAAATCAACACATAACATAAAATTTGAACTAGGATTTCACCCGAATATCGTGGGCTACGTCTCCTTGAGCTCTTGTCATCTTGACTTGGCTCTTTGGGATTATAATGAAAATATTCTTTTACAAGTTACAAACTCAACTCCAATGGTTACCTGAACTAAACCATTGAGTTTATAATACCATCATACCCCTGTCATGGTTGTCATCACTTTGAAAACAGATCTAGGTTCCCTTAGACTTGATTTCCTTGAGTTGGTGCTCTTGAGCTACCCCGAGCTTCTCTATGGAATTAACTCCCTCAAAAATCCTTTTATGTCACTGAAAAATCACCTACCATCTTCAACACATATCATACCTCCAAAATAGGCAGATCATTTTCTCCAAAAGAGAACTGGCTGCCCAATCTAGGCCTCCATCCACTGATGGCCCTAGGATGCCCAAAAATTCCCTGTGGCTCTTCGACCTTTAGAAGTCTTCAAATGGTTATGAAAATCATTTCATTGGATTCAAAATATCCAAAATATTTAGAATAGACTATTCACTTGCAGAAACTGGCCTCCGACTTCTTCGGTTTTGCCTCCAACACCTGGTGGCACACCTTGGCTCTAAGGTAACTGAAAAATTACCTGAAGTGTATCAACTTTCAAAAGTCCTCAAAATATTCTGTAAACTCCATAAATGGATTCATAATGTATTAAAAAAGTTATAAATTATTATTGGTTTGCTGAGAATGGATACTGGCTGCTCTGGATAGGCCTCATTCTCTTGCTGGCACTGGATGGCCCTAGTGGCCCGTAGAACTTCTCAGAAGCATCTCAGCCTTCAAAATTCCTCTACAGGCTTTGAAAACCAAACCATTAGTTCCAGAATTTCTGAAACATCAAAAATTGACTATTGGATTGTTGAGAAGGGCCTCTAGCTGTAGTGGCTAGGCCTCAAACTACTGCTGGCCCCTGGTGGCCCCAATGAGCCCTAGAACTTATTTGAAGAAAAATCCTACTCAAAAGTCCTATTATGGCTCTACAACCCTCTCCAATGAGTCTGGAATTTCTAAGATAGTCGAAATTGACTAATCACGCTCTCAGAATGGACGAATCTAGCTCAAGATAGAGCCAAAACTAAATTTGTCCAGTGTTCCTTACATCAACTCCACAAAAAATGGAGCAACTGCACATAACTACAATTAAATTTGGAAAAATCCCCAAAATTTAGGGGCATGCCAGAATTTCTACCAGTCTAATCGTTAGCATTTATTGGATGGGTTGAAGGTTGGACACATGTTTGAGACCTCGGGGTGACCGTTGTGGATGGCGGTTACGGTTAGGGCTAGAAAACCATTTACATTAAAACACGCCATGTGACTAGTGCCCAAAACAGACAGTGGAAATGGCGGTTAGGGCTTAGCCCATGGCCTAGGGTCACGGCCATATGGGAGGGGCTGGCCCCTCTCTAAACCCCAATATGAAACCATTACATGTTAAATTCAAACCACCAACCATCGTAAATAAGAACTACATGTGGTGTGTTGGCATGTGGGCAAGCTAGCCAGGCTATGGTCTCAGGTTCAATACCTGCGGAGACCCCAAATTTTTTTTTTCAATGTCATACAGGGCCACGTGGCGACCTCTGAGCCTGCCACATGGTGGCCTTTTATTGGATAAAATCCCAATGTACAATAAACTGTCAAATTATATCAGGAAACTTGTCAGCATACAATTGGTCTAGAAGGAATATTCCCTAGAATATCTATTTTTTGAATATTTAAAGGCCTAGTCAAACTTGGTCAAAGGCAAAAAATTGTAGTTTACTGGACTTTTCAAATCGCGATAAATTCTTCATATGGTGTCAGTTTTTCGAACCGTTCACAGTGCTAGAATCAGGAAGACGGGATTAAAGCGGTCACTTAGGTTCGACACACTTCCAAACACTTTTAATTTTGAGCTATCACTTAGGTCCTTGATCCAAATTTGATCAAGATACCCACTCACTATCGAATATAGGATATATGAACCCTGCATCCAATAGTTTCTGCAACTCTTATTTGACTATGTCCTTCAGAGTCGGGTTCATCCTTCTTTGGGTTTGTCTCATGGGCTTGCATCCTTATTTGATGTAAAAATGATGTTTTCACACTGAAGGATGCACCCTTTTCATGTATTTGTAATCCCAAGCAAATGCATCGAGATTCTCTTTCAAAATCTGGCACAATTGCATCTCTTCTTCATTCGAGAGGTTTGGTTGATTTTCAGAGATCTGGATGGGCCAAACTCAATAAATTTGGTGGATTCATAGGTTGACTCAACTAAGTGCACTTCCATCCAAGGTTGGTTTTTAGACTCTTTGACTAAGGTTTCGAGAGGAATGTTAGTGGAGGACTGGTTTTGAATGGCATGGTCTATGAGTTCATCTTCATCAAGCTGCCCCCCTCTAATAATAGCATCTATGGTACACATAGGGGCAGTGTTATATAACTCATCTTCTTCATATTCTGACCATATAGGGAGATCATGATCAATGGAAGGCTAGGCTGGAGGATATAACTCTAGATTTTTAGATAAAGGCCCATTTTTTATAGTCATGTTTCTAGCTTGATAGTTAATATAAGCATCTACAATGGCTAACCAAGGTCTCCCTAAGATGAGGGGATAACCATTAAACTTGGTTTTTGGTTGCAGGACCAGGAAATATGTAGGATACTCCTAAGAGTCAATGGTAACCATAACATCCTCAAAAATTCCTTCTGGAGTTACCATGGACCAATCTGCAAGTTGCAGAACTGTCGTGGTTTTCCTCAAAGTCCCTTGAGATTAAGTTTCAACATAGTTGCCTTGGTCATGATATTGATGGCATCCCCTATGTTGTGGTGGATTTGGTGCATAGATGCATGAAATCGCACCAGTTTAAGAGGTGTGGTTCAACCCTTTAAACTATAGGTAACAGGTAGAAAGTGGTGGAGTTCAAAAGCATACAATCTAGAGGAAAAAGTATGCAAATGTGTACTCAAATTAAACTAAAACTAAAACAAAAATATACAGAAGCTATTGAAGAGAGTCAAACGATAATAATGAAAATGGTGGCTCTAGGCCCCTTCTTATTAAATGTTTGATACGAAGAAGAAATTTTACTCACTTGCCAAAGGGCCCCTAGGCAATGGTTCTAGGTCCCAAAGCAAGGATGTTTTTTTCCAAGCTCGCCTCGGTGCAATCTCCCTATCTCTCTGCTGTGATGGACTAAGGTTGTTGGATCGCCAAAAATCGAGTCCCCTCTATCTCCAACTTCAGGTCACACACTGCTGGTATTTCTTGGGAAATTCTGGCGAGCATAAGAATGTGATCACCTATTCTTCATCTCATGGTGGCTTTATATAGGGGATTTAAAATCCTCCTTCCCTCCCTTGGTACATGGTGGATGGTGACCCAAGGGAGAGGGATGATTCCATTGTGTGCTCCAAATATTCCATTGTGTGCTCACATAGTGTCTAAGGAGGCGCTGGTGGATGTCCTTCGGCTTCATGCAAGGAGTAACTTGTCATTTTATTTTATGTGGTCCCAGATAATGACATTTCGCCACTCTCAGGAATGCACGCTTATCGGGAAAAAAGGCACGCAGAAGGCGCTCTTCTCGAAGGATAATGTGCACGAATAACATTTTATGACCAGTTCAAATTTGATTTCCTTTAAACCTTTGAGATTTTAAATACTTTCTAGATTCCATAATGTCTTCCTGCCCTGTAAATCATTTGGCTTGACATTAATTAATTTCATCTTTTGCTGTACGATTTTCCAGTGTTAATAGTTACCCCCTAATGTGTGAGGTCTAGGAAGGACTGTATAACCAAAATACATTATAGTTTCTTTTCTGTATCATGCGTAGAGAGAGAGAGAGGGAGACCTGCGTGAAGCTTTGGAGTTGAAAACACCCTGCACCGGTTCCAAGAATGACCAAGTCTAAGGGATCCCTACAAGAAAATACAATTTACAATATATATACAAAATTTCAACGAGGCAGGCATGTCCCATGCTCATGACGCTATGGCTAGTTAAACAAAATTGACAGATACATGTTCTGTCTACGTCACTACTATGGTAGTGATGCTGGCGGTTGTTGATGATGATTGCTGATGCCCTCAGGGGCATTTCTTTTTTTTACGATAAGCGGAATGTGGTACCCATATGCGTAAAATTGGTATGGAATATAGCTACAAAATGTACGCATAGGTTCTAGCTAGGACCTTCTTGTGTAAAAATTGTTGACAGTGATGCTTATGGAGGCACGAGTCTTCAACGAATCAAAGTGCAATGGTTGTAAGGTACAATACCATCTTGACATGAAATCTTTTGTCGTAGTTGAATTTTAGGAGGATCGATGACATCTGTGGACAATGATGTCTCCCACAGTGCCACTCAAGGATGCCCCTTTGCATGGGGGGGGGGGGGGGGGGGGGGTAATCCAAGGTACCACTTCCTTTTTGGAATATGGGTGTTGAAGTCGACAAAAAGGAAGCCTCAACTGAATGAGGGGTCACCGATATGAGGGATTAGGGACTTGGAAGTGGCGGGTTTAACATAGGCATGTTGGTGAGAGGTGACTAAAAACTGATGATGGGGATTCAGTGGCCTCAGGTCAGAGTATACTTAAGTAGCTTGGCGACAGTCATAGTTATTTCTGAAGGGAAAATCCATGGAGTGGGTAGGACTTCCAGGGCGGGTGTAAATCGGCTATGAATGTCGTGATGGTGTGTGCCTGGGGGTGAAATACTCCAACCAAAGGAGATCAGGGACTACTGCCATGGGAGAAAATATGAAATATGAGGGTGAAGGGGTGAAGTACACTGTTTGCATTCTTTGTACACTTACCAAAAGAATAAAAATAATGGGGTTTGGTTTGTACAAAACACAGAGACGGGTACCCAAAAACATGAAAATTTTCTCTCACTAATGTTGTGAGGAAGGTGTTTTGCTGAGTGTGGGGGTCCCATTGGTTGGTCTCATGTGCGGGGTTGATGAAGCAGGTGAAAAAAGTGTCACAAATGGGATTATGCTGGTGAAGGTATGGTGGGAAAAATGCAATGCACGGTGGTGCAATTTTATCTACTTGTACAACCTGGTCGTCTAGGAAGGGGGTTTTAGTTTGCATGGTAAACTTGACCGTACGCATGATGAATTGATGGGCATGAGGTGCTTTCCAGACTGAAGTGGTATGGCCATGGCATCGCTGTTGCTGTGATATATGGTCTACTTTGGGTGACGAGCGCCATGGAGGGGAGGCTCTACCAACCAACGTGGATGTTTATCATGTGCAAGGTGGGGTGGTGATAAACACGGTTGGGTATGAGGACCCTATGGTTTATTTATGATGGAGAAATGATGTCAAGATATGCAAATTTTTCTGGGATTCTATCATGTTGAGGGTAGAATGATACCTGCTCTGGGATTTTCAGTAGATGTTGTTGTGAATGGTTTGCGGGTTTTTCCTGCAAAAACAACTACCTCAAGTGAAAGAATCTTCTTTTCATCAAATATTATTGAAAGGAATGAGCTTTAGAAAGGAAGATGAGAGAGGGCATACTTGCCGGCGCTGAAAAATTATTTTTTCTGGAAATCGAATGTGTGGCATCTCTTTCGTTCATTATGGAGTGCTAATCACAATGTTGCTTTCGGTCTGGTGATCAGATACTCTAAGCTTTAGTTTTTCCTTAGGAGTTGTTACTTGGCTCCTAGCTTTGATTTTAGTTGGGGCTGCCCCCAGACTGAGATCAAAGGGGGCGTTGCCGGTTACTGCCCCTTGTCCAGGATCTCCCTTTTGGGTTGTTCCTTGGCTTCTTTTTGTAGCATTTGGAGGATTTCCATAATTCTCCTGGTTGTATGGTTGTTGATGAGCCTAGGAATGGTTACACTAGATTGACCGACACATTACATTGTGCCATTGGTCCATTCTGTGCGGGGAATGGGGGATATCAGTTCTGTTGACCCTGGTTGGTATTTGAGTGCTGGGGTGACTTTCATGATAGCTAGGTTGTGATACATTCTAAGTAGAATCATATGAGTATCCAGGGTATTGATTAATGCAGCCTAGGTTTCCTTGGGCCAAAGACCCGATCGAACTGTCTGCAGAATCGATGTGCATGGTGCTACTGCTGCATAGGTGATCTTGGGAAAAATAACTGATCAAACCATTTTCATAATCGATGCGCATGGTACTACTGCTGTCTAGGTGATATTGGGTCAAAGACTTGATGAAGCTGTCTACAGAATCTACCTACCTGGTAACTCCCTGAGTACCATGGGTGTTACTACTGCCTAGTAAATATTTGGTCAAAGAAATGATCAAGCTGTCTGCAGATCTACCTACCTGGTAACTATCTGAGTATCATGGGTGTTACTGCTGCCTAGGAGATCTTGATTCAAAGACCTGATCAATCTGTCTGCAGAATCTACGCACATGGTCACTCCTCGAATACAGATTACTGCTGCCTAGGTGACCTTGGGTCAAAAACTCTATCAAGCCATTTGTAGTAATCAACGCGCCTGATAACTCAAGAGGATGAGGCGGCTAGGTTCCCCTATTCCTGGTTTGTGTACGGTGGTTTGGGGGGAGGAGGGACAAATGGCTGTCTTTCCAGTGACCTTTGTTCCTCCTGTAGTTACCAGATGGTACGAGGTTCATTTCGGGATGCATGGTTGGAGGGATCCTCCTGATAGGATATCTTCATGGCATGTAAGGCATCCCTATATTGCAGGATCTCTGGGAAATGGTGAGTATAGTGCCCATAGTTTCTACAGAGAGTGCATGCATGATTGGTACCCAGCAGTTTTCCTTTACCTTTGGTTGTAGTTTCCTTTTTACGGGAACGCGGCGTTGAGATGTCTGTTTCGGAGCCAAGGAGTGGTTTTAATTCATCCAGCTCTGGACATATATGGGTAGGATGGCCTTTTACATCACATATGGCGCAGACTGGTGATTCTCATTGAATGGTAGGAGTCACCATATTCTTTCCTCACTTCTCGGTTTTCTTGGCCGTGATCACCGGTTTCGCAATGGGAGCTTCCTTTGCGAGGGTGATCTTGAACTTTTCTTGGATGGGTGGGGGCTCCTCGGGACTGAGGGGCTTTAATCCTGTGGTAGTAATGTGGGTGGCTCCTATTCTAGAAGGAGGAACGAGGTACCAAATTGGGAATTCCAACGATATGTTGGGTAAAACCAGTGTTGCCAAAACCTGATGGGAGACGAAGCCAGCTGTGGGGTAGAGGAAAGGGGTTTGGGAGGCGGCGTATGCTAGAGAGGCTACCGTGGTTGATGCCTAGGTGTCATTACTATTTGAGTCCATGTACTAACTAGCCTCAGCGCTTGATGTTGACATCATGCATACCAGGGCCCCTCTGACATCGGGTGATGCCTCAGGGATAATGGGAGTATCTCCTAGGAATGACCCTAGAACGGACGATGGTTCGATTTGGCCAGGGCCATATTCTTGGTACTGTGAAAGACCATCTGAGGTTGTATCTACATAGGGTAGAATTACATCCGTGTTGGTTAGGGGACGCTTCTCGCTGTGCGTTAGCTAGTATATAGTAATGATGTGGTCCTCGTGGGGGAACATCATAATGCGGAAGACGGAGGAGGCTATGGCAGACATGGCGTACATATAACTCCTCCCAAGGAGTTTATTGTAATCCAGGTTTGCGTCCAAGACTTAAATGTCTATGTGGACCGTCTTTCTGGCTAAACAGACCAGGAAATTTTGGTAGAGGCCGATGGGGGTCGAGGGACGACCGTCGTATGCTCGAAGCGTTATGATTGAGGGTTTTAGTTCAAGAGAACCTGACTTCTGCCAACCATTTTTTGACATGATACATGTCGATGCACCCTCATCTATGACACATTGGTGAATAGTGATATTCTGGACCAACACTGGTATCTGGAAGGCGACCATGGAAGGAATTCGGGGGGTGGCTTTGCCTAAGTCAAAAGCCATTAGGCGTGTATCGGCAGGGTCGATAGCACCCAACGCAAAAAGTAGGGCTTTCCGTTTTTTTGGGCACGATTGCAAGACTTCCAAAGCTAACATAGCAGTAGGAGATTGAGCTATGCTATAATTATGGGCCGCTTTGGAGTCATTTCTTGCTCGCCTATTGGGTCCCTTTGCCATCTTTGGTAATTTTTCTATAGGCATCTTTGAAATGGTCAAAGGTGCAGTTGGTGCACTAGTACTTTCCCCTGACATATTGGTGTCTGGTGGGGTGTCGTAGTTGTGATTCCGTGTTTAGAAAAACATTTCTTCTCCAGTCATGTAGATTTCATGGTTGCTTTTCCTAGAGTCATCTGGGTTTTGCTGCTGAGTGCTGACCGTCCCTTGGTGGGGGAAAGGTTCCTGCATCACGGCGGGTTGCTGGGAATATTTTCCTTGTCCTCAGTTACTCTGTAGCTTTTTTAGCTCAGGGAGATCGGGAGAGTGGTGAGTATAGTGCCCGTACTCTCCACATAATGAACATGAATGGTTTGTTCGAAGTGGTGGCCTTTTTCTCTGCCATTGGGCATTGCTTGTTTCCTGGTTCTGATTCCGGTTGGAGTTACCTCCAACCCGAGATCGCGGTGGGCACTGTTGGTTGCTTCCCCCCTGTCTAGGGTTTCCTTTAGGCTTTTTTATTTTATTTTTCTTTACCACGTTAGGAGGGTAGTTCTCCTGGTTGTACTGGTCTATTTGGTTTTGGGATGGCTGCACAAAGACTAATAGGGTGCAAGCGTATCAGCAGGGAGGACCTTATCCTCCGGCTGAGGCATATGATGACTTTGAAGTCCAGGTTGAGACATGTTCTGGGTAGAACTATATGTGTAACTAGGATTTTGACTTCTGTTGCTTAGGTAACCTTGGGTCATTGACCCAATTAGCCCGACTGCAGAGTTTTATGCGCCTGGCAATTCTTGATAAGTTTGCAGGCATGGGGCGTTAGGCAGGATGTTGTTAGGCAGGATGTTGTAAATGTATCCTGACTGCGTATAAATCAGTTCAAGCTTCTGGGCTTTACTGATTGCATCCTCTTCAGATGTGGGGTTTTTCTGTGCCACATCCTTTGAAATCTCTGTCGTCATAATTTTCAAGAATAAATCTAAGAGGACTCGATCGTTGAGTTTAGATTTACATAAACTGTGATGCCAACTCCATTCATGAAGATGGTCCGAGATATGGATGGGGGGGGTTTCTCTAAAATGAGTCAGTAACTCCATTCCCAAATCGTGGTGAATGGGTAATTGAGAATATGTGAGGAACATAGTAGCAAGGGTGCTAAAGGATCCATGTGACGTTGAGGGTTGCTCCACATATTTTGCAATCACTCCTGTAAGAGTGTGTTGAAATAGCTTCAATCGAATAATGTTGTCAATGATAGGCCATGTAGGATCGTGTGCAATCGGGTCATTTGTTAACTTGGTTAAATCAGGTAGATTCAACGAAGCTAAGAAAGGTGACTGGGTGGTTGACGCCATTGCAATGTGTGACGACATGACATTCTGGTTAGAATGAGGGTTAGTCTGCGACGTAACTTGCTGTGTATTTAGTTGGCTTCCCAAATGGGACGCACTCCTCTGCCCCGTAGGGGTCGAGGGAGGAGTGGTGTGTGGTGTCGTGTTGGGAGACTGACTAGGGTTCCCAACTATGGCTGCTCCAATGAAGGATGAACCAATGACGGTGGAAGTGTTCCGTCATTGACGCCTAAATGGCGAAAGACTTGGAACCCCTCCCGATAATGGGGGGAGTTCCAAAAGATGCCTGGATCGACGAGGTTCTGTTGGGACCATTCAGGTGTCAACTAGGTAAGGTTTTGGAAAACTTTGAGAGGATAAAGTCTATGATCAAAGAAAAATTATGGCCACATACATAAAACAAAGCGAAAATAAAATAAATTTTCCCCTTAAATTAATCTATGTGATCAATCAAGCAAAAAAAATGGTTTTTGTTTGTTTGTGTATGATACTCAAAATCTTAGAAGACCTATTGCATCCTAACACACTCAAAAGAAACTGGGCCTTGAGAATATTTCTTTTGAGTGCTGGCACAACGTCTCATAAGATCTGGTGATGCCCCCAGTCAACCGAAGAGAATCCACCAAGGTAAGGGTAGAGGGTCTCGTGCTTGCCTGTACCGTCACCTATAGGTTAAAGGATGCCCTAGTTTTTGGCCACTAAGATGTAGAAATTATATGCACTAAGCATGCATATGTCCAAGATCCGCCTGATCTCACACTATTTAAATTTATGCAAGATACTGAATCTATTCCACTTGTCAATATTTTGCGGAAAAATTAATTGCACACACATGTGAAGCATAAACAAAAATAATCAATCGCACATAACACAACTTTTAACCGGGAAAGCCTGAAGCTGAAAACCCCAACTATATATTATGTAACATGGAGATCATGTAACAATATCATACAAAGCATAGTACATCAAGCTCTCAGTACAATCAATCATCACACACTAATCAGGAACAATCTTGCAAATCCATGCACCGATCTTTGCCTTCCTACTAGCCTACCTCCACTGAGAAATCCAAGCTGATTACAAAGACTAATTCGATGCAATCCCACTCTCCTTTATTGCATGATTATCATTGGAAACTCCAATGTATATGTAGATGCAATTCATGCATCACTATAGTCACAACAGATAGTCTATCTTGCCCTTTCACCTATCTCTCCATTGGTCTCCACTGAAACTGCCATGCACTGTAGTTAACTGTTGTATTGTTCAGTTGATTAATGAGTTATTATTTGTGAATTAATTAACTAATTAATTCAATCCACTCTCACTAGTGTATCATTCAGTTAGACTAGATACAACTAGCTCAACTGAGTCTAACTAAGTTAAACTGAATACAACTCCATAAAATACTCTTCCAACTCTGTCATAACTCTGCCACTTGATTTTTAACTGATTCCTCCATGCATTAGCTCCAGTAAACCCTTAGGAATTGTATAATTCCTTTTGTCAGTTGATGTGCCACATCTGTGCACTGAACTGAAGTGCTCTAAGAGAATAAGTTTTTTTTTAGAGTCTGATTATTATTAAGAGCTCATAATAATCGACATGCATCTATTTTTAGATCAACGATCTATAAATAGACTTCGCCCAATATTCTAAAAATAGAATTTAATCTATTTTTCCAACTTGATCAACCATCCACAAATATCATCCTGCTATATATAGAATATGCTCACCATGTCTAAAAATAGACATACACCTAAAAATAGCCTGTGTGGGCCCCACCTAGTTTAGGTGATTATTTTCCAATTAGGAGCAATGATGATGTTTCAAGATGCCTCCTTCACTATTTCTTGTTGCAAACTTCAACATAAGAACCACCGTCCCATGTGAGTGTTCAAGTCTTGGGCTTCTTGTTAGTCAGCTAACATTACCGAGTATCAACCGGGTCAGGTAGCCCCAACTGATACTGCACGCATTGTGCCTAAGCCTAACCCCCTCTGAATCGGGTCTCTACTGCGCTCAGGTTTTCTTTGCCATGGGCTGATAGGTGGATTTGAAGCTCCCTAAATACACAACTTCTATGTTTCAATATGAAGTATGATCAATGTGGCTTATTGGATGCCTACCCCCTTGTTCTAAACTTAATGTATAAATTATTTTGTGGCCCCTATGGGGAGAATTTAGTGAGTTTGGTTAAGTTAGTTTTAGGTGTATTTCTTTGCTTAGTGGGTGAGTGTGTGTGAGCGTAAGGTGAACAAGAACATAGTTTGAACATCTATATATCGTTAATCCTTTACAAAATCCCATATTTAAACTATGTTATATTGTTCCTAGCTCAAATGGAAAACATGTGCGGATAATGGGCCGCTTTCAAAATTTCCTAGTTAATCTATGTGACTAACTATAAGGAGATGGCGAATTGTGAATATGGAGCATTCATATGCTTACCTAGGATCACTGAAGGGTGTAAAGGTAGCAGATATTACTTTCTCTTCTATAAACAATTCAATCCTAGTCCCGCAATTCCTAATGAAAAAATTGAACTAAACTAAAAAATTTCTACACTAAAAAAAAAAAAAAAGTAGCTATGCATGTGTGGTCTTGGGCCACTTTCTTGGACTAGTTATCTAGGTGTGCATACCAAAATTTTCAAAACATAAATTGTTTAGAATGCAAGTTAATTTTCCCCCTACTTAAACTATGTGAGTATTTTGCAAAAACCAACTTGAAGCAACACTAACTCTAAGCCTACATAAAGGAGCTAAAAGTGAGTTCTAACAAGCTATGGGGTATCACAACAAGTGCTGGTAGATGCATTAGGGGTTGCCAAGAACCTTACAAGCAGAAAAAGGTAGAATCTTGGGAGAAATTTCTCATTCTATGGATTGCGCGCAAAAGGCCATGACAAGTGCACTTTCCTGTGCGCAGGTCAGCACTAAACGCGCGCCCTACGCGTTTGTGAGGAAAAAACGCGTGCAAATTCCTGCAAGTAAAAACATTAGGAGATTCTCTTCTTTAGTCTGTCACTCAAAGTGAATTTAAGGATTACAAGATAGATCATAGGACTATCAGCTCCACTCTCCAGCATAGACAAAGGTCTCCTGCAAAAGAAGGCACAACCACATAAACTTGGTAAAACATTAGTGGAGTCGCCAATCCTGTTGTGGTGGATTTGGTGCACAGATGTACGAAATCGCACCAGTTTAAGGGGTGTGGTTTGGCCCTTTAAACTATAGGTAACAAGCAGAAACGGGTGGAGTTCAAAAGCATACAATCTAGAGGAAAAAGCATGCAAATGTATACTCAAACTAAACTAAAACAAAAACAAAAATATACAAAAGCTATTGAAGAGAGTCAAACGATAAGAATCCAAACAGTGGCTCTAGGCCCCTTCTTATTAAACGTTTGATACGAAGAACAAATTTTACCCACTTGCCAAAGGGCCCCTAGACAATGGTTCTAGGTCTCGATGCAAGGATGTTGTTTTCCAAGCTCGCCTCGGTGCAATCTCCCTCTCTCTCTACTGTGATGGACTAAATTGTTGGATGGACAAAAATTGAGTCCCCTCTATCTCTAGCTCTGGGTCACACTCTGCTGGTATTGCTTGGGCAATTCTGGTCAGCATAACAATTTTATCACCTATTCTTCATCTCATGGTGGCTTTATATAGGGGATTTCAAATCCTCCTTCCCTCCCTTGGTACATGGTGGATGGTGACCCAAGGGAGAGGTATGATTCCATTGTGTGCTCACATAGTGTCTAAGGAGGTGCTGGTGGCTATCCTTAGGCGGCTTCATGTAAGGAGTAACTTGTCCTTTGCTTTTATGTGGTCCCGGATACTGACATTTTCCCACTCTCAGGAATGCACGCTTATCAGGCAAAAAGGTGTGCAGAAGGTTCTCTTCCCAAAGGATAATGCACAAATAACATTTTATGACCAGTTCAATTTTGATTTCCTTTAAACCTTTGAGATTTTAAATAATTTCTAGATTCCATAATGTCTTCCTACCCTGTAAATCCTTTGGCTTGACATTAATTAATGTCATCTTCTGTTGTACAATTTTCCAGTGTTAACACCCTAGATCAATCAAAGTGTTGGGGACTATGACACCATCTATATGCACATCAAAAACTGGACTAATAGGGCCCATGTACTTTTGAAATATCACCTCCCTAGCATCAATTCAAATAGTTGTCCTACCATATTGATGGTGGGGGTATCTCTCTTCCTTCTCCCAGGTTCTTAAAGCACTTTTATTTGATGAGCCTATTGTAGATAGGGACATCCTTAATGGCCTGGAGAAGTGGTATCTCTACACACAAATTTTCCAATTCACCCAGGAGTTCAGTCTCCTCTAAGGTGTGCTGACTAGTGTGGATTAAGCGCTCAGGAAAAGGAGTATGTTGGATCTGAGTGTCACCTTCTTTCATTTCCTCTTTAACCTCTACAGGTGGATATGGAGGATGGTTGGCTGGGAGTACTCTTCCCAACCTGAGATTAACATCATGTATCTCCACAACATAAGCTGGATGGGATGTTTCTCCAATGGGAGCCTATTATGCCTGTCTGTTGCTTGGGTTCGGATTGGGTTGTGCAAGTATAGGTAGCCTAGGTGGAGAAGCATGAGTAAGATGAGGTTGAGGTTGGGGTGGAGGCATTAAAGCAGGTGGTTTATTTTGTTGAGGTCTCCACCCTTGGGATGGATTGTTCCACTGAGGTTGTTGTGGGGTATAATGCTAAAATGGTTGGATTATTGGTTGAGGATGATATGAAGGGTTGTAAGGCCATGTAGGAGGTGTAGACCAGGATGGAGGAGTGGGGGTGTACCAAGGTTGCATGAGTTCACTCTGATTGTTGTGATGTTGGTTGGAAAAATACCGAGAGGGGGTGAATCAAGATTAGGATTTACTCGTATCTATTTCATTTTTTCATCTCTTAATAACTCATATGCTACTTTATCGAATCCGTACTCGCGTATATGTCGCTGAGGACTGAATCCCGCGTATGAATAGAGATATTAATAAACAATCAATTCTTCACTTAGATCCTTGAATTTATTCATTCATCAGATGTTTATATATCAGTAGACATGTGCAGTAATAACATAATGAAACATCACACAAAAGCATCACACATGAACACCATGATTTTTAGGTGGAAACCCAAGTCGGGAGAAAACCACCGCTGCCGTTGTCTCAGCCTTCAATATTTTATTATAGATAAAAACTTCTTACAATCATGTACTGGTGCAGACTTATACCAACACGTAGGCACCCACCTGCAGAAGGTTACAACCTTCTCTCGTTTACCAGCCTCACCTGGAAGGGAGCTTCAACCCCCTGCTCTCGTTTACCAGTCTTACCTGGAAGGGAGCTACTACCCCCTGATATTAGCACCAGCCTCTGCTGACAAAAAGCTTCTATTATCAGACTGAAGGCTTCAACCCTCAGATCCACTGCAGACCACATTTCATCAATTTTCAAACTGGATCAAACAGCTTCAACATAACCCTTCACTTATCAACAAACATACTTTGCCCAATGCTTCCAAACCGAACAGTGAAACCACTGTAATCAGTATATCAGAGATAACCCAAACTTCAGAATAAGTATGCAGAAACACATTCAACCATGAGCAACCATCAGTTCAGATATCATACGATCTTTTCTTTATATGGACCCACGTATATACGCGCTTTCATTGAAGACAACCCGCCTATACATTCGTGCAACTTTTCAGAAAAACCCTAACAGGTCATACGCGCCTTTGTTGAAATAGATCCGCGTATAAACGCGCCTTCAGTTAAGCGAACTTGCGTATTGATTTATAAAAGATAAACTTTGCAGAACAGACCAGATCTATGAACTTACCCAGATTTCTTCAACTTCTTCAACATATTTGCGCTAGGTCTTCATCACTTCTTTTCAGATCATCCAAGAGTTTCACCATTTCAAGATCTAGAGATCTTGGACCTTCATTATGTTCATAGATACATTATAGAATCAGATCTATCAATTAAGAGCAAAGTTCCACCATGCAGATATACTTCAGAGTGAAGTATTCATTAAAGCCCAGACACATGCACACCCTTTGCACAATGAATTTCTTCTCCTTATATAGGTTTACCCTTTATCAATACCATGGGTCAAAACCACATTACTTTCGATGGTATTCCTGGGCGGGGTCACATAGATGAATCATTACTCAATACAATGGGTCAATACCATGGTGGTTACCCCTGGTTTTGCACTTTATGAGCGCTTTTGCCCATACGCGACTTGGCACGTTATTTCCCGCGTGCATACGCGACTTATCCTAGAAAAATCCGCGTATGCCTTGAGACATACTCTTTTCATCATAGATCTAGCACATACTGAATTCCTTTCTTCATTACCTTTTGTACTCACTGTAGCTATATCAGATATACATCATTTAACAGGTTTATCAAGACATATTCTATCAAGCATAACTTCATCAAGTGGGTTGCCATCAAGGACAACACTCAGCATCATATTGCCAACAATCTCCCCCTTTGGACTTGATGGCAACCACGATGGTGTTTGATCACCACAACAGATAGATACATTAAGAATACAAGACACCATGTCACTACATTAAGAATTCAAACACCATGTCACTCTCCCCCTTTGACATCAAGGGCAAAGGGCGGATCAAAACCAACACAAGGTTTTTCTCCTCATGTAGAAGGAAGCGTTCTGCAGATCTGATGTACACTGAAGTGACCAAGCTCCCCCTGAGTTCATGCCGAATCTTCAATCATATTTTTCAATGAAGTATATGACTCTATGACTTTCCTAGCATCAAGGACTCATAATTACATAAAAAATCCAACCAAGTGGATTTATATATGAGACTCAAGTACCCAACCAAGTGGGTTTACACACTTTGACTCAGCTACCCAACCAAGTGGGTTTACAAAATGACTGAATATTACAATTTTACATCATGGGTCTCATCAAGCCCTTTTTATCAAATTACAAATATGACTTTTCATGACTACTACCAAAAAGACCTCAAGAAAGAGATTACATTTCAGAATCATCATAATGCCAACAATGCATTACACCCAGCAAGGCTACTGCTCCCCTTGAATCCAATGCATCCTTTCTAAATGACCAAAGCTCCTCCTTAGCTTGTGTAACCTGAACACCCTCAACAGTAAGTCATCATCAACAAACTCTGCATGATCTGTCCATAACTCTGAATCATAAGACTTCTATCTCAAGCAATCATAATCTTCATCATAAGAAACCAGGTATCATGTTATTAACATTTAGAACTGAGAGATAAGCAGATACAGTGCCAACAATGCAATCATCAGTAGTCAGAATGATGCTCCCCCTGAACTGGTACTCCAGATCTTTAGCTGCTGTAAAAAAATTCCTCAGCATTAATGCATACGTGACTGTGTCTGCAGGAAATCGCGTGTATACGCGGCTTTTATTCACATAATCTGCGTATGGAAAGTGAAACATGGAAAAATTCACATTCCTTCATCTCCCCCTGAATTTTGTCCTTCCTGTGCCTGTCTTCTTTTCATCAAATGCTCTGACAGAAATAAACATAACCAGAAAATCAAAAAGTACTGCAAAATGTTGACCCCAACCAAAAATAGTCAGCAGCTATCCATACGCAATTTTATGTTCATATACTCGCGTATATACGCTACTGTGTTTCAGGAAACCCGCGTATCCAATTTAATCTTCTGAATTTATGCAGATTTGTTCTTTTGACTGGCAGAGAATACTCCCAGCTTCTGTCTTAGATACTCGAACGCTTCCCTGGGCAGAGGTTTGGTAAAGATATCAGCAACTTGTTCTTTGGAGGGAACATACTCCAACTTCACCTTTTGTTCAAGCACTTGTTCACGTAAGAAGTGATGCTTGATGGGAATGTGCTTGGTCTTCGAATGCATAACAAGATTCTTTGAGATACTGATGGCACTTATATTATCACACATAATGGAGATAGGAGAAGTACATTTGATTTGAAAATCTCCCAAGGTTTGCATCATCCAAAGGAGTTGAGTGCAACAAGATGCGGCAGCCACATATTATGCTTCAGCTGTAGATAATGCAATAGAACTTTGCTTCTTGCTGAACCAAGATACCAACCGGGACCCCATATAGAATGCACCACCACTTGTGCTTTTTCGATCATCAACATTTCCAGCCCAATCTGCATCAGAGTAAGCATGAAGAGTAAGATCAGCATTCTTTGGATACCATAGTCCAAAGTCTTGAGTTCCTTGCAGATATTTGAATATTCTTTTGACAGCCTGAAGATGAGACTCTTTTGGATTAGCTTGGAATTGTCCAACAATCCCAATAGCATGCATAATGTCTAGTCTAGTCCCGGTGAGATAAAGTAGACTTCCTATCATTGATCTATATTCTGGTTGATTCACCATGGGAGAATCATCATGAGAACTGAGATTGCATCCAGTTATCATTGGTGTACTTACAGGCTTGCATTATTACATGCCATACTTCTTCAAAATTTGCTTAAGATATTTTTCTTGTGATAGGAATATACCATCTGTAGTTTGATGCACTTGCAAGCCAAGAAAGAATGTTAGTTCCCCAAGTAAAGACATCTCAAATTCTTGCTGCATAATAGAAGCAAATTTTTGACTCAAGGATTCTTCATTACTCCCAAAAATGATATCATCAACATATACAATCACAATCAAAAGTTTTTCAGGTTCAATTTTTGTGTATAAGTTGCTATCAACAGACCCCTTTGAAAAACCTTGTTGATGGAGATATTTGTCAAGACGAGAGTACCATGCCCTTGGAGCTTGTTTGAGACCATATAGAGCCTTTTTAAGTTTACAAACAAGATTCTTATCATTTCCCAAAATGAATCCCTCTAGTTGTTCTATATAAACTTCTTCTTCAAGATCACCATTGAGGAAAGCAGATTTGACATCCATTTGATAGACTTTGATTTGTTGAGAACTTGAAAAAGCAAGAAACATTCTTATGACTTCAAGTCTAGCTACAGGAGCAAAAGTTTCTTCAAAGTCTATACCTTCTTGTTGAGTGTACCCTTTGCAAACCAATCTGGCTTTGTTTCTTATAACATCCCCATTTTCATTTAACTTGTTCTTGAATATCCATTTGGTTCCAATGACATTTTATCATGTGGTCTTGGTACCAATTCCCAAGTGTGATTCTTTTCAATTTGATCAAGCTCTTCATTCATGGCTTGAATCCAACATTCATCTTTGCTAGCTTGATTGACATTTTGGGGTTCAATTGTGGATAGGAATGCCAAATAGCTAGAAGATCCTACAAGAGTCCTTCTTGTTTGTACACCCGATTCCTTGTTTCCCAAAATTTGAGATTCAGGATGATTCTTTTGAACATATCTGGATGGAGCTTTCTCTGATAAATCATCTTCAAGTTCTTCATTGGATCCACTGTCTATATCATTTCCATTTGATGTAGAAGGACAAAAATCACCATCATCTTCTTCTGTTGCTTGTTTTTCTTCTTTAGGAGCTGTAGGAGACTCATCAAAGACAACATCAATACATTCAACAATCTTTTGAAGCCTTTTATTATAGCATTTGTAAGATCTGCTTGTAGATGAGTAACCAAGAAGTATCCCTTCATCTGATCTAGGTTCAAACTTGCCAAGCTTTTCGTCATTATTTTTGATAAAGCATTTACTTCCAAAAATTCTAAAATTATTTACAGAGGGAGAATTACCATACCAGAGTTCATATGGAGTTTTGTCACTATTTACCCAAACGTGTGCCTTGTTGAGAATATTTGCTGTTGTATGTGCTGCTTCTCCCCAGAACATGTCAGGAGTTCCATAATCATCAAGCATAGCTCTAGCCATTTGTTGAATTGTTCTATTCATTCTTTCTGCTACGCCATTTTGTTGTGGAGTGCCTACTACAGAGAACTGTCTCTTTATGCCATGTTGTTCACAAAATTCAAAGAATTCATTTGATGTATATTCTCCTCCTCGATTAGATCTAATACATTTGATTTTTAGATCCAATTCATTTTCCACCAGTGCTTTGAAGATTTGAAATTTCTCAAATGCTTCATCTTTGTGTTTAAGCAACCCAATCCAACACATTCTAGAGAAATCATCAATAAATAAGATATAGTATTCTTCTCCACGTGGTGACTTTTTCCTCATAGGTCCACAAATGTCAGTATGAACAAGTTCAAGAGGCCTACTTGATGATCCTTCTTTGGCATTAAATTGTACTCTGGTCTTCTTACCAAATTGGCAGGATTTGCATATGATACTTTCTGGTAGAGTAATATTGGGAAGACCACGAACAGCTTGAAGTCTTCTTGCTTTGTTGATTTGAGAGAAGCTTAGATGTCCCAGCCTTCTATGCCATAGCCAATTTTCTGAAGATTTTCTCAAGTAACATTGATCTTTGCATTTCTTCAATACATATAGGTTGCTTGGAGTTCTTTTCCCTTTTATAATAGTTCTACCTGTATCCAGATCACGAACCACACATTCTTTTGAACTGAAGACAACTTCTGTACCTTGATCACACATTTGACTTACACTTAACAGGTTATGCCTTAATCCATCCACATACATGACATCATTAGCCTTCACCTTTTCTTTTAAAAACACGGACCCTTTTCCTTTAATTACAGCAGGATTATCATTTCCAAATGTAACTTTCTTTTCCTTTTCTAGAGCATTATATGAAAGAAGTTTTCTTTTATCACCTGTCATGTGTCTTGAGTACCCACTATCAATGTACCATTGATTTTCTTCACCTTCTGCAAATAACGCTATCCCACAATTTTCAACCTGTAATTCCTTCTTTTTCCATACTTTGGAACTTGAAGAAAAATGTTGTTTTGGTTGGACTTTGCTCCTGCATTCAGATTCTTCATGGCCAAAGTTATTGCAATAAGCACATTCAACTTCGTTTTGAAGAGGAGAAAAATTGTTATAGGTGTTCTTTTTTGGTTCAATATCCATCATTTTCTTTCTTGCTTCTCTTGTCATGATGGTTTTATATGCAACACATTGAACAACTTTATGACCAAAATTGTGACATGAGAAACATTTTCCATTGAAGTAGAAATTTCTGCGATCATGAAATCTTCTAGTTGAATTTACCTGTTGATTGTTGCTTCTTTGAGAGATATCCCTGTTAGTGTTCCTTGTATTGTGATGATCATGCTTTACCTGTAAAGATTATTTATTACCTTGTTGAGTGGCTGAATGTAGTAAACCACTTGTAGCTGCTTTTAGATAATTTGGTGCTGAAGCCTGAGAGGATTCTCCGGTATATCCAAGACCTGTCTTAATCAGAGGAGATCGTTGAACCTTGATAATCTCATCTAAGGTTTCAGATCCTTTAGCAAATCTAAGATTCAGAGTCTTTACTTTCTCAAGCTATTTTCTTAGACTTACTACTTCACATTCTAATTTTTCATTATGTTTCTTTGCTTCTTCATTTTTCCTTTTCAGAGTCTCTATGATTATTTTACTTTCTTCCAAGCATATTTTTAGTTGATTGTTTTGATCAAGAAAATCATTGTCATCTAGAGCATCCATAAAAGCATCCTTATCGTCTCTAGAATTATTTTCAAATGCCATGAGAAGTCTAAGATCTTGTTCACATTCTTCCTCACTGTCGGATAACCCATCACTGTCTTCATTTGTATAGTAGCTTTTCTTAGTGCTAGACCGGTTCTTATTTCTTCTTGCTACTTCTTTCTCTTTAGCAGATGTTTCTTTATAAGGACATTTTGCAGCATAATGACCAACTCTTCCACAATTAAAACATTTGAAAGGAAGCTTACCTTTGAATCTTCCGGTTCCTAGTTGGAGTTTTCTCACAAAGTTTGCCTCATCTTCTTTTGAGATATATCCCGACCCTTCCGGTTTTTGAACTTCTTTCCCTTTTGTAGAAGCTTTGAAAACAGCTTCTTTGACTTCAGATGGTCCTCCTCTCCTCATTTCGTATGCAGTCAATATGCCATGAAGTTGCACCATAGTAAGATTTTGAAGGTCCTGTTTTTCTTCAAGGGAAGAAAATTTTGACTCAAACTTGGCCGTTAGTGATCTCAAAATTTTCTCAACCAAAGTGGATTCGGTTATTGTTTCTCCCAGATTTCTCATACGGTTTACAACATCATCAACACGTAAAAAGAAACTAGCAATATTCTCATCACTATGCATTTTTAAATTTTCATACTCAATTCTGAGAGATTGAAGTTTTGCACTTTTTACCTTTGCATCACCTTCATAGCTTAGGATGGTTTTGTCCCATATCTCCTTTGCTGTATTTAGCTGCATGACTTTGACAAATTCTGCTTCAGTTAGACTTCTAGTTATAGCATTGACCGCTTTTGCATTTGATTCATAATTCTTCTTTCAGTTGGATCTGTTGGTGTAGCAGCTGGATATTGATATCCTTGTTCAACGATGGCCCATATATCTGCTCCCATAAACTGAAGATAGGATCTCATCCTTATTTTCCAGAAGATTAAATTGCTTCCGTTGAAGAGCGGAGGTTTGATAGATGCTGTTCCCTCGTGATTGCTCATCCTGCTTGATCTTCCTTCTAGCGGTTAAGCCTTTTCAGAAGGACCTGCTCTGATACCAATTGTTGGAAAAATACTGAGAGGGGGGGTGAATCAGTATTTAGGATTTACTCAGATCTTTTTACTTTTTTATTCTTTAATAACCCATATGCTACTTTAATGAACCAGAATCGCGTATATACGCGGATACCCTTTACTGAACTCGCGTATGCACAGAGATATTAATAAACAATCAATTCTTCACTTAGATCCTTGCATGTATTCATTCATCAGATGTTTATATAGCAGTAGACATGTGCAGTAATAACAGAATGAAACATCACACAAAAACATCACACATGAACACCATGATTTTTAGGTGGAAACCCAAGTCGGGAGAAAACCACTGCTGTTGTTGTCTCGGCCTTCAATATTTTATTATAGAGAAAAAATTCTTACAATCATGTACTGGTGTAGACTTATACCAGCACGCAGGCACCCACCTGCATAAGGTTACAACCTTCTCTCGTTTACCAGCCTCACCTGGAAGGGAGCTTCAACCCCCTGCTCTCGTTTACCAGTCTTACCTGGAAGGGAGCTACTACCCCCTGATATTAGCACCACCCTCTGCTGAAAGAAAGTTTCTATTATCAGACTGAAGGCTTCAACCCTCAGATCCACTACAGACCTCGTTTCATCAATTTTCAAACTGGATCAAACAGCTTCAACACAACCCTTCACTTAGCAGCAAACATACTTTGCCCAATGCTTCCAAACCGAACAGTGAAACCACTGTAATCAGTATATCAGAGATAACCCAAAACTTCAGAATAAGTATGCAGAAGCACATTCAACCATGAGCAACCATCAATTCAGATATCATACGCTCTTTTCTTTATATGGACCCGCGTATATACGCGCTTTTACTGAAGACAACCCGCGTATACATTCATGCAACTTTTCAGAAAAACCCTAACAGGTCATACGCGCCTTTGTTGAAATAGATCCGCGTATATACGCACCTTCAGTGAAGCGAACCTGCATATTGATTTATAAAATATAAACTTTGCAGAACAGACCAGATCTATGAACTTACCCAGATTTCTTCAACTTCTTCAACAAATTTGCGCCAGGTCTTCATCACTTATTTTCAGATCATCCAAGAGTTTCACCATTTCAAGATCTAGAGATCTTGGACCTTCGTTATGTTCATAGATACATTATAGAATCAAAGCTATCAATTAAGAGCAGAGTTCCACCATGCAGATATACTTCAGAGTGAAATATTCATTAAAGCCCAGACTTATGCACACCTTTTGCACAATGAATTTCTTCTCCTTATATAGGTTTACCCTTTATCAATACCATGGGTCAAAACCACATTAATTTCGATGGTATTCCTGGGTGGGGTCACATAGACGAATCATTACTCAATACAATGGGTCGATACCATGGTGGTTACCCCTAGTTTTGCACTTTATGAGCGCTTTTTCCCATACGCGACTTGGAACGTTATTTCCCGCATGCATACGCGACTTATCCTAGACAAATCCGCGTATGCCTTGAGACATACTCTTTTCATCATAGATCTAGCACATACTGAATTCCTTTCTTCATTACCTTATGTATTCACTGTAGATACATCATTTGACAAGATCATCAAGACATATTCTATCAAGCATAACTTCATCAAGTAGGTTGCCATCATCTTCATCAAGTGGGTTGCCATCAAGGACAACACTCAGCATCATATTGCCAACATGTGATAGTAAGAGTAAGGTGCACCTTGCATACCTTTTTGATATAAACGAGGGCCTTGAGGCCTTCTCTGGTTGATGAAACATAGTTTCTCTGGCATTGCTTCCCCACCTTGATATACAACCTTAAGTCTAGGTAAGGAGGGACACTTTTTCTATGTCATGATTCTCCTCACAGACTAAGAAAACCTCTATGAAATTTAGTGGACATTCATTTATTGGGTGCTTCCTGGTACATCTAGGACAAAATATGGCCAGAGATCTCTCTCCTGCATTGTTTCCATTTGCAAAGAAAAGGTGTCCAACATGTCACTCTTGAAGTCCTCTAGCATGTTTCCAATCTCCTGTTTTATGAAGGTGGAAGAGGAAGGGGTATTGGATGAACTTTGGCTAGTTATGCCCTTCTTCCTAAATGCCCTAGAATGGTTCTGGAAGACATTTTTGATTACTTGATAGGTTTTTGGTAGATATCTCCTCCTGATAGTATATTCAGGGTTTCTATCATCTCTTCACTGATCCCTCGAAGAAGTGCAATTTTAAGTGAGTAAGGATCAAGAGTACATTTTTCTCTTTTATAGTTCAATTGAATCCTCTCTTCATAGTCCTCTAAGGATTCATCTGGCCCTAGAGTCATCCTAAAAATATCATCCTTAGTTTCCATGGACCTACAGTAGTCTTTGTATTTGCTGTTGAAGGTCTCTTCCATCTGTGCCCAGGTAGTGATGTTATCCCCAAGCAGACCCATGAGCCAGCGCAAGGCTGCACCCTTAAGGGTGGATGTGAATAGCTTCAACTTTTGCTCATTATAGGAATAGTCATAAGTCCTACAAACAACACCAAATTCAAACATTAATGTGTCAGGGTCCTCAGACTAGGCAAGTCCATGAAAGTGTGGAAGAGTTGAGGGGCTAATGTTTCTCATCTTAGTTTCCCCCTCTACATCTCTTATGGAAAGGCTCTCCGGGTCCTAGCCATGGTTAGGATAGGTGAAGCAGCTCCCTCAGTTGAAACAAGGTCTTCTTCTTCTTCCCCAATATGATCCTAAAAATATTTAGAAGGCTCTCCTAGAGGGGGTTCAATCTCACTGCCACTAAAGAAGAGTGAAGTGTGGCCAGGAGGTGATGTGGGGGTTTTAGGTAAGGTTTGTCTTTGAGTATTCCTAGTCCTACAAGGCATGAAAATCATTTTTTTTGTATTTTTTTAATATTTTAGAAATGACATGAAAAGAAAGGAAGGCAGAAAATAATGCTAAAAAAAAAATCAAAGCATCTACTAGACACCTCCCCAACAACAACACCAAAAAGTGGTGAGCCTTGGTATTGCACTAAGGGTGTTGCACTCCTAGGGGCTGCCCTACTTTACTTTATCAACCCGAGGTTCATACAAACTTAGAGGTGACAGTTCTATATACACAACAGATAAACTCTGTTCATGTCATCCCCTTCTGCTTTACGAAAGGGTGCTATTTCTTAAAATATGATAAGAAATGGAAAGTAAATTGCTGGAAGGGAATGAAAGAAAGGAAACTAAACTAAATTTCTAAAAAGAAATGACAATAATGAAACTAATTAAATTTGCAGAAAGGAAATGAAAAAAAGAATTTAAAATAAATTACTGCAAATAAATTGCAGAAATGAAACTAATTTCAATTTCACTTAACTTTTGCGAATCGGTTGAACACACCCTACTTATCTTATTCTCTATCTACTATTCTTCTACCCATGCAGCTAAACTATCCATGACTTAATTATAACTAAAAAGAGTGTTGATTTGCAGCTTGGAGGAAATAAAAGGGCTAAAGAGGCTAATGGGGGGGCTTAACATATGAAATGAGGCTTAGAACTGGAAAGCGGGGATTTAAACTAGATTAAAGCTTTGCTGGAGCGCAAAGATGCCTTGGAGTGGAATAATTTGAAAAGTCCGATGACAATGTGATGGGGGGACAGAAGTGCGATATGCGATATGTGAAATTGCAAATGCAATATCGTAAAGTTAAAGCAGTAAAGGTTAACGAGAACACAACAAAAAATGTGAAATATGATTTGCGATGTGGCAGATGACGTGGCGGTGGGACCGATATCACAATTGCAATATTGTCGATTTGGAGCGGTAAGTGTTAAAGAAAAGGGAAAAAGGTTGCAACATGCGATTGTGATGCGGCAGAGTTGCGGTAAGTTGTAAAGGAAGAAATAAACACAACAATTTGTGGTCAAGTAGTGGGGATTTAGAGGAGGAAAGGCGGAAGTTGATTTTTTGATATTTTTTGAATGGTTTTTATGTGTTCTGCATTAAAAAGGGTAAGGTAACTGTGAATAAAAAAAAAAAGGAATGAGGCGGGCTAAACGGTTTAAGTGTTTTTGGGAATAAAAGGTGGGTGCAGTAGTAAAAATAAGCGTAAATAGGAGGGAATGGAGGCGCACCAGTAGTGCTCAGAAGTGTAACACACCTGTGAATTCATGCACGGAAAGAAAAAAAAAATACGTGATAACAACAGTCAAAGAGATACTGGATGTGATAATGCGGTTTCTTCCCTAAACTCAAACATGAAGCAATTTTTGGTCTGTGGGAAGGCCTACCCTACTTGAACTCGATTGACATAGATGAGAGGAGGAGGCTTGATCAAAAATTTTGGATTTTTTCCTCTATTTTACTACTCATAAGAAAACAAAACTACATCAACCTATTGAATTCAAAACTAAACAACAACTTGAAACTATTAAAAGCAGAACTCATTGAATGAGAGAAAGAAAGTTAGCTTAATGGTAGAAAGGAAAAGATAGTAACACTAGAGAAGTTGAGGCACATGAATTGGGCCCTAAACCACGAGCCTAGCTCTCTCAAACTTAAATCAGTAGAATGAAATCAATCTTCTCATTTCATAAAAGAATAACCTTATACATCTCTAAAAGTTTGATCACTGAGTAACAGAAAAAGCTCAATAACTTGCAAACAAGTTCCAACTAAAATCGATTCACTGACTAACTCTTCCTAGTTCTATCTCTGCTCTAGCTATTCTATAGGCCAACTACCAAAAACTCCCTAGAAAATAGTGATTGAGTCCACTTGACTCCATGTAAACAAAGATTGAGTGCTTAGCTTCCCCTAGAATTCGAATTTATGGAGAGAATCCTTGGGGATCCTTTGGCTACCTTTAGAATTTGAATTTCTTGGAGAGAATCTTTGGGATCCTTTGGTTGCCTTTTAGAGTTATGGAGGGTGGACAATCCTCCAATAATTTCTCCCTGTTATCTCCTCCAAGTCTTTATGATAAAATCCTTATAAAATTCTTAATAAATCATGATTTTCTACACTCAACCTCATATTAGGCACTCAGAGTATTTTAGCCTTAATCACCACCTATACTAGCATCATAAAACCAAATAATAATAAAAATGCAAGAAAAAGAGATATAAGAAGGGAAAAAGGTGACCATTAACCCCTCCAAATATGTCTAATAATGGAGCTCATCATAGTGTATAGAAAAAGTTTTCTTAAGTGCCAAACTTGGAGGAAAATATGGAAGAGCCTATACGCGAAACTCCAAGAAGATGTGGCCAACACATTAACAACGAGAAGTTGTTCTATTGGACATAGGAGAAAACCACCCGGTGGGCTTGCCCGAGTGGAGATACCCAGATGACATGTTTTATTGGAATAAAGTTAAGTGTTGGGAGTGGAATAATGGGATGATGTCATCCAAGTGGTGGTTCCCCGATGGGAGAATCCCAAAGGATCCATGAATGACACAAAATAGAAGCACTAGGATGTAACTGAGCAGGCAGGGTCCACCCAACAATAAAACCCTGGAGGAAACATAGATGGTGTAGAATAGAAGCACCGGGATGAAACTAGCGGGAGGGGTCCACCTGATACTAATAGCCTGATGGTGTATCCTGGAGGAATAATGAAGAGGAATTAGGGAAATTCAAACATGTAAAAGACAAAGGGAAAGGGGTCTACATCCGCATTGAATGGAAACGATTAATTAATGAACAAATAGCAAGAACATCATCATATTTCCGACAAAATTTGATCTCAAAAATTTTTGCCTACACCCAATTTAGGAGCTTTCCTTGGCCTTGTATATTATTGTCACAAACATTGAAAATCATTTCATGTGTTTTCTTGAAGTGTTTTGGTCCCTTTCGCAAGATATGAAAAATGTCGTCGTTTCACGTGTTAGTTGTCACAAAATGTGTACAAGCCTATTCTGGAGATTTCAAGAGGTCATCTTTGTGTAAATGAGTTGTGCTAATAATGTAAGAATTTGTCGCACTCATTTCCAAAGTTTTAAGAACTGTCGCATAAGTGTTGCCACAATTGTTGCAAAGTGTATCTTAAGTGTTGCACTTGTCGAAAATTTGTCACACTAAGTGAAATGCATTGTTCATGTGTCATGGATGATCTATGTTGTTGTGTCATCAAATTTTCTAAGTACATGATCATAATCCAAGTCTTATCATTGTTTACATCAGCCTCACTGATTCCGCACTGAGTCATTTCTTAAAATCTTCCCGACCAAACAAACTAGCTTCACCCAGCCTCCCTGAAGTGCGCATTGGGTAGTCTCAGTGCTCTAGATGTGATCTTGCCTCTTTGCACTATCGCAGTTCCTGCCTCCCAAGACTGCTACAATGCATAGTTCCATTGCTCAAGCTCCAACCTTGGCTACTAGAATTGCGAAATCCCTCTTCCAAACCTAGCCTTAACTGCACATTGCTCAGTCTCTATCCTCAAGCTCATCTCTTGAGCCCCAGAGCTATACAATTTCTTAATGGCCTAACCTCCATTGTCTCCTGAAATTGCGGAATTTTCTCATTCAATGCCCATCCCCTCAACCTACCTCACTGGCCTTTAGACATTAGGGGAATTTTGAGGTCTAAAATGGGTCTTCTAAGGAAATTATAAAATAATAGTGGAAATAATAAATTAATTTTAGATTACATCATCAAGTTTTAGAGGGAAAAAAACTACTTTTTCAACTTGTATTTTCAACTTATCTCCTTATGGGTTTACTCAAATTTTGAGTGGGAAAACTAGTTGGATGTAGAGTTTGATTCATAATCCAAAGAGTACCCATGTTTCATACTTTCGATAAACCGTGCTACATGAAAAATGAGAAATACATGAAAAATGTGATTGCAATCATGTTTTTTCATGTATTTCTCATTTTTCACGTATAAGCGTCCATCGAAAATATGCAACATGGGTGCTCTTTGTATGAGGAATTAGATTTTGCATCCAACGATTACTCCCACTCGAAATTTGAGTAAAACCTTGGGGAGATGAGTTGAAAATACAAGTTGAAAAAGTAGTTTTATTATTTTATTATTTTTTGATCTTTTTACTTTTTAACCCCAAAAATCGTGAATCATCCCCCGTGGTTGACATCATCATATTGAATCCTATTGGTTATTATAAAGTTTATTTTGTTTGTACATTTTTCTTACGAGGCCCATTTTAGACCTCAAAATTTCTCTAATGATTCTACAATTTTCTCCCTCGGCCCAACCTAGACTGCACATTGCATAATCTCAAGGCTCAAGGCTCAAACTTGAATTGTTTAACTGTGCAACTGCACATTCACTGAGCCCCTTTCCAAAATTTTCATCTAGTTTAGGCCTAGACAATGGATCAATATGCACTATCTTAGAATAGGGATTTTTCGAACTGATGTCATCTCTTCATGAGTGAATTGCAGATGCAGTTACCTTACCATGTTATGGCGAGATGATGAAAAGGGAGATGAAGAAGGTAAATATGCTAAAAGACATCTTTGTAGCTGAGCATCCAAGATTATCAATCAAGAGAAATAAAAGGGACACAAGATTGATATCACAACTCAAGACTCTATATCATTGAGGATCCCTTATCGCCAAGCCATGCAAAGGTGTAAAGAAAATATTTCTCAAGAGGAAACTCAATACACAACAATAACATGACTTGAAAGTGCCTCATTATCAAGAAATCTATGTTAGTAGTGTCTGTCATGTTATGTCATGAGTTTTCACATGCCACACCATTATTTTGGATGATGCAATTCATGTTTCAAAAATATATTTTAAAGTGAAAGTCTAAAGGACATGTGTGGAATATGAAGAGTCATGTAACGTTGAAAATTCATAGGAAGTCAAACAACCATGAGAGTATATGAATATTCACAAGGAAGGTGAAGCATCACCTCTTCATTGTTATATATATACCCTCATTTAAGAGAAAATTAATTTTCACCTTAACTCCTCCTAGAAGGAATTAGAGAGACAAGCTAGTTCTTTTGGGAAGCAAGGAGTGGCTCCAATGCTCCACTATTGGAGCTAGTGATGTTCATTGTATGCATGTGTCTTGGAACGTTTACTTAATAATAGAAGCCTTCAAGGCCAACACGTTCTTCATACATGGATTACAAATGTTTGTAATACTATTATGTGGATGCTTGTATTTCATGTTTGCTTTCATATGTGCTAAAGTAGTTGAAATATTTTGGTTATTTTATTACTTATCTTATTGAGAATGTGTTTTAATGGTGGTTATTTCTCTCCCATCCTTGTGGACTATTCCATAGGATACTAGAAAAATATTTCCCATCCATTGGTTGTCATGACTGTCACATCTCTTGTGGACTATTCTTCCGGATTTTAGGCAAATCCTTCTTGTTTGCGTGTGTCTCTTCTTAGGTGGTACTATTACCTATATTTTAGAGGACCAATTTCTCTCTCTCTCCACATTATAATAAATTTGAAACATCTACAACTGAACGCTCACCAGGTACACCTTATTTCTTTTCAGAGGCACCATTGCATCCCTCTCTCTTGTTGACAGTTAGAGCCAAGGAAAATCTTTAAGAATGTGCTAGTCGGGCCATATTTTGGATGGGACACCTACACCAAATGGTGTGAGTTCTAATTGGGATTTCATGTCATGGAGATCCCTTGAATGTTGGCAGGTCTAACCGCTAACAATTTTGGTGCTAGAAGGAGGGAAGCTAGTTTTTTATGGCTGATAACCTCACCAAACCCAATATTACACCTTCCGGTCAAGGAAAAAACATTCACAACACATCCCCTACTCGTATCCCTAAATTTTGTGACTCTTCTCATCCCGAGCTTGTACAAACTTGTGAAAACAATTACGATTACATTTGGGCCATTCGTCATGTAACCTGCTAGTTTGAAAAAGATATAGGATTGATTACGAGAGTACAAAAACTTCCATATTTTCTAGAAAAGAACCCAACCACCCCTACTGGGATAATGGTTTCTACAATCGAAGATTTTGTTTTTTCAACCCTTGAGGAATTAGCAGATTATGTGGAGAACATAGAGAACTCAAAACAACCTCCATTAGAGAAATTTTGAGGTCTAAAAGGGGCCTCCTAAGAAAAATGTACAAACAAAATAAAATTTACAAGAACCAATAAGATTCAAGATGATGATGTCAACCATGGGGGGTGATTCACCAGTTTTGGAGTAAAAAAGTAAAATGATTAAAAAATAATAAAATAATAAGACTATTTTTTCAAATCATATTTTCAAATGATCTCCCTAAGGCTTTACTCAAATTTCAAGGGGGAGTAATTATTGGATGAAAAATTTAATTCCTCATCCAAGGAATACCCATATTGCATACTTTTGATGGACCTTGCTACACGAAAAATGAGAAATACATGAAAACACATGATTACAATCAAAATTTTCATATATTTATTATTTTTCATATAGAAAGGTCCATCGAAATTATGAAACATGGGTACTCCTTGGATGAGTAGTCAAATTATTCTTCCAACGAGTGTTTTCGCTCGAAATTTGAGTAAACTCATAAGGATATAAGTTGAAAATACGAGTTGAAAAAAACAGTTTTTTCTTTTTTCCCTCTAAAATTTGATGATGTAATATAATTTTATTTTATTATTTCCACTATTATTTTATAATTTCCTTAGGAGGACCATTTTAAACCTCAAAATTCCCCTATTGCACCATATAATGATAGTGACAGAGATAATATTGTACTCTCAGATGATATTTTCCACGAGTTGGGTGGTGAGGAGGAAGAGGAAGAGGAACCATCAGATTCTCATAAAGAGGAGGAGGAAAAAGATGAAGATATGGAAGATAAAGATTTGGATTGGATGCCAAAAGTCCCACTTGCACTTTCAGGTGTTCTACACAAGATGCCAAGACATCTGGAATTTTGTTTAATAAAATATGACCCTGACAAAGCAATAAAGTTGGAAGACCATCTAGATAACTTCTACCTACATCTGCAAACTCTAGAGGTATGCTATGATGATGGTGCATGTAGAATTTTTTTGTGCACCTTAGATGGTAGAGAATCTATGTGGGATCATATTCTTCCTTCGAATTCCATCCGAAATTGGAAGGGGTTTAAGAATATTCTCCTTGAAAAATTTGTTGATGACAAAATCCCTACCATATTGTTAAAATAGATGGGTAATCTCAGGATGGAGCACAAAGAAAAGGTGAAAGATTTCAATTATAGGTTTAACCAAATTTTGAATAAATTTCCAGAAAACATGAAACCTCATGACTCCATCACCATTGATTACTCACATTTTCCTTACCAACGAATATTGCACAGTTAGTAAAGAGAACTGTGAAAAAAACACATGCAGAAAACTACGAAGATGCAATCACAGTTGAAAAGGACTTGTGCACGATTGGGGTCATTGTAGATAATGAACTAGAAAAATACTCCAAAGACAAGGGAAAAAGGTCTTAGGACTCCGTAAGCAAGGCCAAGGAGAAAGAAGTTTTTGATCTTGAAATATTGACACACACCATCAAGACTCTGTCAAACAAGTTGGAAGAATTGAAATAAAGGTCAAGCGAGACCACCGTGAGCAACAAGCCTCCAAGATTGAACATGATGAGAAGGCTTCCAATTCTGACAATGGAAGTAACCATCCATCCAAGTCTACACAAATCTCAAACATTGTGCTGAACATTGAGAGTATGGGAATGGACTAGTACTATTCATTTAATCAAGAATATCATTCAGAGAAAACATGCCCACAATGGAACCACATCATGAATTCTCTTGCTATGCAGTTCATTGATACAGTACTTTCTAATGAGGAGAATGATCGTATGGAAGAAAATGAAGAAATTTATGCTACAGAGGAAACTCCAACCGTGGAACATGCAATGAAGGCATTCAGTTGTGTACTTGCAGCTGAAAATAACACTGCTGAGAAAAAGCCTCCCAGTGATGGCCTGACCCAGAAGTAGAATAACGAATATAGTTTGAGAAGCCAAGGGCTAGATACTGAACACGAGTTGATGAAGTAGAAATTAATAAAACATTTGTTAAGGTATATTAGTATTCCAGTCAACTCATCACATAACACTCAGATCAAGTATGGGAATGTATCCGCAATGAAAAGTACTTCCGCAACACTAGTACAAAATAGCTAATTAGTTACTAACAAAATGACTAAAATTTTCATATAAATGACTATTTTTCAGTCGGTGACCAATAGTAGCTAATTTACAGTATCTTATAAAGTGACCAACTTTTAGTCATTTTTAGCTTAGTCATTAAATGGTTATCTCAATTTTGTTGTCTAATAGTATATTTGGTCATTAATTTAGTCATTGATTTGGTCATTAATTGTCACAATTAATGAACAAATATACAACAAAATATATTACTATATAATCACCCGAGAAAACCAATTAATGACCAAAGAAATATGACCAAAATGTTGGTCGTGTTATAAAATACTGTAAGTTAGCTACTAATAGTCATATATATGCAAATTTTAGTCATCGTTTGAAACTAATTAATGACCAAAGAAATATGACTAAATTTTTTTTCGTGTTATAAGATACTGTAAATTAGCTATTAATAGTCGTATATATGCAAAATTTATTCATTATATGTAATCACAAATTTATCATTTGCGGTGGTCATGTATCTTTTTTTGGTAGTTTCATATTCATTATATAAATGACTAATTTAGTAGTTTATATTCATTTCATTTACTTTCATTAATAATCATGTTAAATGACTAATTTAGTCGTATATTTATTTTATTTGTGTTCATCATTAATCAATATAAACTACTAATTTAGTAATTTTAAATTGATTTTATGTGTTCATTATTAATCAGCATAAATTAGTTTGTATGGTTTAAAAAATATCATACAATGTGCATGTTCATCTAATATGAAAACATAAAGTTGCATATGTTAATTAAAATACTAAACAATATCAAGTACAATTATAAATAATTTCAACCACATAAATTATATTATATGAAATGTTAAAGTCTTACAATGAGTTTCCAACTTAATAGTGGTTGGACTACAATTTACACATGAAATGATGTTTCATCACTTCAAAACATTATCATTGTGTTGCCAAGGCGTTGCACGTGAATTCACCAACTCTGAAGACTTGACCATCAGTATATATGTGTGTCTTATGCAGGATATTGGCTCTAAGGTCATCACCAGACCAGTTCTCTTCTCTCTCTTTTTTTGCATTTGTTGCTCCAATGTTATTGCTCTCATCTTTCTTCAATTTATGTTTCTTACCATCAATACTGAGTTCATTTTTTGAAAACAAAAGAAAATACAATGTAGAGCGTAAGACATGAACGAAAATGAGCACTAGAATATGAAGTAAATTTGATATAAATTTTTTATACGAAATATAACTCAACATCAACAATGTCAAAGCCATTTTTCCCTATACAAGTAAGAAACTCGAACAAATTTTCTTCAGTTGGGTGATAGTGGCCAGATGACCTGTATAAACAAAACAATTAATGTCACCATATATAGAAAAGAACACCTTAGTAAATTAGTATTCAACCTTCAAGGAAAGCTTAGGAACAATCATGTCAACTAAGTTATATGCTAAAAAGCTCAAGTTGTATATAACTTGTGAAAAAAAATAATATGAGGTGTGATGTTTAATCCTTGTCATTTTATTCGCAAAAATATTTCATTTTCTAACGCATGAACTTGGTCAAGTATATAAACAACATGTGCTCAAATAACAACATGAAAGTAAACTTTTCTGATATTCATGAAAATATTTTACCACAAAATAGCTATAAAGATTCCAATAAATATCGTGTAATACTAATTTCATCTTCAAGATTTGGTTGTTGTTTAAATGGACATGATACAAAGTATTTTCAATTTCACAGTTAAATGACAAAACAAAAGAAAAATAAACGTCCAAAATACAATCAAACAATCAAGAGAGGATATCATGGAATGAAAATTGCAATTATAAAAAAAATTGTTTACCTGTTCACCGATGTCGTGTCTGGCATTCCTAAAACATTTTCTTGCCCAAAATAACCCTGAGGTGAAATAATTAGAACATTAAAATCCATATGAATTCCTACTAGAAACATTTCCAAAGTTGATGGCGCATGTACCTAAAGGATCTCTTACAACAAATGAATCATATCCAAGATGCATTATGCATTGTCTCCCCATATTGCTGGTGAATTCACCAACTTTGAAGACTTGACCATCGGCCTTTATGTGTGTGTCTTATGCACGATATTGGCTTGAAGGGTATCACTATAACTGTCTCTTCTCTCACTCTTTCTGCATTTGTCGCTCCATTGTTATCATTATCCTCTTTCTTCAATTCGTACTTCTTACCATCAATAATGAGTTCCTTTTCTGAAAACAAAAGAAGATACAATGCAGAGTGTAAGACATGAAAGATGATGAACAATAGAATATAAATTGAAGTAGACTATAAACTATTTATACGACATATACCTCAACATCAACAATGTCGAAGTCATTTTCCCCATAAAAGCAAGAAACTTGAACAAGTTTTCTTCAGTTGGGCGATAGTGGCCACTATGTAACCAGATGACCTGTATAAACAAAGAAAATAAAACATCACCATAAAAAAATAACACCTTACTTAGTATTCAACATTCAGGGAAAGCATAGGCACAATCATGTGAACTAAGTTACATGCTAAAAAACTCAATTTGTACATAACTTGTGAAAAAAAATAATATGAGATGTGATGTCTAATCATTGTCTTTTTATTCACAACAACATTTCATTCTCTAATGCATACACTTGGTCAAGTATATAAACAACATGTGTTGAAATAACAACATGAAAGTAATTTTTTCTAATAGTCATGAAAATCTTAAAAAAAAAAATCAATCAATATCATGTAATACTAATTTCATCTTCAAGCTTTGGTTGTTTAAATGGACATGATATCAAGTATTTTCAATTTCATAGTTAAATGAAAAAACAAAATCAAAATAAATGTTCAAAATATAATAATAAAAAAAAGAGAGAATATCATGGAATGGACATTGCAATTATAAAATATATATATATACCTTTCCACTGATGTCTTGTCTAGCATTCATAAAAAAATTTTCCTGCCCAAAATAACCACGAGGTGAAAGAATCACAACATAAAAAAACATGGAAATCCCTCCTAGAAACATTTCCAAAGTCGATGGCTTAGGTGCCTGAAGGATCTCCAACAACATACGAATCATATCCGAGACATGATTTGCGTTATCTCCCCATCCCTTTTCCAATCACATTTCTTGTAACCTGCCCATACTAGAGTCAAGTAACAAATAGAGTTTCTGAAATATTTACACAAGGAGCAAGATGTGAAAATAGAGTTTCTGAAATATGAAGCAAGGTGCAAGTCTTCAGTAAATTTGACAAATAATTATAAGATTAAAACATTTATATGGTGGATGAAAAGAAATTGGAGGTAAAGAACGTGTTGGTGAAAAGTAGTTGGAGGTAAATAACACATCAAATAAAATGGGCCATTGTTCCACTACAAAAAGATAATAGAATAAGACTATGTCATGTTGATCTTATTGTTGATTTATTTAAAAAGGTGATAAACATATTCTAATGTCTAAGCTTGAGATTTGCAAATCTTTCCTTTCCAGACTGAATAACTATAACCTTCAATGATATGAAATCAAGTATAACACCTTCAGTGTTTCTCAAAGCCACGAAAGATAAAATGAGAATAAGTACAAAAGCAGCAAAAATACACCAAATAAGCAATGCCCAATTATAAATTGAAAGGAATATATTGACTCATAACTTGAAATTTATGTTGACAATTTCAACCATGCAGATCACTTTTTCAATAATATGTGGCTTATGTAGAATATAAGTAATAAATCTATGTTGAGATATATTCTAAGTAAATATTGTTAGACCATTAAAAAAAATCTTGTGTCCAAAACAAAGTACCGAGAATCTTGTAAGCATTTGCCAATTTGTTTAGAGCGGCCTTTCTTATTTAACCATCCTATTTTGTTGTCAGAGTAGGAACACTGTTAATTTTGGGAAACTAGGTCCAAAATCCAGGTTGCACTGCTCATATGATGATGATTATATTTTTTTTGGATTCCCCTTTCGAAGTGGTGCAAGGTTGATCTAAAGATCATCTTGTTTGGATGAGAAAAACACATATTTTGATTTTATTTTCCACACATGTGCTAGGTCGGCCATATTTGTAATGTAGGCTCACAAGCCTAATAGATGTGTCACACACCCTCACTGACTAATATAAATTGGAGAGATATGATGTCCATTTCATCATCATCTCATCACACATTCCTCATGATCTGATTGGTTCGTATAGACTAGAAGAGACTTCTCTCTCTCCCACGTGTGAATATGGATGCTGGAAATATGGATGATGCCAGAAATGATGCTGGAAATATGGATGATGTCGGAAATGGATGCCGGAAATCTAGATGTCGAAAATATGGATGTCGGAAATGATTCCGAAAATGGAAGCCAAATATATGGATGATGCCGGAAATATGGATGATGTTGAAAATCTAGATGAGGGATTCTTTTGTTGACTTGCATTGACTTTTGGAGCTGTCTTTGAGGGGTGTGTGTGACACTTGGAAGGTTGGTTGATCTGATGTTGAGAAAGACTTTGTTGGCTGATGCATCCTGTTGACTTTCGTAACACACATCACTCTCTATCTTTGTTGGACAAGAAGAATTGTAAAATCTAATCTACATTATTTGGCTTGTATTCTGTTGATCTATTATTATGTTCTATCGGCATTTTACTTTCATGTTTATGTGTTGAATTGGACCTATAAGAAATATTAAAGTAAAACTGCATTAAGCATATAGAACATACCATGTTTATCTAAAATTAACATGGTATCAGAGCTGAGGTGAAGACAAATCCCAAGATAGTGTGAAAATAAATCACCGAAGAATAAGTCTTGTCAAGGACCAAATGGTCTGATGATAAGTTGACTGACAAGTCTGCTTATCATGCATGGAAGACGTCCTTGGATTTGGCATTAGAAGGTCAATATTTCATGGACTATGTGTAGGGGAAGATTCATGAGCCTCCATGATATTTTATGAGTCTCACAAAAATCAGGAATGATCTCCTTGCCATAGGAGAAGTAGTTGATCGAGAGCTCATCCTCATTGCTCTTGGAGGACTTCCCCAAGACTAGTATGTATTTAATACTATGATTCTTAGTAATAATATGATCCTTGATTTTGATGAATTTTTGACTAGATGACTCAAGAGGAGACAATAATGATGGAGAAAGATCATCCCTCTAATGGAAATATAGGCGACCCTACTGCCTTCGTCACTCATGCAAAGAAGAAGAACCATGGTGGCTCGAGAAATCAAAACCATGGTAGAGCGGGGCCCAAAGGAAGGAAGGGAAGATGTTACACTTGTAACAATTTTGGTCAGTGTGCAAGAGAGTCCCCAATATAAGGGACTCTCCCAGGGATGATGACAACAACTTCAGGGGGAATGGAAATCAAAGGAACAATAGGTTCAAAGGAAAAAGGAAGGCTCCCTCTGATCGTAGTGGAAATGGGAAACCTTTCAAGAGGTCAAGAAATTCCAGGTACAGTGAGTCTAATTTTGTTGATAATAAGAAAAATGAATATATTCTTGTATCTACCCTCTCTATTGCATCTCCTCTCGACACCCTGGATGTCTGGTTGATTGATAATGGTGCTTCAAGGCACCTCACTGGTTATAAAGAAGCCCTCTCTAATTTGATTAAGAAGGATATTAATTTAGAAATTATCTTTGGAGATAATGCCACATATCTCGTGAAAGAGATAGGGACTGTGACCCTTCATCTATCTCAAGGTCAAGTCGTCTGTTTACAAGATGTGTTGTACGCACCTGATTTTAAGAAGAACCTTATGTCTATTTTGGTAATGGAAGACAAAGGGTTCAAGGTGGCATTTGTTGATGGAAAGGTAAGCATCTGGAAGAGGAACTTCAAAAAAGCTCTTAATATTGGTTTTAGAGTTGATACACTCTACCCAGTTGGAGGAAGTCCATTGGGGGCTATCTCATGTGATACAACTCTTCAAACAGAGTTATGGAATGAAGGTTTGCACACCTTCATTACAAAGCCCTTCCCGAAGCAAGGAAGGTGGTGACAGGGATGCCCAAATTTAAAGATGATCATGAAGGTATATGTCAGGGTTGTGTTGAAGGGAAGCATATAAGGGGACTGTTCCCTTCAAGTGTCATAAATACAATTGATATCTTGCAGTTGATACATTCTGATTTATCTGGTATGCTGCTATGACATCGTTGGGAGGATGTTCCTATTACATGAATTTTACAGATGACTTCTCCCGCAATACCTGGATATATTTCTTGAAGAAGAAGAAGTTACAGGACTTTGTTTAGTAGTTACAGGATTGTGTTAAGTGCTAAGTATAATAAGTGTGCTCAACTAAGTAATGCAGCACAAGTAAGGGTATCATTAGAGTATGAAAATGGTGGACTGTTCATCGAAAGGAAATAAGACGTGTGTGTATGTTGAAGACCAATGAGCAAGGTGAAGTGAAGGTGCGGGGTGTGCACAGGATATTCTATAACAAGGTGTTGATATCTCAGTAAGGATCACATAAAATCGGAGAAGGGAAATACAGTTAGAGACCAACTCTCTAGTCGTGGTGTAGAAAAGCGTAGGACGGTGTTGGATAATGTAGAAAAGAAGGATAAGCTTAAAGAGTCAATGAAGAAGTATTGACAAGGTCTTGGATGCATACAAGGGTCAAGGGTCTATGTCATGGTCATGGTACTTGTCATCTAAAAGTATATAATAAGATTTTCTTGTGGGTTTTCCTCTCCAAGAGGGAGAGGTTTTGGCCCTGGCTTGAATAGCCTAAATTTGTGTTTCTTTTGTTTTGGTAATTGACTTGATGAAAGACATAATAAGCTAAGAAGAGAAGACATAAGTAAAAGAAGCTCACAAGTAATTATAAAGAAAAGAATTTGAATTAAACCTAGCCCTATCTAATTCTCAAAAAAAGCAAACACAAACATTAAGGACAGTCAAAAAGAAAATTTTTATTTACCACCTTAGAAGCATCCTTCCAAATTTGCTCCTATACTATCTTATAGAGTGTATTTTTTCCTTTCCAATGAGCCCTTATTTGTCCCGAAGCTCCTAGTAGTTTGTGAGATATTGAATTTTCTTAAGACTAAGAAAATTACACCCAACAAAGGAGTCATGACACAGGGTCAACCTGCAACACCCAAAATCTTACTCTACTCATGCAAAAACAAATACATCAAAACTGTCCAAATAAAATTTCAGACTGCTGGCAATTTCATACACTATCTTTCTCACACGCAAGCTCTTTAATCTATGTTCACAATACCATTCCCTCTGAAGCTAATAACATCTATTTCAACATTTGAAAACCATAATACACATGGTGCTTTTATAGAACCCAACATTTCAATTACTCCTCATCTTTGCCACACATTTCAATTTCTCTCCTACCTTATTCACAATGCTTCGATACATAGATCCATTACGCTCCCATTATCAATTGAACCAAGGTTTCAAACAGATATGCGCGCCTTTATCTTTTTATCCAAGATACAACTTTAACTTAATAAAATTGTGTTGTATGCTCTTATCAACAGAATCCACAATTCCGATGTGATATTCAATTGGAAATCGGAATTTCCCTGCGATTCAAAGTCGCTTTCCCATCAGTGATATGATACCGCCTCGAATCCGATCTTAATTCAAACAAAATTTACTACACATCGCGTCCAGCTCCCATTATAACGAATTGCAATATGGAACAGAACCAACATATCTCAATGCCGATTCCAATCAATGCACTCCAGCTTCCATTTTATATCAAACAACGTTCGATTTCCTTTTCAGACTCGAACCTGCCAACAACACAACCATCGAATTGAGCCTAAGATCAACTTTGAACTCTAGTGGAAGGCTTATAACCAGCACTAAACTCCGCCTCCCAGTTCGTTCTTAATGCGCCATCACACAGTTCTTAGTTTTCCAGAATGCATTCATGACTCAAAAGTACCAATCTTCAATCTTCAGTTACACTTTGTCCACGGCATCGATGCATGAATCGATTGTGTATTTCTTTTGAGCGGCCTTCATCTCTCCAGAATCAGTGTCTGTGGATCCAACCTGCATTTAACCTCTCATAACATGATTTCCAACTCAAATCAATTTCGCTAATCGCAGTTGGCAAAGTACTCCAACTGTCGATCGATTCCACAGCTCACATCAAATCATGGTCAGCAAATCAAATGTATCACCAGCTGTCGACGGGTTTGACAATGCCGATGCGATGTCCCTATAACTTCACAATTTCAAATGCGTTCTGCTTTCATCTGCGCCGATGTGATATTTAATAGGCGATCGTTGTATTAATATCACCATCAACATTTGGCAGTTCCGATGCGAAGTTCCCGGATCCAATTTAATTTCCAACCTGACTTATAGCAAATCGCATCCGATTTATAGTGATATGGATACGATTCTAAACACAATTCAACTGATCTGATGGATTATTGGACCGATATATCCTTAACACAGTTGATAACGCTTCACGTCTGAGTTTATTGCAATCTGATGTGATATGGCAATCTTCCCTGCTCCGCTGTAATAATTACACAGAATCGATACCAACAATGTATATTTTGTGATGTCCACAGCACCGACTGGTTTAGAACTAATATGCATATTAATTCGATTCCCTTAAAACGATCCACAGAATCTTTTTAAAGCCATAAATTGGTATCTCAATTCACAACTTCTGCAATGCCATATTTCCATTAAACATAGAATTCTTCTGGTCTTAAACACAAATCGAACCTCTCTTCAAGAATTACAAAGTCTGCGCAACTCAGATCATAATAAAACAGTAATTATCAAGGAAAAACACATCAATCCATACAACTCATTATATATTGAGTCATAAACATTCAATTTATTCAAAATATAGAATAAGACAGAATTCGCATTGCCAATTACACAAAGAACAGCTACTGTTGCACACACACTAAAATACAATGCATCAACATTCTGAGCTTCTCGCTCCAACACCAAAACTCACACTCAAACCTAACTAAATCTCCCCTTTTGCATCGTTCTCTCTCCCTTTTAACACAAAAGATATTGCGTATATACTCACTTAACCATCTCCTCCATATTTGGAGAAATAAAATATATATTTAGAATTCACACCTTATCCTAATCTAAACAAACTAAACTACTTGGCTTGATCTCCACGCAGGGAGGATCACTTGCCATTTATTCCCAATTTCTGTTCTTAATTAGGCCACTCTTAACTACTTGAAATTAATACAAAATTAACACCCAAGTATTCCTCCAAATTTGTATTTTCCACAACATGTGACCATTCCATCACATTGTTGGCTTAGGTCTAAATGCTCCTGCATCAGACTCCCAAAGTTTAAATTAACCATGATCTCCTGATCATGAACTTCATGTCTGTGTCCTCCTGGATCCCATACTTGGTTTGATAGTCTGTCCTTGATTACTGTTGTTGTTTGTCCTTCAAGTCTCGATCCTTTATGTTGTAAGGCCTCACCATCTGCTGTTGTCCTTTTCACATATTTCGCTGCTGTTTTGTTCACTCTAATTTGCAATTTTCCATTCCCTTCACCTGTACCATTTCTACCAGCCAATCTTCCTTTCTTCTTTTGACTTATTCTTTGAATGTCATTTGATTTGACATCTTCCTCCACTTGATTGTAACTTCCGTCCTTATTCTTCATATGACTATGAGTAGTCATCTCTTCATCTATTAATACAACAGTCTCCAATAACTGTTTGTCTTTTTTCAAGTCGATATGACCTGCAAACACAAAAAAACCTTCAGTTTTCAAAATACAATACCTTCCATTTTGTTTTGATGCTTTAAGCACCAATCCTCCATCATAGATCTTTTGGATTTCAGCAGATCCTTGTTGCGGTGACTCCATTTCTCTGAGTCTTTCTTTCTCAATCAGCTTGCCATTCCCCCTCTGTTGCAATAGCTTCCATTTCACCCTTTTCTTCAGTCTCCATCTGTATCTACGGTCTCCACTTATCTTTCTTTGTACTGCCAAATCATTTTCTGGTTCTTCATTCTGCTACCAGTTTCTATACTTCTGCAATTTAATGCCTTCCTCAAATTCATTCTCATGTAGCTGATCATTCTTTTCAAATTTCTGGTTACTTCCATATTCAGCTTGCTGAGTTAATATTTCTGTCTCCTTCATGTCTCTGAGGACATAACTCCCTTGTTGCTCATGATCCTTCATCTCACCTTCAAATAATCGCTGCTCAATTTCTCTGATTTCAGCATCATATTTATTAATGCTGTCTTCGACACCTTTTCCTCCATCAGGTTCTGTAAGCTTCGTTTCTCCTTTAGGTTCTTTGAGTAATCTCTCCAAGAATTCTATCTCCTTGTGAAATCTCTCCAGCAGTTCATCACAATTTCTATTCTCAGCTTCATTCTTTTCCTGGCAATCCTCCTGAGTTGACCTGTTTTCCACATTATCATATTGCAAGCATCTTTCATCAATTCCATTAAACAAATTCATTGGTTTACCTTCTTGTAGTACCACTATGGAATTTTCATTAGACTTCTGGCCTATATCAACCTCATCTGATTGTTTCACACCAAACAGGATTTCATCTATGAACTCCTTCTGTTTCAATAGATCAACGCCTTCTTCCTCTAAAAGGGATTCTCCATCATACTTTACCTCAAGAGCTTCATTCCTGGTTGTAAAAATTTCATCAAGCTGTTCATCATCCTCTGCATATCCTGCAAACATAAACAAACTGTAAGAATCAAAATCACAAGGCTTCATTGCCTCATCTGCTTCCTTGGTTAACATATCTTCGAATTGTTCTGAACTCTGCCAATAATCCATGAGATCTTCAGCTGACCTCTCATTATCCTCTTCCCCCAACATTTCACCTTGTTCTGGTCTACAAATGGAAACTTCCAATTCTACCTCTGCTTCTCTGAGTTTCTCTGATTCCTCTTGAGCACTCAATATCTGCTCAATCTTTCTCAATTCTTCTACTATCTCTGACTTCACTTGCTGATTTCTCCTTTCTCATAGCCTTGGCCACTTTACTCTTTTCCTCATGGTCCAAACACTTTTCTGCAGCATCTTCATCAATATTCCAATCTGGAAATCTATCTCAGCTTTCTCTCGGTCAAAGTCTTCTTGACTCATCCTCATGCCATTTGCTTTGGCATCTTCCCTTCTGCTGTGGCTTCTTTGTGAACTTCTGCTATGACTATCTGTAGTCATTTTCTTCTCCTCTCTTTCCATGAGCTCCTCACTCTTTTGCAACAAGCCTCTGCAACAGTAAGTCCTCTTTACTGCAATCTTACCTCACCAAGCTCTCCTCACTCAGTCTTTTGGTAAGCACGATTCCCTATCTGGAATCTTCTCTCTGAGCAACACCTTTTCTCCCTCTAGGCTTCTGCAATCTCTTACTCTCTCTTTCGAAGACACTTCAATTGTCCTCTCTGTCCAATCTCTTGTTGGATTCTTCAGGTTCACTGCCACTTCTAAGAACTTTCCTTATTCTGCTTTTAAGAACGCATCTGGTTCTTCTCTCACAGCTTCTCTTGATTTATATTGCTGCAGTCTTCACTCTTTCTTATGCTGTCACCTGTGTTCTGAATGGATTTTCTCACTGCTGTAATCTGTTACTAAACTTCATTCAAAAAAAAAAAAAAAAAAAAAAACTTATTCAATTTCAACAGAGCCAAGCTCTGATACCAAAAATGACACAGGGTCAACCTGCAACACCCAAAATCTTACTCTACTCATGCAAAAACAAATACATCAAAACTGTCCAAATAAAATTTCAGACTGCTGGCAATTTCATACACTATCTTTCTCACACGCAAGCTCTTTAATCTATGTTCACAATACCATTCCCTCTGAAGCTAATAACATCTATTTCAACATTTGAAAACCATAATACACATGGTGCTTTTATAGAACCCAACATTTCAATTACTCCTCATCTTTGCCACACATTTCAATTTCTCTCCTACCTTATTCACAATGCTTCGATACATAGATCCATTACGCTCCCATTATCAATTGAACCAAGGTTTCAAACAGATATGCGCGCCTTTATCTTTTTATCCAAGATACAACTTTAACTTAATAAAATTGTGTTGTATGCTCTTATCAACAGAATCCACAATTCCGATGTGATATTCAATTGGAAATCGGAATTTCCCTGCGATTCAAAGTCGCTTTCCCATCAGTGATATGATACCGCCTCGAATCCGATCTTAATTCAAACAAAATTTACTACACATCGCGTCCAGCTCCCATTATAACGAATTTCAATATGGAACAGAACCAACATATCTCAATGCCGATTCCAATCAATGCACTCCAGCTTCCATTTTCTATCAAACAACATTCGATTTCCTTTTCAGACTCGAACCTGCCAACAACACAACCATCGAATTTAGCCTATGATTAACTTTGAACTCTAGTGGAAGGCTTATAACCAGCACTAAACTCCGCCTCCCAGTTCGTTCTTAATGTGCCATCACACAGTTCTTAGTTTTCCAGAATGCATTCATGACTCAAAAGTACCAATCTTCAATCTTCAGTTACACTTTGTCCACGGCATCGATGCATGAATCAATTGTGTATTTCTTTTGAGCGGCCTTCATCTCTCCAGAATCAGTGTCTGTGGATCCAACCTGCATTTAACCTCTCATAACACGATTTCCCAATCAAATCAATTTCGCTAATCGCAGTTGGCAAAGTACTCCAACTGTCGATCGATTCCACAGCTCACATCAAATCGTGGTCAGCAAATCAAATGTATCACCAGCTGTCGACGGGTTTGACAATGCCGATGCGATGTCCCTATAAATTCACAATTCCAAATGCGTTCCGCTTTCATCTGCGCTGATGTGATATTAATAGGCGATCGCTGTATTAATATCACCATCAACATTTGGCGGTTCCGATGTGAAGTTCCCGGATCCAATTTAATTTCCAACCTGAATTATAGCAAATCGCGTCCGATTTATAGTGATATGGATATGATTCTAAACACAATTCAACTGATCTGATGGATTATTGGACCGATATATCCTTAACATAGTTGATAACGCTTCACGTCCGAGTTTATTGCAATATGATGTGATATGGCAATCTTCCCCGCTCTGCTGCAATAATTACACAGAATCGATACCAACAATGTATATTTTGTGATGTCCACAGCACCGACTGGTTTAGAACTAATATGCATATTAATTCGATTCCCTTAAAACGATCCACAGAATCTTTTTAAAGCCATAAATTGGTATCTCAGTTCACAACTTCTGCAATGCCAGATTTCCATTAAGCACAGAATTCTTCCGATCTTAAACACAAATCGAACCTCTCTTCAAGAATTACAAAGTCTGCGCAACTCAGATCATAATAAAACAGTAATTATCAAGGAACAACACATAAATCCATACAACTCATTATATATTGAGTCATAAACATTCAATTTATTCAAAATATAGAATAAGATAGAATTCGCATTGCCAATTACACAAAGAATAGCTACTGTTGCACACACACTAAAATACAATCCATCAACATTCTGAGCTTCTCGCTCCAACACAAAAACTCACACTCAAACCTAACTAAATCTCCCCTTTTCCCTCATGTTCTCTCCCTTTTAACACAAAAGAGATTGCGTATATACTCACTTAACCATCTCCTCCATATTTGGAGAAATAAAATATATATTTAGAATTCACACCTTATCCTAATCTAAACAAACTAAACTACTTGGCTTGATCTCCACGCAGGGAGGATCTCTTGCCATTTATTCCCAATTTTTGTTCTCAATTAGGCCACTCTTAACTGCTTGAAATTAATACAAAATTAACACCCAAGTATTCCTCCAAATTTGTATTTGCCACAACATGTGACCATTCCATCACATTGTTGACAAATCCAGGTATACACGAGCCGACCTACACTTTGGCACACATGTCAACCTCCCCTTCTAGAAGGGTGTTTCCTTTAAATCATGGTAAACTACTATAAATATAAACCTCCGCTCCTAAGTTTTTGACAATTAAATTCAGTGAAAAAATTAGAGTATAACCACTGGAGTGACTTGGAAGTTGAGGAATAAAATTTGTTTGGGTCAAAAATCTATGATGTTTATCTATTCCTTCGGACTTGTGATAAGAATTGTGCTAGAAGACAGAATTTCAGATTCCAAACCAAGCTGCAACACTAGTATTTTTTGTGGTGAACTTCTTGATCAAACTGTGGAATATTATAGTGATTATTTTGGAGTAACTATGGCAGTTTTAGGCTATGTATAGACTCTTGGCTCAGATTTCTCTTTTGGAAAGTCTAGACTTTGCATTTCTCTAAAGATTTCGGTGGATAGGACAACAAGATACTCTCTGTATTTTTGACCTGTAACAAAAAGTTCCATACCTTCAGACCTGTAAGAGGAAGCTACAAAACCCTTGGTCTAGTGGAAATCGAAGCTGTGGACAAAGCTAAAACACTGTTGTGAATTACAGTCCTCAAACAACTTCGGTCTTGAGGATATGGAGACTTGAACCTCTAGCAAACAAGATAATTGGTAGCTTGGTCCTGTGAGGAGAGCTCATCGTATATATTCCTCAGATCTAGAACTCGTATCTCAGATTTTCTCAAGAGTTCAGACCTATGTGTGGACAAAAGGCTATTCGGACTTGTGGGAAACATTTTGAGCTTGGTGAGAAGGTATATCTCAGCATTTAGAATTTAACCTATTCTTGACCTCTACACGTGAATCTGGCACTTGATCAGTTCTCTGTTGGGACACATTCTAGGCTAAGAGCTCTAAACTAAGACCGTGTGTACTTAGTCCAAGCCTCTTGCACAGAATTTAGATTCATTTTGAAGATGATCTTGGAAAACATTTTTTAGTAGGCTTGAAGAAAACATGTTTTATCTTGAGGAAAATGGTTAGCATCTTTAGAACATACTTTGGGCATTATTTGAAGTGAAATAATAACAGGCCTGAAGGGATTGTTTGGTGAATTTCTTTTAAGGTATTTTTGAAAGCCTATAACTGCTTGTTATTTGCAATATTGGAGACATTTTAGGAGCAGGATTTTGAAGACGAGTTAAGGCCTACATACTTGAAGCAACTTGAAAAGAAGTAGAAGATATCTTGTTGAATATCTATTTGGAGCACCTTGACGACATCTTGGAGCATCTTGTGAAGACACTTTGAAACTGAACTTGGAGATATTATTATCATGATGCATTGTTGATGACATCATGAGGTGACTTGGAGAATATAGCTATTACACATCTAATTGACCCAAATATATAGAAATTATGATGGTATTTAAAGCGTCATAGGTTCATAGAATATACCAAACTCGCATTCTTCATATAGGAATAAATCAGCAGTCTATCATTCCCATACTTGCAGTATCCTTGCAATGACACTAGATTCTTATGTTGGGCTTTTGATAGAGCTTCTACTTCAGAGTTAAATTCATGCTCCATCTGACCACATTCTCCTGTCAATATTTTAATTGCAATTTTTGTGTGATCTTCCAGAGTGGATATATATACCAATCCAAAGCCTCCACAGCCAATGATGTTTTCCTGCTAAAAATTACCAGTATATTTCAAGAGATCAACAATAAAAAGATCCTTATGACAATGATTCTAGAATAAAAACACCAAGTTATATCCCAAGGCGTCAGAAAGCGTATGAGGCATGTAAAAATCCATCTCGTCTGCAACTCCCTGCTTTGTTACCTGTCTTCTTGATTGATTCCAAAGAACCACAGCCAAAAGAAAAGCAATCCCAACACCAACACTCATGGTTATGCCAAGAATGGTATTTCTATCTATCCTATTGATTCTGTGTGTAGCAATAGGCACCCCCGGTATTGACACAGGCAGACTTCAGGTGGTAGTAAGAGGCTAGCCACAGAGACCAAGGTTTCCTTCAAAACTAGACTTGTTAAAGGTTTCAAATTGATGTCCAGAAGGTATTAACCCATGCAAGTGATTATTAGAGACATTGAACCTTGCTAGGAATGTGAGGTCCTTCAGGGATGGTGGTATGATTCCAACAAAATTATTGTTTAACAAATCTAAGGTCTCCAAATTTTTCAAGTTAGACAATGTGTCTGGGATTATCCCCAAGAAATTATTATGACTCAAATCTAGAATATGAAGCATTTTCATCTTCCCAATATCAGGGCTTAGAGTGCCATTGAGATTGTTTCTGGCCAAGTATAGTGAAGGGAGAATATTAGACAATTGATTGTAATGCAGCCAAAAAGAATTTTGATTTTTCTTTACATATAAAGGGGGCTCAAAGGGAGTTTGAGCTGATACAGGGGTAGTTGTATTGACTTAAAACTAGGTAACTCCATAAGCTTCTTTGGAATTGGTCTTGACAGAGAATTATTTGACATGTCCAAATAAAAAAGATATGGAAGAGTGTTTAAAAAAATAGGAATAAATCTATTGAGATTATTCCAGGAAAGATCCAAGACCTGTAAATTTGGACATTTCAGGAGCCAAACTGGAACTTGCTTGAAAAGAGCACAATTTCCAAGACTTAATGTCCAGAGCATGGGAAATCCATGTGTATCAGTTGGAATCATATCCCCATTAAAATTCTTTGATAGAACCAATGTGGTAAGGTTATGACAGTCCTGCAGAGCCATTAGGGCACTTGTAATATTGAAAAAATTGTTGTTTGAGATGGAGAAAAAAGAGAGAATCTGAAGGGATGCCATACCAAGAGAAATTTCATCGCTTAATTTTTTTCTTTCCAGGCTCACAGACTGGATATTTTTGCAGGTCCACAAGCTAGGTGTAATACTACCAGACAAATCGTTGCTAGCTAAATCTAGATAAATTAGTTCAAGCAGGCTTGTATTTTTCAATTCAATAACTCTCGTGAGAGAGTTGTTTTTCAAATTCAAAACTTTCAACTTCTTGCATTGGGACAGACAAGAAGGTACCTGAAAGGAGAAAGCTCATCAAGGGTACCTGGAGAATGACTTCTAGAGTAGGCTTCTGGTGGAGTTGGAATGTTGTTCTCCCTTGTAGATGTCAGTTATCAGCTAGCTTGTTGCCAATTCGGCTAATGCATTGGCTAGGGTGTTAACTTTAGTATTATTCACTTTGTAGATGTGAGAGAATGATATATTCTCAAAGAGTGACATTTTTTTTTAGCCAAGTGGAATTCAACCTATCGATAATGATTTTGTCTGCCTTCTCAAAGAAAACACTTCTAAAATACCTGCACCTGATACAATGGGGTTGAATGCCTCAAATGTTGAAAAATGGGTGCATAATGACCCCTTTGTCTCAAATGCCATAGATAAAGAAGACAGTGAAATTAAAATCAGGACATATGATGGTGTCATTGGTGCCCCTGAAGACAGTTCAGATTTCCAAAATTGTGAAAGGGCATATGATCTTCAGGAATCCAAATTTGAGCAGTAGTTTGAGTTTGAAGAGCCACCTTAGGAGCCCTTGGAAACTGGAAATAAATACAAAATTGTTCGCCGACTCCGTGAGCGTATGTTTGTTTTCCTGGATGTTGGTGGAAGTGATAAACATACCTCCGGTACTAACAAACATAGTTATCTACCAATGCAAGTTGGATGAAGCAGTCATAAAAAGGTAATGTTTAAAACCCCTCCTATTTGTGATACTTATGACAAGTTGGATAAAGAAGGGTTTGAGTATTTAGTGGAGTTACCCTTCATTATGGTGAATTTTATGAAGATGCCCATACAGAAATTTTTAAGTTTCGTGAACTTGTAAATCTCAAGTTTTATGGGAATGCTTCAGCTCATATTTATGGAAATACTCATGTGCACCGTCAGTGTCATGAAGCTACAGGTACAATGAAATTGATCCTGTCAACCTTGGATTTTTGCATGATGTCTCAAAGAAAAAATGCATCCAAAACTGTTGAATGGGTTTCTGTGAATTCAGAGTAAGGTTCATCTCTAACAAAAGCTTTGCATGGTGATATGCCACATAAATCCATTCAAATATTTGAAGTACTGGAAGTAGAATCTTTGATATATAAGGTTGTTTCGAGTACATCTCTACAATATTGTAGGCCAACACAGTTATCTACAGTATAGTTCCAGCAGAAAGTGTTTGCAAGCATAAGATGCTCTTCTATGAGGACAAAACAATGAATTTCAGAAGGGAGAGATTGTGCAATAGCTATGATCACTATATGTTGAATATCCTTATACTCTATTTTGAACCAGCTGAGATCACAGCCTATCAGCATGCAAATTTTGACATATCTCTGCTTTGAATATTGTTGAGGCATGGAGAAAAGGGACACTGTATAGAAAAAAAGAGAGAACCTAAAGGGATGTCATGCCAGGAGGAATTTCACCACTTAATTTGTTTCTTTCCAGGCTCACATAATGGATATTTTTGTAGGTCCACAAGCTAGGCATAATACTACCAGACAAATTGTTGCTAGCTAAATCCAAATAAATTTTTCCAGACAGGCTTGTAAAATTCAGTTCAATAACTCTCGTGAGAGAGTTTTTTTTTAAATTTAGAACTTTTAACTTCTTCCATTGAGAAAGACGAGAACGCACCTGAAAGGAGAAAGCTCATCAAGGGTACCTGGAGAATGACTTCAAGTGTAGGTTTCTGGTGGAGCTGGAGTGTTTTTCTCCCTTGTAGATGTCAATTATCAGCTAGCTTGCTGCTGATTCGGTTGATGCCTTGGCTAGGTGTTAAATTCAATATTATTCTCTGTGTAGATGTGGGAGAATGATTTCTGCTCAAAGAGTGCGATTGCTTTTGAGCCAAGAAGAGATCAACCTATCAATAATGATGTTGTCTGCCTTATCAAAGAAAACACTGCTAAAATACCTGCACCTGATATAATGGGGTTGAATGGCTCAAAAGTTGAAAAATGGGTGCATAATGACCCCTTTGTCTCAAATCTCATAGAAAAAGAAGACAATGAAATTAAAATCAGGACATATGATGGTGTCATTGGTGCCCTTGAAGATAGTTCAGATTGCCAAAATTCCAAAAGGGAATATGATCTTCAGGAATCCAAATTTGAGAAGTATTTTGAGTTTAAAGACCCACCTTAGAAGCCCTTGGAAACTGGAAATGACTACAAAATTGATCGCAGACCTTACATTATCTGATATCTTTTTCTAAATTCTAGCATACTTCATTTTTACTTTTAACTTATCCAAATTTCTATTCCATGGATTTTTTATAGCCAATTACTAAGCCTCTTACTACATAAGCTTCATTTAGATCCCCTGATGATGGGTACAGAAGGTTAAATTGGATCCCCTGATGATGGGCATAGTGTCCACTTGAAATGTTGGGACATTTCTACATTCTAACACAGTTCATATGCAGAAAGTATGGCACAATTATGGCTAGCAATGAAAATATTCATACTAAAATCATACTAATTTTTTACTGGATTTGACAACTGATTAGTTTTTCATTTTCCTATTCTACTGTTCTCTAAATGAATTTGATCATTCAACACAAATTTAAAGAAAAGCATCAGCCATATATATGCTTGAAACATATGGTAAAAGTAGATAGTGAAAATGGGAGAATTAAGCTCCAAAATGTCATATGCACATCCTTGAATGTCTCATACCTTCCTTTGTAAGCCTTAAGCCTAGTAATCCATAAAGTATATAAAGAAAATTTGAAAAATATGATATAAGGTCATCACAACAGTAGCTTGTTAGATAATCCAAATTCTCAAAAGTCACAGGTTAGATTCATATGATTGCTCAACAAAAGAGATTAACCAATTATTGGGGAAGGTGACTTAGCATCCTTTACAAACAAAATTCAATAGTAAACATCATTCATGTTGGAATGCTCCATGCAAAAAAAAATATTGTAAAAAATATATATCTAAAATAAACGTTGGCTATTTACTCATCCAACTATATGGCTAGAAAACTAAATGTTTCATCTTTCCCCCTCTTCTAATGTTCCTAGATATAAAACTACTCAGTTTGTTTTTCCATTTCTACAAAAAAAAGCTAATCAATGCATTACCTTCATTACGAGGAATTTACAACTCAGTTTTACCTAACTATTGATGTTCTTATCCTTTTATTTCTTGAACTAGTTTTCTAGTTGTTACGACTTGTTCTCAGATATCATATATTTTCTTATTTATGACAAATTAGATATTAGCTCTATTTTTTGTTGATTTTTTTTGTAGCTTGGGAGGTACTCCAAACCCTAGTGATAGAGGGTTGGAGGTCAAAGTGCCACAAATTGGCTTGTGGGCTTGAGATCCAAGCTTGGGGGTTTTTCACCCATCGTGTTTGGGCCAAAACCATGGTGAGAAATCGACATTTGATGGATGAGGATGATAGTTCTCGATGATACGATTCCAACTCATGAAGAATCATTAAAATTCGAGTTGTTGCTAGAGAGAAATGAATTTTTGTAGTTGACTAGGTAATTATTGGTTGCCAATTCATGTAGGCTTGGTGTAGAAGGGTGCCAATAGATGGGTCTCTTCAAGAAAATTCATGGATACTTAAAAGGCTATAAATAAGAGGTATGTGATCCTCATTTTAGCATCTATCCTTGTGCAAAACAACACAAACATAAGCATTGAATGGAAAAGACATGTCTCTGATCTGGCCGCAATGAGAAGAGGGCATACCAGCGTGGGAATAAGTTTTAGGGCCGCAGGAAGGTGACTGAGTAGCTGGAGAAGGGTCTGAGTAACTAAGTGCAAGATCAAAGTGTTGTTCTTGAAGGCCGAAGTAAGGGAGGGTTTTTTTGAGGTGAAAGAAAGGTGGGCAGACTCTTAGAAGGGATGTTGCAGCCCTACATAGCCTTGCTGTAGGGTGCCACAGTTGTTTGAAGGGGGGTCAAAGGGCTAGTGGAGGCTATATAATAGCCCAGTATCATCAATGAGGGTCATATCATTTCATAGAAGGGTGTCTGTACCTCCTTAAGGAAATTCTGGGCAGAAATTAGAGGACTGTTAGGGACTAGTTTATATGCTCTAACCAGGCCTATATTGCAGCAATGGAGCTACATCAAAACAATCAACAAGGTATATGTCTTTGATGAAGTGTTTGTAGGTGTTGGATCCTAGATAGGACCAGTTTTGGATCATTTTGATAAGGAGTGTGTGGAAGTCAAAGAGGAGGGGAAGACCTTGTGGTTAGAGACCCTAAACCAGTGACATTTTCCACAGTGAATGAGCAGCATAGTTGCAGCAGAAGGTTGTTGTGCATTGGGTCAAAGTGTTGAAAAAATAGTCAATATTGAAAAAATACAATTTCTTGCCACATTTAAAGGGTTTATGGAAAATATATCACATACTCTATTCACATTGCAATTGAAAAGAACTATCACAACTAATTTGGATTTTTTAGAGTTAATATGGCTTGCCATCCATTGAAAGAAAACACTCTCGAAATGATTCACTATAGGTTTTTTAATAGGTGACACTCACACATCATCTAGAATAAATAACCGAGGCACCTTCAAAGAAAGTATTCTTGCAACTTTTGAGATGGCAGGTTGATGATTAGTGTTGCAATATTCTTTCACTAGATCCACTGTTTTGCAACCAGTCAAAAGTTTACTCCCATTAATTTGTTGTTCAACCTATTTTATGCGCTTAATAGGACTAGAGCCTTCAGTGAGATTTGATGGTTGAGAAGAAAAAATAAAAGGAAGAATCTCATTTTCACCCTCACTTGTCAAGGTATTTTGAACGTCTAAAAATCAATAATTTGCAACTGTTATATTCAAATAAGCCACACATTGATTTTGTTGGACTTCCCAATAAGGATATGAAACATTGTCTGTAGTTGTGGACAAAAAATCACATTGCCCAGGTATGGTGCTAGTGAGTTCCAACACTTAACTACCATTCCACTTACTATATATGTTTCTGCTTAAAAAAAAATTGAAAGTAAAGAACCTTGATAAGACAGGGACAGTTGAATTTTGAAAGAAATGGTGCAAGAGAGAAGGAGAAAGCAATGGATTCAAAGCATCAGGAGAAACACTAGGGGAAGAAGGCACAAGAAGAAGATTTATTTTCGCTTCCTTTTGGATTGCATCTGGATCAACTGAAAATTGAAATGGGTGGTTTTGTATCTCTAGAATTTGGTTTTTCCTTTGATTTTTGCATTGTTGGTAATCTTATCAAGCAATGGAATGCATCTAATTTATGTTAGAGGCGAGTGCATATCTGTGTAACAATCATCCCCAGTTGTAGCTCCAGGTTATTCCGTTGTTTATGCTTGAGCGGTTGAGTAAAATTACAATTAGTTTGATAACCAATTGGGACTTGGAGGGCAATATGGGTGGTGGTCCATGGATGTATTCTTGATTAGGGCACTTATTTTATGCTGAAGGAGCTAAGGATATATCTAAATATTTATCATATTGTATGTATTTTCCACTTCATAGTTTCATTCACCATAACAGTCTTCATGTTGATAGGTCTTCTACTGAAAATATTGATCTTGAACAGTTTGTAAAAATGGCTTTTGTTTCCAATGAGGAGATGATAAAGTGGAAAATGTTGGCACTGGATCTAGAGATTTATAAGTCAATTATATGTCTCAAATAAGTGATACATTCTCATTTGAAATTGGAACAAATAATTTTCCCATTGGAGAGGGTATTTATGGCTTAGTCGATTTCACCCAATATGGTGAGTTAGACAAAAAAGTTGGATGTTAGAAACCCTTTCAGACTAGCCAAGAAAGTGAAGTGATTCAAAGAAAGGCTTCTAAAAGATGCCAAATTATTTCCACCCATATATTCTTTACAAAAATATTAGTAAATATCATATTATGTTTCTTATCATCTACGCTAAGATGAACTGCAAAAATAATTACAGGTCCTCTACTTGTGTAAATAAGAATAGAAAGAACTTTTCTGAATCTCTATACCCCTCAGGGTGCCTCAAATGTTTTAGAAACAAGTTTTTGGTGTAACCTATTAAGAAAATCTCATTAACTCACAACATTTCACCAATCAAAACCTCTTAACTATGGCCAATACTTCCTAAACGTAGTAACTTTAACCAAATGAATGTCTTAAAGTATCATGATTCATATCCTCCTCACTCACATAGATGATATAATGCCACTCTTTGGATGAATGGCCTTAAAAGCACCAAGAAATGGTTGAAAGTGCAATTTAGAAAGAAGTTATAAATGCATGACTCATTGCCAATCAAAATAAATTTCCGACCAACACAACACATTCAAAAGAAGAATTCAACTCTTAGAATAAGATTACATTAAGGACTCAAAACCACTATTTTTGTTTTTCTTAAATGAAGCAAAAAGGAGAAGAGCAGAAATTTACTCTGTAATCGAGCTAGAACCTTCAACAGATTTACGATTCAAGAGTAACTTCCATGATCATCATTTAGACAAGTCTCATCCATAATGTCATTGGGATGAGTTTTCCACCACTGCCTATTATGACCGACTAGGCATCTTCAACAACTTCTTTTCTCCTCATCAAACTCTAGAAGAAGATGAAACCTGCTCCAATGACCATAAACAATGCATGTTGTCAAACGAGTAACTTTGATGCACAATTAATTTGGTCTTTACATGGTATCATTTACATTATAAAAGAGTTATTTATTTTTGTCGTATTTATGTAGATTCTCACATTATTTATTCAAAATAAATAACATGTGGTGGTTGATAGTATCTTTAGAAAGACATCCAAAAACTAAACCATTAACACTTCCACAGGGATGTTGGTTTGCAAGGATTCATAATATTGTCAAACATAGCCCTCAAGGTTGCTAACTGGTATTGTCATGAAAGAGAAAGGCATTTAAAAATGATATAAGACAAAATAGAAATTTAGAATTTGAAAAGTTGTTGGGACAAACTCATTCCATAAATCCAAGGGGAAAAGCACTTCATTGCTACCTATAAAATCTGTGCTTCAAAATATAGATTCAATTATCAACTACAAACCCCAAAGTTACTTGAGGACATCACCCATTGTCACCTTGGTGATCATCCTTCTCACATAAGGCTAGCTCTCCTCCAGCATAAGGGAGGAATCCATGATAAGCGTACAGATATGTCCTTCAAATGCTAAAAAACATATTTGCAAAATGATATTGTTTTTTTCTTTTACGATTTAAAATGGAAAGCTAGGCAAGACCTAGTTCCTAGTCCCTAGGCTATAGACTCTAGGTAACAAAAAAACTTTAAAAGTGATGAAAAAGATGTGAGTCGTGACAAAACAACCACACAACAAGTGTTATCAGTCAATTATATATCCAATAAATATGTAACAGTGCTATCTCCTAATAGATGGAACATTTGAAGACAATGTGCTCCCCCAACTTGATCTCTTCTAAGTCACATAGCTGATAATTCCCTTTGAGGTGTGTGATTCAGTGAGCTATCTCAAAACAAAGCTAGTGGGAGCCCACTATGAAAGTGTTGGGTGTGGAGCATGATTATGTTGTTTATTTTGTATCATAGTGTTGGACCCCTGTACCTTAATGGGGCAGAAACGCCGCCCGTAATTAAACACTGCCCGGGGGGTTCATGGGGGGCGACTGCCTTGTAAAAGTATAGTAATTTCTAGTCAATCTGGGCCATTAATTAGGAAGATGATCTGGCAGTAGAAGTTATGTTTAGTTTAGGATTTTTTGCCCTAGAAGGCACCCCCTCACTTGTATGAGGGTATTATATTGCGTCTGTGTATGGCACGTGTATTCTTGGAGCGAGAAACAGATAGGGAGACTGTGAGAGAGAACAAAGGATATTACAACGGATCTACTGTAGGTTGTGTCTCTTCATTTTGCTAGATAATAGAAAGGAAGGATTGGCTGTTCTGGGTGAACATAGCCCAAACTGGGTGAACCATGTATATCTGTGTCTCTCTAGTTTTATGTGTTTTGTGTGCTTGTGTTTTCCGCATATTTTATGTGTTTCATTGCTCTATAATATTTAATTTTCTAACAACTGGTATCAGAGCCGAAGGTCTATTTGGCTGATAAAATTGCAGGAAAGAAGGGTTCCCTAGTTCGAGTGGGAGCAATGGCGGAAGATGGTAAATTTAGGGTCGAGAAATTTAACGGACAAAACTTCCCGCTGTGGAAGATGCAGATGGAAGATTATCTGTATCAGAAAGATCTGTACCTACCATTGAGTGGAAAAACAAAGAAGCCGACAGCTATGACAGATGCAAAATGGGAGATTCTCGATAGAAAGGCACTCGGAACAATATGGTTGTGCCTCGCGGCATTGGTAGCCTTCAATATTTTGAAGGAAACAACAACAAAGGGTTTTATTAAGGCGTTGGAGAAACTATATGAAAAACCCTCGACCTCAAACAAGGTATTTCTTATGAAACGTTTATTTAATATGAAGATGTCGGAAGGTCGATCTATTGCAAACCATTTAAATGATTTTAATACAGTTACCAGTCAGTTAAGTTCTGTAGGGGTAAACTTTGATGATGAAGTTAGAGCTCTGTTATTTCTATGCTCATTGCTAGAAAGCTAGAATGGTTTAGTTATGGCCATTAGTAACTCTATCTTTGGATCTAGTACTTTAAAGTTTGATGATGTTGTCGGTGCTATCCTTAGCGAGGAAATGCGACGGAAAAGCTCCGGTGAGACATCTTGTAATGCTTTGAGTGCAGATTCTAGGGGAAGAAGAATGGAAAGAAGAAAGAGCTCGGGATATCACAGCAAATCAAGGAAAGGCAAATCCAAGTCCAGATCAGGGATAGTGTGCTGGAAATGCGTAAAGAAAGGACACCTAAAGAAAGACTGTAGATCTCAAAAGGGAAAAGAAGGAGACACACAGCAAGAAAACAATCATGAAGCAAATGTGATAGGTGATGTGTTAAAATATGCTTTGATTCTTTCTTTCGAAAATGTTACTGATTCTTGGGTTGTAGATTCAAGGGCTTCATTCCATGCCACACTTGATAAGAAATATTTTCATGACTATGTTCAAGGAGATTTTGGACAAGTTCATTTGGGTGATGATAAACCCTATAAAATTGTTGGAATGAGTAAAGTTCTTGTAAAAAAACAAAATGGAAACCAATGGCTACTAAAGGAGGTAAGGCATGTTCCAGATCTAAATAAAAATTTGATTTCAATAGGGCAGTTAGGCGGTGAAGGTTTTCTGACAAATTTCACGGATAAAACTTGGAACGTCACCAAAGGAGCCCTGGTAATAGCAAAAGGCGAAAAGGTTGGTACATTGTATTTATGCAATGGTATTTCTAACTATGTTAATGCTTTAACTTCCAAAAGAGAAGATGCAGCATTATGGAATCATAGGCTCAGACACATGAGTGAGAAGGGGATGAAGATTATTCACTCAAGAAATTTGTTGCTGGGTTTGAAGAATGTTGATTTGGATTTCTGTGAGAATTGTGTTTATGGAAAACAGAAGAGAGTCAAATTTCTCAGAGTTGGGAAAAAAGCGAGTGAAACATGCAGGAGGATGTATGGGGACACTGCATCAGGTGTCATCTCTTGTTGGCTCTCATTATTATTTACTTTTATTGATGATGCAACTAGAAAAACGTAGATTTATTGTATTCAGAATAAATCTGATGTATTTGATACTTTCAAGAAATGGAAAGATTTGGTTGAGATTGAGACAGGAAAGAAGTTGAAGTGTCTCAGATCGGACAATGGAGGTGAATATTGCAGCAAAGAGTTTGATAGGTACTGTTCAGAGCATGGAATTCGTAGAGAGAAGACAGTTCCAAGAACACCACAAGAAAATGGTGTGTCAGAAAGGATGAACAGAACAATCATGGAGCGTGCAAGGTGAATGAGATTGCATGCAGGATTGCCTTTACATTTTTGAGCGGAATCTTGTGAAATCTTAGCATTTGTCTAATAAAGCGAGAGGGAACCTTGAAGTTCCTTGGATGGTGGTATTCAAAGTATAGACTGATGCATGCTGTTACTCTTTTTAAATCCTTTTTGATTTGGCTGAAGACAGCACAATATGTATTAATAAAGAAAACAGAACCAAGCTTGAGGAAAAATCAAAGAAATGTACCTTTATTGGATATGGTGTTAATGATTTTGGTTATCGCTTATATGATTATGAAAATCACAAAATCATTAGGAGCAGAGATGTAATATTCAATGAAAAGGTCTTGTATAAGAATCATTTGTAGGAAAAGAGACGAAAAAACAAAAGAATACCAAGTTCTTAATGAGATCTTATGAGAAAAGGTAAAAGGTACGCAAAATAATAATAATCAAAGAGCCAAAACAACAACAACACACAACAGCAACATACTCAAACACACGAAAGTAGGTATTGAAAGATCTACGAGATAAGTAAAGCTGGCAGTACTCTCCTTCATTGTAACCTTATTTATTGTTGGTAGAAATTGGTGGTGAATGTTATGAAGAAGAAATGCAGGTTGAAAGCAGGAAGAAGTGGGAGCTAGCCATGGAAGAAGAGATGGACTCCTTAATGCATAACTAGACTTGGGACTTAGTCAGGTTGCCTGCCGGTAAAACTACATTGCAGAATAAATGGGTTTACAGGCTAAAGGAAGAAGATGGAGGAAAAAAAAAGGTACAAAGCTAGACTTGTGGTGAAGGGGTTTGCACAGAAGAAAGGTATTGATTTTGATGAAATATTTTCCCCTGTTGTTAAGATGACTTCAATCAAAACTATTTTAAGTCTTGTAGCAGCGGAAGATTTACATCTTGAACAGTTAGATGTAAAGACAACATTTCTCCATGGAGATTTGGAGGAAGAGATATATATGGAGCAACCAGAAGGATATGAGGTCAAAGGGAAAGAAAAATTAGTGTGCAAGTTAAAGAAGAGCTTGTATGGCTTAAAACAGGCTCCAAGGCAGTGGTATCTAAAATTTGACAAGTTTATGTCTGAACAAGGTTATACTAGATGTCACTCTGATCATTGTGTTTATCTAAAAAGACAAAATGATGGCAGCTATATTATATTGTTATTGTATGTAGATGACATGCTTGTTGCAGGGTCTAACATGCAGGAAATAAATGTGCTCAAAAGAAAATTGGCAAATTCATTTGCAATGAGGGATTTGGGAGCTGCAAAACAAATCCTTGGTATGAGGATAACTAGAGACAGGAAAAATCGCAAATTAACACTGTCTCAGAATGAGTACATAGAAAAGGTGTTGAAAAGATTTAATATGCATAATGCAAAACCAGTTAGTACAGCTTTTTCTAGCCATTTCAAACTTAGTAAGGAGATGTGCCCCAAGACCCATGAAGAAATGGAATATATGTCTAAAGTTCCATATGCATCAACAGTTGGAAGCTTAATGTATGCAATGGTCTGCACAAGGCTTGATATTTCACATGCAGTGGGAGTTGTAAGCAGGTACATGAAAAATCCATGAAAATAACATTGGATGGAAGTAAAATGGATTCTCAGATATTTGAGAGGTACCACAAATCAAGAATTATGCTTTGGTGGTTCAAACATTTCTCTACAGGGATATGTTGATGCAGAAATGGCAGGTGATAGAGATAACATGAGGAGCACTATAGGATATGTATTTACTGTAGGTGGAACAACTATCAGTTGGGTTTCAAAAATCCAGAGTGTTGTTGCACTTTCAACAACAGAAGCAGAGTATGTTGCTGCTACAGAGGCTAGTAAGGAAATGATTTGGTTACAAAGGTTTATGGATGAATTGGGTAAGAAGCATGATATGGGCATGTTATACAGTGATAGCCAAAGTGTCATTCATCTTGCAAAGAACTCAGCATTTCATTCTAGGACTAAACACATATAGCTCAAGTACGGTTTCATACGGTCAGTATTGGAAGATGAACAGTTGAAGCTGGAAAAGATACACACTAGCCAGAATCCTGCAGATATGCTAACAAAAGTTGTAACCAGGGAGAAACTGAGAATATGCTCAATTTCAATTGGTCTTCAAGGATGATGATGAAGATGAGAAGTAGCCAGGTCCAAAGAGGAGTCATTGTCCAAAAAATGAAGCAGCAGTGCAGTTTCTACAATCAGTATCCAAGTGGGAGATTGTTGGGTGTGGAGCCTGATTATCTTGTTTATTTTGTATCATAGCGTTGGACCCCTGTACCTTAATGGGGTGGAAACGCCACCCATAATTAAACGCTACCTGGGGGGTCTAGGGGGGGTGGTTGCAACTTCATGGAGCCCCCCCTGGCGGGGGGTTTTGGGGGCAGTGCCCCCGAAGCTAAAAACATATGTAAATTTTCCCTGTAAAAGTATAGTAATTTCTAGTAAATCTGGGCCATTCATTAGGTGGATGATCTGACGGTAGAAGTTATGTTTAGTTTAGGATTTTTTGCCCTAGAAGGCACCCCCTCACTTGTATGAGGGTATTGTATTGCATCTGTGTATGGCACGTGTATTCTTGGAGCGAGAAACAAAGAGGGAGACTGTGAGAGAGAACAAAGGATATTACAACAGATTTGTTGTAGGTTGTGTCTCTTCATTTTTGCTGGATAATAGAAAGGAAGGACTGGCTATTCTGGGTGGATGTAGCCAAACTGGGTGAACCATGTATATCTGTGTCTCTCTGGTTTTATGTGTTTTGTGTGCTTGTGTTTTCCGCATATTTTATGTGTTTCATTGCTATGTAATATTTAATTTTCTAACAGAAAGAACCAAGGGGAATCCTAAGGTTGTGCATCCAATGTCTATTAGTATAGATAGGCGTAACAATAAGAGTCACTCAGCTACATAAAGCACTCAAAATAATAAAATGACATATTCAAGCTAATGCCCTCAAGGAGGGAAATCAAAGTGATTTTGATGTAGTTTGTAGATATCCTCTCTAATCTCCTAGGTTAAGTCACATTTATATAGTAGGAGCTGACCTAGATCATTCAAATATTACCTAAAATGGGAAATTTGATTGATAGAAAAGACTACTAACTGAAGCAATTAAGAAGAACCCACAACAATTACACCAAGGAGGGGTCTACTGAAGCAATACCCTGAACTCCACCTAGATGATAGATTGAGGAATTGCATGTTAGCAGCAGATGAAGCATCATAATATAAGGGTTTAGAATCTCTCTATCCTATCCCAATCAACCCAAAGCAAGCCAGGTACCCAGACCTTGAAGCCATAACGGGTCATGGCTGTAATGATCATGTCCAAAGAAGTGCATCTTGAAAGAGATGTCCTAGAGCACTATCTCTTTAGCCAAGCAAACCATAGTCCTTATTAAGTTGGGGCTAGAAAGCATGCCTCAAGCTAAGCTAGACTCTTAAGATCTGACCCCCAAGTACATGTAGGTTGTAGTAATATGAATCCCATCCCCTCCAATGTAAAAATGGTATTCAAGGAGAGCATGCTGAGACATGTTGAAGATCATAAGCTTAGTCTTACTAAGTTCAAATTTAAACAATCAAAGATCACAAGAGTTGGAGAAGGCCTCAATTTGTCTCTACAACCCCTTAGGTGAGGTGCCAAGAGGATCATGTTGTTGAAAACTAAAAGCAAGGAGATCAAGACATCGAGTAGAAGACAATCAGCACCATCCTATATGTGTTCCTAAGAAAGGAGTCCATCTCATCAATACAGAACCCAAAGAGAGTTAGTGAGAGGGAATTTCTATTTGACCTCTATAGTAATCCTAAGGTAGTTTAAGAAGATTTTGATAGTGCAGAAATGACCAAGCACTAACTAATATAGTCTCGTGATAGAAGCCAATGCCGTATCACCTCTAAAACAATGCCTCTCTCATGACAAAGTCAAATGCCTTACAAAAGTCAACAAATCAACAAAATATTTTCAAAGAGAAATGATGGGACTCTCTAATAATGGCACAAAGAGTGAAAGATGTGGTCAGTAGTTTGGTACCTCTTGTAGAACCCTAGATACATTCTAGCTCTAGGGTTCCTCCACTCTAGCTCATTTGATAATCATGTGAGGTATTGTACCATAGAGCATGGAAAATATGTGGGCAATCATGATGGTTTGATAATTGTTTTGGTCTTAAGCAACCCCAAACTTAAAATTGTAGTGGACGATATGGTGGGGCCATCATAAAGAGAAACCTAAAAAAAGAACATGATTAAACAAATTAACAATGTGGGAGTCAAGGGGATGACTACCATGCTTGAGAAACTCAACCTAAGAGGCTTCCCCATCAGCAGTGGTACTAGTGCTCATGATACTGATGACCCTCCCAAGCTTGAATTAGAAAATATATAGAAATAAAAAGGAAGTGAAGCGATCCACACTAGAGGTTGTCCACAAACATCATAGAGGGTGGTAGTGTGCAAGAACAAGTAATGACTCATGAGAGCACCCTAGATAGGAAAAAGAGCACTTAGTGGGTGGTGGAGGCCTTCAAGCTGTGAGGAATGGACTGATCATGAAAAAAAGAAAAATGGAGATGTCTATGGAGTTTTCTATCTTTGTCAAACCAGCACTTCATGGGACAGAGGTAAAGGATACATGGTGTAGTGTCAGATGGTGTTGGGGACTGAGGTAAGATAAAAAGGAAGCCTCTTGTTACTCCTCAAAATGCATTTTCATTTTGGGGCATTCATTCCAGCAGTGCAGTGATTAGGATGTGAAATTTGGAGGTGGAGACTAGGCTGAGATTTTTCAGAGGCTTTTAATGGCATAAAATATGGAATATGAACATGCTAAAATGGCTTCCTGTAGGGCTCTATGTAGTGCCTTTTTTGGAGCAGCCAAGCATGCACTCTGAGACTTGTTCTTATCATGCTAGCTAATTGTATCTACAGGTTTGAATGACTCTTGAAATGGGTCCAAATTCAAGTTTTTTTGGCTAGCCTGTAGCAGTTGATCAGCTGAAATTAAGTATTTTAATATTTTATGGGGTTGTACCACAAGTTGTGCATTGTAGCATTAAGTCTGCCAATATATTGTTAAACCATGTTATGAGAGAAACCATGGTAGATTTTGGAATTTCCAAAGAACAAACATTTTATGGTTGGAATTCAAGCCTCAATGAAACATACGATGATAGTGACCCTGACTATCTGTCAGCAAACACCTTTTACAACAAAACATGATATATACAAGGTCACTATCTGTCAGCAAACACCTTTTATAGAAAAACATGATATATACAATTTTACAGCAAAACATGATATATACTCCTATGAATATAAAACACATAAGTACTTCCTCATGGTGTGGTTTATTCATGATAGGAAATTTTTCCTCTAGAGCTATTATGATATATGATGGGTAGTCTTAGCTGGTGATCTGATGCAAGTTTTTGAGGCATATTTGGCATAAGACTGTCGCTATTCTAGAACAGAAAATGGAAGCCATTTTCAGTAGTTAGTATATCCCCTTCTCCAATGTGACACTCGTCAAATTAAGAAAGATTTAACTGTATATTTAAAAAAGAAACAACCAGCAAGTAGCGTATTATTCCTTGTGTTATGGCCTAAAAGACGTTGGGCCTCATTGTGTAGGGTGCAACTCCTTGCCATGGTCAAGAGGTATGTTTTAAATGGGATTCCACTTGGCACAAAATCCTAGGTTGCTTCATTTCCTAACAAATGTAATTTTTTTATTTTTGATTTTGTGGTTGATGCATTTATGGGGGGGGGTAGTTATAGTAATATGAGTTTATTTATTGCATCCTTAACCATTGTTTCCTATTCTTGGAGAGATAGTTGGGTCATTGGAGAAAGAGCCTTAGCTGCCTTTTCTATTTTGAGATTGTAATTGGTTTGCATTTAGGATGAGTGATGAATCACCTAGATCGAAAGAGTGATCCCATAGTTGGCACCTTAGCACATTATTTAAGGTCACTCCATTTGCTAGAGCTTGTTGTAACTTACAATGGCCAACCTGACCATCCTGCACACATTTTTAGGGTGTATTCTTAAGGGGTGAATTGGCTAATTCCTTGGAGAGTATGCGCTAGCTCACCTTGATCTATTGGGGGTATGTTGACTTACTAATAGTGATATGGGTGAGAATATGGACAGATAGTTGGGTCATTGGAGAAAGAGCCTTAGCTTCCTTTACTATTTTGAGCTTGTAATTGGTTTTCATTTATGATGAGTGATGAATCACCTAGATCAAATAAGTGCTCCCCTAGTTGGCACCTTAGCACATTATTTAAGGTCACTCCATTTGCTAGAGCTTTTTGTAACTTACAATGGCAAAGTTGACCATTTTGCGCACATTTTTAGGGTGTATTCTTAAGGGATGAATTGGCTACTTCCTTGGAGAGTAAGCGCTAGCTCACCTTGATCTATTGGGGGTATGTTGACTTACTAATAGTGATATGGGTGAGAGTATGGAGAGATAGTTGGGTCATTTGAGAAAGAGCCTTAGTTTCCTTCGCTATTTTGAGCTTGTAATTGGTTTTCATTTATGACGAGTGATGAATCACCTAGATCAAAGGAGTGCTCCCCTAGTTGGCACCTTAGCACATCTTTTAAGGTCACTCCATTTGCTAGAGCTTGTTGTAACTTACAATGGCCAAGTTGACCATTCTGCACACATTTTTAGGCTGTATTATTAAGGGATGAATTGGCTATTTATCGTCTCAATATCATGTATGTATCTATTAAATTATGCATTTTATCCTTTGCTGTAGTAAGTAACCTGTAGCAATCTGTTATCTCTTTGATTGTAATTTATTTGTCTTTCTACTATGCTCTCATTCATTGCTATATTGATATTTGTATAGTAAATAATTTACTCCTAATGGTGCAGTGAAGTTGGTTTCAAAGGATTCATCACCATATAATGTAATAGCAATGGGAATCCAAGACTGTAGCATCACTGCGTGGACCACAACCAGTCCACGCCCTATTTTATTTTTGATAAGTTTTAGAGCCATTAGCTGAACATGATAATTGGTTTGATGCCCCAATCCAACTCTAAAGTTAATGCTATGAGGTTCACTATATAAAACACTTCTCCCTACTCCATAGAACTAAGGTTCATCATCAAAATATGCACATGGACCATCCTTACCCACTTCTATAACAATCTGCCTAGGAAGCTTAGGTACTCGTGTCTAAGGAAAACTCTTTTAAAGAATTGAGACCACATCAAATATAAAAAGCACATTGAATAGGAAGAATTTACCTATCTTTAAATAAGTTGACATTCCTAGCTTGCTAAATACCCAAGCTAGGATCCATGGAAGTGCTTTGTAATCCTTCACTGAAGAGTTATGACACCAACCTCTTAGACCATTTTCAACTGTGCCACCAATTCAGACATTTTTCAACCTAGTCAAATGTTTAATCTCCCTCTAAACTTGCATAGTGTAGTTTTTTCCAAGGAAAAAGTTGTAATTTTATTACTGAAAACAAAATTACATGTTACATGTGCTGGTAATTGTCAATCAAGACAAGCTAGTATGTCAAACTTTTTCCAAGCCCCTTGAGTTGGCGTGGTAGAGATCAGGGAAAGTTGGTTATCTTCGGTGAGTGCTCCATTGACCTTATCTGAGTCCGATGTATTTGATATGTGTTTTCTTTTATTTCCCCCGTTGTTTGGTGCCTCTGAATTCATTGTCGGTTGTGCCATGGTGGTGATGTCAAAAGGATCTTGCATTTCTTGTTCTTGTGCACCCTGAGAGTTTGCAGTCTGTTTACTCTCGTGTGGTAAGGGTTCTTCCTCCTCTTTGTTTTTCTCTTGCACTGGTTCCTCTGATGGAAATTGCCATCCTTTGGTAGCTTTCCCTGTCTTCTTTTTTATGTTATCTCGTTTTGCTTCCAGGAATGTGTTTTGTAAGTGTCTGGTATTTCTGCATATTCTACATTTGAATGTTGTGTTTTCATAGTCTAAATGTTGTGTCCATCTTTGTTGTTTGTGTATCAGTAGAATGCTCTCTGGTAGACCTTTGCTAAGGTCCACTTCCACACAGATTCCTGAAAAAGTGTAGATGCGTTCCTCCAAACGCTGGGTATCTGTTTTTATATATCTCCTGAGGATGTTCCTAATGCCTCCTTGAACATTTTCATTCCAAAAATGAAGTGGGAGGTTGTATAGACAAACCCAAACCGACATTATAGTAACCTCCATTGTGTTTGCATCAAAATCAAGAAACCATAGTGTGATGAAGAGTCCTGTGGATCCCCAGAACCACGATCCATCCCTTAGTACGATATCTCTGGCTTCTGATGATGGGAATTTGACTATGAAGAAACCCTTAGAGCATAGATAGATTTCATAGTCCATGGTCCAGTTGGTGAAAATCCAATGAAACAGCTCCATTGGTTTGGGCCAAAAGCAGTTGAATTTGCATATTATTGCTTGAGATTAAAATGTAGATCGATGCTCCTCTATCTATGGAGTATCTATAGTCAGTTCCGACACACATTTTTGTTGTTCCACAATATATGGCTTGGGGGTACTCTCTGTTCGTGCAGCTGCAGTTGTTGCTCTATTTTTCCCCTGCAAAACATTTCTGTAAGAGGGTCCTTTTGGGATTTCTAGTTTTGAGGTGTTGGCACCCCGAGAGGGTCCTTGGGATTTTTTCTGATCATATTTTCCACCCCACAATCGCAGGTTAAGGTAGATGGTGGAACCAGGACCAATGGGGTAGACCTTGATAGCGCAAGAGTCCATTAAGGATTCCCCCCCATGAATCAATGACTAGATGAAGTAGGGGTAACCAGAGATAGAACTAATTTTTTCTTTCAGATTGGATACCATGTATGTGTCCTATATCCAAACTATAAAACTATTCCCCACTGGGGGCTTTATGAAAACTTGAAAATGTGCAGAGCTTACCTGATATCCGTTTCCTATGTTGGTTTTGTGAGCTTCTTTGTCCTTCATTTCTGGTATCCTGGTCGAGGTTCTGTAGTCGCCGAATGTCAAGTTTCCTCGGAATGGTGTGTCTATGGGTTGGCCACCACAGAGCACTGATGATCAAGTAGTGCCAAGCATTGAAAAAGGTCACCATACCTTGTAGGAAACCGTAGTCGCAGGTTATGTGTGAGTATTTGCAGCCAAACCACCTTGGACGGGAGCCTGTAGGCGAGAGCAGGACGAAATTACTCCAGCCCATCGTAGATCATGGGCGCCCACCCTTTGGAAAGACCGGAGTCCGTAGAGTCTGAAAGAGGCCTCCATGCATTCAAAGGGAAACTAGTTCCAATCAAAACCCCAGTCCAGCACATGTGCGAGGCGAAAAACCCGAGCAGCATTGGTGGTCTTCTCAGTCAGTGCCCTGCCATGGTCGTCCACCACCTCCAAAGCCAATAGTCCAAAGCAGTAAAAACTAGGTTTTCCACCGACCATCACCATTTATACCCTATTAATTCTAAATATGAAGAGGGAGAAGTAGGACTTGCGTAGTGTAGTTACAGTCCATGACAAGATGTTTTTTGGTTTTTTCACATACCTTGCATAAACTACACCTATCGAGTCTTGCTCTATTCCTTGTCAGAGTATTATACCAAGTCAAGTCTTTTTGTTTAGTGCAAACCACATAAAAATCAAGCCTTTGAGGGATATTTAAATATCCAAACTCTCCTCCACCACACATGATTCCTCTTCTCCTGATCTAAACTAATAACAATATATCTATCTTTTGGAGTATAAACCCCAGAAGGGTTCTTTGACCATATGGCTTGTCTATCTTCTTATTCAATCTGACATGGCTAGACTTGAGTCTTGCAATAAAAACGCCCTAGGAATGAGCATCATTGCCTCTAAAATATAATGAAAGCCACCTTTGACCTCCAAATAGAAGTAAGATTAGGAAGTGCAATATGAGAAATATTAAAATATCTTGCCCCTCAACAAAGGAATCATATGGAGTCGTGGGTAAATGTGGGAAATTAATCCATACGGGGGAACCTTGTTTCATTCATATTGGAAGTTGGATGGCTGTTGAAGAGTTCTTTCATAATACCACGTGGTTGATACACTTTTTGTATCGCCCTTCATATTTTATCTAATAGTTAACTTATCAGCTATTCCCATCTTCTAAAAGTCCAATCTGCTGACCCTGAGATTAGTGCTCTTGGAGAGGGATAAAGTTAATAAAACTTTCTCATGACAAGAGGCATCAAAGGAGAAAAAGCACCATATGACAGGTTGGAAACAAATAGTTATGCCTAAATTGGAATGAGAAGCAAGGATAAGAAGACCGGTAAACAAGGCTCCATGTGTTTCTCTCTAGCAAATAGATTAACCTTATCTAATATTTATTAGCTATGTCCATCTTCTAAAAGTCCAATCTTTTGACCCCAAGATCATTTCTCTTGGAGAGGGATAAAGTTAATAAAAATTTCTCCTGACAAGATGCATTAAAGGAGAAAAAGTGGCACCTAATAGGTTGAAAAAAAATAATTATGCCTAAATTGGAATGAGAAGCAGGGGTAAGAAGACCAGTAAAACAAGATCGATGTTTAAGAGTATATTGGTGCTTTAACTCTGACAAAAACAGGTCTCTGTGTCAAAATTTTAAGGAAAAAAGATACATGGGGAATAGGGAACCTGTCTACCTTGTGGGAGTCCTGATATGATGATGTCCCTAAATGATTAAGCATAAGGAATAATACGATCCAAAAAATTTTAATAGATAGTTGGATTTCCCAAGATGTCCAACATGGAGAAAGGAAGACTTTTGTGAGTATGCATGGGTTGGACAATAGCCTCTCAAAATCATCCAAGCTCTGGACAGAATCAGAAAGGTTATGCTCAATTTGGGGTGAACCAAAAAAAAAGGATTATTGGATCAGTCCCAACAAACTCTTTGGGGTATATCACTAAAATAAAATGGAAATATCCTTTAACATGACCAGAAAATGTCTCGACTCTAAACTGATGAGGCAAAGGAAATCAAGGAGGCTCTATGATTTAGATTCACTAAATTCCAAAGCGAATAAGAAGTCTTGTGTTGAAATCCCACATCAAGAGGATCCTACTCACTTAAAGAAGGATAAGGCATGGTTCTATTAGAAGAGCAGTAGATTCTTATATTAAAGCCTAGAAGAAAATATGGTACCCAGGAATATCGCCCAAAGTTGTAGCATTTCAGTGGATAGCAGTGAAAGGGAAAAATAATTACACATGAAAATTTGAAGAGAAGAAGTGTACAGTGCCCAACCAGGTCTAATGGATGTTAAAGGTATGAAGAAACCTATGATTACATCCTGACATAGTGTTTTTTTGCAAAAGAGGTATGGGCATCATGGACTGAAATGTTTAGAACTGTTGCCCCTTTGAAACAATGAGTTCAGGAGCTAATTTGAAAATGACCAGCCCCACAAGGAACTTAGAGGTTATCAGGAAGCTATAGAAATGTAGTACAGACTTCATATTATATGAATTCAAATGTCAATTGGGTTTATTTCGGGTGGTTAGGAGGAATGATTGTTATCCTCCCCGCCCAATTTCAATTCCCACAAGTGATATGATGAGCTCATATCAAGTGTATTTTTGCAATGGCTTCAAGCCTTCTTGTTGAATAGTTTTGAGCCCTGAAGAATATCTTACCCTTTTCTACATGCTGGAGGGTGAGATGTTTTGTTACAAGGAATTTTTTTTATGGGAATTCAAACAAAGAAATAAGGAGCCTTAGCAGAGGTAGAAGCCTCCTCATTTGAGGGGATAACCCTAATCAAATCTTAAGGATTCCAAAGAATTGAAAAATAAGACAAACTCTGAATTTCTAATTAACATATTGAACATGACAGCCAAAGTCAATAACTGGTTCACTGATGGCAACATATGATGGATTCTGGGGGCTTTACAATGAATAGAGATTTCCTTCTAAGTTCCAAGTTCTCACACACAACGAAGTCACAGAATAAGTTGGTGGATTGGCTACCCAGCCAAGCCATTGTCAGAGAATCAATCCTTGAGCTTATTAAGATTAACAATGCGATTAAGGAAGTGAAGGGCCTTAAGTACCCCCTCACCTCCTTAATAATGGTATTTCTAGGAATGTGAAACAACTCCCTTACAAAGATGAGATTAATAACAAGGGAGATAAATCCACTACAACGCACTGATTGCTCATGTAGGGAGAAGGCTGGGAGAGGTGATAGACACAAATTGGGTAGATGGAATTCATTAATGGCAAGGTAACCAAGACAGAGATTAGAGGCACAAACCTCTGGAATACCTTCATTCAATATCAGTTTGAAGTGGTATGAAGAGCAGAGGAGTGATGGAGTCCTCACCATCATGCCAGGGACATCCAATGAAGTTAGAAGGCAACTGCTGCAACTTTCCAGGATTAAAGCATTTTCATGTAGGGGATCTACAAGCATGTTTGAAAGTGGTATGCACAGTGATAATAAAACTCAGAGCTGAGTTTTATATGTTTTGAGAAACAAATGGATAAACCGAGGTAGGAAAAATAACCTTAGAAAGGAAAATAGCTTATCATAGATGTTGACTCAACTATGTTGACTTTATGGCAATATGCCATAAATATTCATTTTCCAAGAAAAAAAATTGGAGAACCGTTGAGTACAAATATATTATGAAGTGTCCTCAATTCCAGTATGGTAAGGCTAATTGAGACTTTCTCATCAAAACGATTCAGGCTTTTGGATTCAATGAGTATGGTGAATTGGACTTTTGAATGCATCTCAATTGCTTCTTGTGTACTTCTGGTTAATGAGGAACATTCCAATTTTGACAGAGTGCTAAGAGGATTAAGACATGGTTACCTTTTTTCCCCACTTTCTTATCATTCTAGCAGATACTTTGAGAAAGCTTATCAAAGAAGCAAGAGAATGAAATCTCACCTAAGCCATTTCAATCTCTTCAGATTTTGATTCTGCCACTTAGCTACAATTTGGGGATGGGGATGCCATATTCATATTAGGAGAAGCTAAACAAATTATAAATACCATCCAGATTCAAGGATATTTTGGGCCGGTCTATAAACAAGGAAAAATCTAGTCCTGTTTTATCCTTTAATGTCAGTTTGAGACTAAAAATAATAATCTTGAAGGTTCTAGCATTCAAAGAAGATGTGTCCCCCTTCCTCTCAGTTATCACAGAAGGAAAAAATTAAAATAACCTGGCATTACATCAAGAACATCATGCATGATAGCTGCTCTAAATTTTAACATTTTAACAGTCCCAAATGTGGCCTGAGTGATAATACTCGTGATATCTAGTTTTTTGGCTCAATTTATCACTCCTCATTTGGCTTCTGGAATTCTAATTTTGTCCATACCTTGCTCAGATGTTTGTCGAAGTTCATCAGATCGATCTGTTGTATTATGAAAAAAACACTCCTTCCTTGAAATCACCTTCTTCCCTTTTATGTCGAATCCACAAGACTTCCCACTGCTATTAGCATCGCGCTTCATATCTTCATTTTCGAGGTTTCGAACCCCTGTCCTTCTCACCCTCCCTTTTTCTCTGAAACCTTGTCCATTTTGAACGATAAATCCACACTTTCCTCAAGTTTGTAGTGGATTTCAATGTATCACTTCCTCTAGTTTGCAGCGGATTCCAATGTATCACTTCCTCTTGAATGTTGCAGTGGAATCCAGCTGAATCCAAGAGCATCGAAACTCTTATTGTGGCTGAATCCAAAGACAAATGAACTCTCTCCCAAACGTCCCAAATGAGAGAACCAAAGGAATGGGAAACATGAGAACCAAAGGAACGGGAATGTAAATTTGAATAGGCTAACTGAAAATTTCCAAAAATGTCAATTGCAGCGGAATCCAAAGTGAGAACCAAAGGAAAAAAATAGCGGGAAAGAGCGGGAAAGAAAATTTTAATAGGATAATCCGAAAATGTCCAGCGGTAGGGCAATATTATTGAGGTTAATTTTTCCATGTTATTAATATTATTAATATTTCACTTATTTTTAATTTATTTTTGTAATTTTAAATTTAATTTTTTCATGTTATTAATATTATTAATTTTATTTTATTGTTATGTTTATTTTGATTTTATTTTGTATTTTTTTACTAAATTTTAATTTTAATTTTAATTTTAATTTATATATATATATATATATATATTTTAAAGAGGCAGAGTATATTTAATGATTTTGAAAATCTAAATTTATTTTTATAATTTTAATTTTTAATTTATTTTTATTTTTGTGAAAATTTTAATTTATTTTTGTAACTTTAATTTTAATTTTTATTTAATTTTTATGTTTATTTTTATTTGATTTTGTAATTTTTGATTAAATTTTATTTTATTTTTTTTAATGTTTTTTTTAAAAGAGGAAGGGTATATCTAATGATTTTGAAAATCTAAATCTACATATATATTATTAAAGAAAAAAGAGTAGATTTTTGAAAAACTCACATATTGATGATTAAGCAAAAAGGTAGTGAGAAAGTAAATTTTAATATGTTAATTTTAGTTTGGTGAAAATGTCAATTGACGTGGTAGGTTATGTAACTATTATTGAGGTTAATTTTTTTTATTTGAGTATGTTGTTAATTTTTGATCAAAAATATGTAGGCTATATCTAATGATTTAGAAAAATCATAGAGTGATCATTTTGGCATGAGGGCATCAATAAAAATTATTGAATAACTCCTTAATCTAAGCAAGTATATATGCTCATATAAAGAGGGAAAGGGGACATCAGGTTTACACACAAGGGTAATATCTACTAATCTTTAAGGAGGTGGAAAATATTTCAAATCTATTAATAATGTTATCAATAAACTCAAGCAATTGTAGGTAGACCATTGTTTTCGAGGAACTTCACTTAGAGCTCATTAACACATTATTAGAAGCTAGCCATAGTTTAGTTTAAATTAGTCACTCACATTAGTCATTCTTAATTGTATTACTTATTAGCTAGTCATATATTTTAGCCCAAGACTAAATTAGTCATTTAAGTTAGTTGTTTTTAGTTGGGTCACTGAATTGCTCATTTTTTGTAGTATTTCACTTGGAAATTTTGAGGTGACTAACTGTTTTAGTCACTAATTTCTCATTTTCTACTAGTTATACATATCAAGTCCAGAACTAAAGATGTCTTGGAATCAATTAAAAATGACTAGCATAAATCTAGAGTGACACAATTAAAAATGACTAGCATAAATTACTAATTCATATACTTGTTGCACTAGTTACTTGGTCATATTTTTTTCTTTGACTATAGTGTTTGTTTTCATTAATCATTTTTTATTTTGTCACTAATTATCTAGTCATATATTTTAGTCGTGGACTAAATTAGTCATTTAATTTGGTCTTGTTTAGTTTAGTCACGTATTATCTAGTCGTATATTTTATCTCTAGACTAAATTAGTCATTTAAGTTAGTCATTTTTAGTTCGGTCACTTAAAATTGCTCAAATTTAGTAGTAACTCACTTGAAATAATTGCGTTGACTAAATTTTTTAGTCACCTAGTCATTAATTTCATCATTTTTTACTAGTGCAAGATATAAGAGTAAGTCCACCACTCCGGAAGTCGCAAACAAAGTTACACCTCCAGACACTTCAACGATATCTTCCGCTTTGGATTATAACATAGTTGATGAGATGAAGAAACTTCACGTGAATATCTCAATGTTTTAATTAACAAATATCGTGAACCAATGAGACATGATCTTACATGCACTTGGAAAATATGCCTCAGGTAACGATTCTTGTTCAAAGAAGGGATCTTGTATGTCCTCTGGTTCCCTCGAATCTATACTCAATTCTTTAACAATAGATGAAAATACACTTTTCCCTCTGTTTTTTTTAACTTTCAATATGCACAATTGATTAGTTAATTCTGGTGCATCAGTGAACATAATGCCATTATCTATCGCAAATAAAATCAACACAAAATGGGATAAAAATTTGCACAAATTATTCAGTTGGACACGACAAGGGTAGAAAAAATCAGATCCGAGTGAACTCAGAGTGATACATGAAACACAATGTTACTCCCTTCGATGGAGAGAATGAGTGAGTGGCTTCCGCAGATCTAATATTCAGAAATTTATTTTTGGAAATTGATCTAGGGTGTTATCTTACTCAACCATCCCCAATCCCACCAGATACAAAGTTCGAACTCCTTCCTATTCCAACTAGTGAAAATGACATTTGTACAATTAGTAGTAGTTAAAATAATATTACTAGTGTAGCACGTAGTCCTTGTACATATCATATGTAGACATTGTATTTTTATGGCTCCAAAATGGAGGGTGTTGGAGCTATTTTTTTTTAATAGACCCACGACAGAGGAAACAGATCATCTCTAGTTACTTGGAATTTGAGTTCACGAACAACACCGAAGAATACGAAGCACTCATGTTGGGTTTGCAAAGAGCCATTTACCTCAATGTTGTAGTTCTCAAAGCAATAGGTGACTCAGAAATTATCGTATGACAAGTAATTGATACCATACATTATGTGTCAACTCATATGAAAAGTTACCAAAAAGAGGTATGGTGTTTGAATTTGAATGCACAAATAATACTGCATAATATAAGGCACTGGTCCAAGGCTTATACAAATAAATTGACCTTGGTGTCAAATATATCCAGGTATATGGTGATTCTGAAATAATTTTCAAACAGGTAAGAAATACTATACACTGTATTTTTGGTCATCTTAACCATTACAAGTCATTGGTACAATCTCTTACCTCACATTTTTTAGCATTTAATATCTTGTATGTCCCAAGAATTTAGAATGCAAGTGAAAACCTTCTAGCAAATGTAGCATCCAAACTTATTCCTTAAAAAGATTATAGTCTAGATAAATTTTCTATAGAGTTGATTTCTTGCTTATCTATTCCTAATAATGTCACTAATTGGAGAGTATTCAACGGAAGATGTTGTAAATTTTGTTACATCAGAAGGGTCATATAATGATCAATTGATTGATGAAGATGAACATGAAAGGAAATTGAATCAAAAACTGAATAGAATTCCATACCTAAGTCTGTGGTTAAGATTGAATATCTATATGATCTCAAACATAGGTTAAAAAAGGTTACTAATTCTAAATTGCAGATTTCAACTTTGAGGTTTGAACTAGTAAACCTTGGCATAGATCTCAACCCGCAGAACATTAACTTAGGAATTGGTATTTCATCTGATGAAAGATTAGGCTTCATTCACTTACTGAAGAAATACAAGAACTTCTTCGCATGGAAATATGAAGATCTCAAAACTTATGATACCTCCATCATCCAACATATTATCACAATGATATCCACTGAAAACCCTATAAAACAAAAGTTAAGGAAAATTCATCCTGATCTTGAAAGTCAAATCAAAATTCAACTAAACAAACTCCTTAAGGAAAATATTATCGTCCCTGTTAGGCATTAAAATTGGGTCTCAAACTTAGTCCCTGTTAGGAAAAATAATGGTGATATTCGCATTTGTATAGATTTTAGGAACTTAAACAAAAAATTATTAAAAGACAATTTCCCATTACCATCGAGGGAAAAAAATTTGCAATCAGTTATTGGATCTGAATTAATGTCTTTCCTTGATATATTTTTATGCTACAATCAGGTTGTGGTTCATCCTGAAGATAATGGGGAATTTATGCCTACCAGAAAATGCCTTTCGGCTTAATCAATGTAGGAACAACTTTTCAAAGAGAAATGGACATTGCTGTCAGAGGAATGATAAATTAAAATATGGTCTTATATTTAGATGATATAACCATTTACTCCAAGAAAATAAGCGACCACTGTTATGATCTTAATAAAATCCTTGAACGCTGTTTAAAATATGGAATTTTGTTAAATCCCAAAAATTCTTATTTCACTTTAATCGAAGGTAAAATTTTAGGATTGTCTCAAAAGAAGGCATTTGCATAGATCCATAAAGGATAAAAGAAATTTCTGAACTCTCTCATCCCCATAACAAGAAATCCATGTAGTCCTTTTTAGGATAGATAAATTTTGTCAAAATATTTGTTCCAAAATTTTCCCAAATTGATTTACCATTGCATGTAATGATTAAGAAAAATGAACTCTTCAAATGGGTACATAATGAAAAAGAAGCTTTCCATCTAATCAAGCAAACCATCATCAATGCTCCTTCTATGACCACCCCAGATAGTTCTAATCATTTCATTTTATATACTTTTGCATCCGAAACATCTTGTGGTGTTGTGTTAACACAAATCAATGATCAAAAGATTGAAGCACCCATTTCTTTCTTTAGTTCAAATCTTCAAGGTGTTGAACTAAATAATTCAGAAGTGGAAAAACAAGTGTTTGTTGTTTACAAATATTTAAAGAACTTTAGACCTTTTCTCCTAAAAACACACACCAAGGTAATAGTTCCATTTTCGCCATTAAGGCAACTACTTATTCAAAAGGAAATGGGAGAAAAGAGAGAAAATTGGGTAACTGCTCCATAGGAATATGGAATTGAAATAAGACTAACCAAAATCATCAAAGGAAAAGGTCTCTTCATATTATTATATGGAGCATCGAACAAATTATATGATGAAGAGTCGGGTAATATTGTACACATTGCTGAGGTAAGCCTCACTGACTCTGAATCACAATATACTGCTCTTATCTTTTATTTTAAAAATGGATATGCTTCTACAGAACTCAATTACAAAATAAAAAGATCTTTAAGATTGAAAGCTAGTCAATATCAAATCATAGAAAATGTTTTATTTATAAAGAACTATGACTTCGTACTATTAAGATGGCTTGAGAAATCTGAAGCATGGAGGGTTTTGTAGGAACTCCATGATGGACCTGTAGGTGGAAATTTCAAAGGAGATACCACCGCACATAAGATCCTTCATATAGGATATTACTATCCCACATTGTTTGAAGATGCTCATGCATATGTGAGAAAATGTAAAACATGCCAAACCGCTGCTAGAAGACAAAGAAAACCAACCTTACCCTTGCAACCAGTCAACATTGAACAACCTTTTGAGAAATGGGGATTGGACATCATAGGTGAGATTGTTCCTAACTCATCCAAATAGCATAAAAAAATTCTCACTGCAACAGATTATTTTACTAAGTGGGTGGAAGTTGTTCCACTAAAGGTAGCTAACTCTAAGGCCATTATGGAATTTATCGATCAATTCATTATTACCAGGTTTGGCTTACCTAATGCACTTATGTTTGATAATGCATATTATTTTTTGGGAAATAGTATGGCTGAATTTTCTCTCAAAATAGGTTTTAAACTTAAATACTCTGCTAACTACTATCACCAAGGGAATGGTTTAGCAGAATCAACAAATAAAAATATCATAAGAATCAGAAAAAGGACTATTGATCAGAGCTAGAAAAATTGGCACAAGTATTTAACATTTGCACTATGGGCAGATAGGATTACTCAAAAGGCCTCTATAGGAACTTCTCCATTCAATATAGTTTATGGGAAAGAAGTTGTAATTCCATCAAATTTAGCTCTTCCTTCATTAGCCCTAGTTCAATTTATTGATGAAGTACCCTCTTCTTCCTTACAATTAAGAATGTATTAGATCCTTAAAATGGAAGAGGAAGGAGAAAAATCCAAATTAACTCATGCTCGACACCAACAGATAGTGAAAAATTATTTTGATGCAAATTTTATTTCCGCTAAAACATTCCAAGTAGGATACCTCATCCTTAAGTGGGACAAGGCACATGAGGAAAAAGGCAAGCATACCAATTTCCCAAGAATGTGTGTTGGACCATTTCAAATCATAGAACAAATTGGCCCATCAACCTTCATGTTACAATTTCTTGAAGGGATACAATATTTTCTTCCTGTTAACGGGCCGATTTTGAAAAAAATGTTTTCTTAGAAGAAAATTTTCTTCTAAATGTACTATACTTATACTTTTACATTTTTAGGAAAATAATGTTTGATTACAGTCACGTTTTTCATGTATTTCTCATTTTTTGTGTAGCAGGGTCCATTGAAAGTATGCAACATGGGTACTCCTTGGATGAGGAATCAAAATCTACATCCAACGAGTGTTGCCACTCGAAATTTGAGTAAAACCATAGGGAGATAAGTTGAAAATACGAGTTGAAAAATTAGTTTTTTCTTTTTTCCCTCTAAAATTTTATGATGTAATATAATTTTATTTTATTATTTCCACTATTATTTTATAATTTCCTTAGGAGGCCCATTTTAGACCTCAAAATTACCCTTTTTCACCATACAACAGTGGTGATGGAGATAATGTTGTACTCTCAGATGATATTTTTCATGTGTTGGGCGGTGAAGAGGAATAGGAAGAGGAAGAGCAACCATCAGATTTTGATAAAGAGGAGGAAGACAAAGATGAAGAAATGGAAGACAAAGATTTGGATTGGATGTCCCATGTCCCACTTGCACTTTCAGGTGTTCTACACAAGATGCCAAGACATATGGAATTTTTTTGTAAGAAATATGACCCTGACAAAGCAATAAAGGAGGAAGACAATCTAAACAACTTCTACCTACATCTGTGAACACTATGTTTATTTATGGAAGCATCGGATGTGTTTTAGATTTGTAACTTTGTATATAGGCTAAGACACATGTATTCCATAAAACTCAGAAATGGTTTTGGAAAATTACATTTAGAGATGGTTTAATTAAATTAATTAATTATTTTTAATGTTTTCCTAAGTATAAAATTATGGAAACTGATTAATTAAAGGGTATTAATTAAACTAAGTGTGAATCTTCTAGATAAAGTCATGGATCACCTCCAAGTTAATCTTAGCCCTTGATTATGTTTTAATCTTGGTCATTGAAGGGTCAACGAAAGAATATAAGGAGGGTGAGGGGCCTATGGAAAACACATTGAGCAAATTGAGCATTTGGCATTTTCAAGTTTATGTGAGGAGACACATCTTTTGGTCAGAATCGAATCAGTAGGGTAGTGTTTGCTAAGTGATTTTGATTCAGTGATTAGATTCAGAGAGGGGTAGAAGTAGTAACTGGTTAGGAGGACTAGGAGTACGCTTTAGAGAGAGGCAACAGTGACGCAGGGAGAGGCAACGTAGTTTTTTGAAGGGGTGACATAGTCCCTGAAGGGAATTACACATAAGTGACACAATGCCTTCCAGAGTCAGTATGGAGGTAGCTATAGGCTAGGGTTTCTAAGCCAGGAGGGCCAAAACTCAGTCTCATATCACCTTGATCAGTTGCAGAGAGAGGTGATGCAGTTCCTCATCTTGCCCACGTAGGATTATGCAATTCCAGCGTAGGCAATCATGCAGAGGCAAAGAGGGGCTTCACCAACGCTGTTTAGATCAGCTAGGGAACTGTAGAGTGAGGTATATCTCACAATTTGATCAGTTTTCTAGATTTATCTGAAGGGTGAGCCAGATGATGGCACCCCAGTTGTACTCAAGATTCTACTTCTTAATAATATAAAAACATCACATTTTCTACACCGGTTTTCCCGAGTTTGGTTTTCCCGGGGACTTAGTCCAAAAATAATTGTGTCAAATGTGGATTTTTTTCATTGTATTTTGTGCAGTTTGTTTCAACACTTAGATTTATTCTGCAACATTATTTGTGTAGACTACTTCAGTAATTACTTCGGTAATTAATTCAGATTTGTTGCAGTAGGAATACAGATTTAGGATTTTTCACATGGTATCATAGCTTATTAAAGCTGAAGTGTGGAAGAAACAAGGATGAGCCAACAGATCAACGTAGGAGAGACTGGGATCTGCATCAGCAGTAACAAACCCTCCTAGAGATTACACTATCCAAGCCAAGAGGGAAATCCAGTACAGAATAGGCTCCCTCTAAGAGAGTTGATAGAGGGGTAAGCTTTTTCAGTCGCAGAAGAGGCAGCGTAGCAGACCAGCGTAGCTGAAGGACATAGTTACTGCACAATAGTAAGAGCTGGTGCATAAGCATAAGGAAATTTTTGAAAAACACAGATTGGGGGTTTTCTTGACCTCAGAGAGTTTCTTACTCAAAGAAGCTCAATTTATCACATGCAGCAGCAGAAGTAGTGACTTATTCCACAAGGAGGTTGTAAGTCTAGTTGAGCAGAGGGTTAGAGGAATAAATAGACAGTTGAGGAGATGGCCAACAACAGATTGTGTGACTAAGATAGATTGGAGGGTGCCTCCAACTATGTTATTTGGAAATCAAGGATTGAGTTTCTCCTTGATGAGCATGATCTAAAGGCCCTCATTGATAGTGCAGTTGCAGAGCTACTTGATGCAACACATTTGAGAGCCTTCAAGAAGAACATGACAGGAGATAAACGTTCGATCCTGGATGGTGTGAAGGATCACATCGTACCTCACATAGCAAAAAAGGGCACAGATAGAGAAATGTGGATAGGGATGGAAAAGATATACCAAGGATATTCCGAGTAGTGGAAGATGTATCCAGAGGAGAAGATGCATAATACCAGGATGAATAAGGAGAGAATTTTGACTCCTTCATGTCTCATATTCATGATAACCAGGACCAGCTATCAGTAGTGGGATCTACACCCAAAGACTTAGAGCTAGTAAAGAACACTCTGAAATATGTTTTAGAAGATTATCAAGTCTTTTTCCAAAGCATTATGGTTAGAGAAAGGCTTCCAAGTTGGGAAGCGATGTGTGTAGCCTTGCAACAAGAAGAGTTGAGGAGAGACCTCCTCAAAATCCATATGGAGGATGGAAACAATGGTTCAAAAGTCAAGAAGGAGGAAGAATATAACACTGCCCTTGCATCAAAGGGGCAACAGAAGAATAAGAAGAAATATCTAACTAAGATAAAGTGCTTCAGGTGTGGAGAAATGGGACATTATGCCACAAAATGTCCTCTTAAGAAAAATGATAAGGAGGAGAAGCAAGATCCTTAAGCAGGAGCTGCCAAGATTGAGCCAGAAAGAGATTGTGTTATGTTAGCTCACATTCTGAAAGGAGAGAAGTGGGTTGACTTGGAGTTGTAGATCCAGAATATACAAGAGGTAGGATCCTTGAGTATTTCCAAACTCTTGGATCACATGTGAGCTATGGCAGCCTAAAGACAGTAGCAGGATGGACAGGTTCAGCGGAAGATGAGAAGACAATGCAGTAGCCAGCAGTACTAGAACATGATCAGTGTAGAGAGGGAACAACATCATCAAAAGTTGAGTAGTAGCAGTGCAATGCACACTGGTGCGGCACATTGCAATGTAGTGCTCACACAGTGCAGAGAAGAAACAATGCAGTGTTTTCATAGAACTAGTACAGAAGCTAGAAACAGTCAGTATTATTTTGTAGTTGCAGATTTACTTGTCCAATTTCGGATGTTTTTCTGTTGCAATTAGAAATAGTGCAGTAGTGCAACAACAACATTAGATGAGTAGTATTAGTAGATGAGAAGCAATAGCACAGTGCATAAGTGGTGCAACACAGTGCAGAGTAGTGCTCAAATAGTGCAGAGTAGTTCTCACGCAGTGCAACAACATGGTTGCAGAATTCAGATGGAGTTGCAGTTGGCAGTAGCATACAGAGTCAGCAATAGTACAGATGCAACATTTTTGTGCAGTATTGGTGAGCAGCATCAATAGCACAACAGTAGATGATTCCAAAAGTCAGAACAACAGCACAATGAGTTGTCTTGCTACAACACTTTCCTCACTAAGTGGGGGTGTTGATTTATGGTAGCATCAGATGTGCTCTAGCCTTGTAACTTTGTATATAGGCTAAGACACATGTATTCCATAAAACCCAGAAATGGTTTTGGAAAATTCCACTTAGATATGGTTTAATTAAATTAATTAATCATTTTTTAATGTTTTCCTAAGTCTAAACTGATTAATTAAAGGGTATTAATTAAACTAAGTGTGAATCTTCTAGATAAAGTCATGGATCACCTTCAAGTTAATATTAGCCCTTGATTATGTTTTAATATTGACCGTTGAAGGGTCAACGGAAGAATATAAGGAGGGTGAGGGGCCTATGGAAAACACATTGAGAAAATTGAGCATTTGGAATTTTCGAGTTTGTGTGAGGAGACACAACTTTTGGTCAGAATCGAATCACTAGGGCAGGGTTTGCTAAGTGATTTTGATTCAGTGATTGGATTCAGAGAGTGGCAACAACAGTAACTGGTTAGGAGTACCATGAGTACATTTCATATAGAGGAAGCAGTGATGCAGAGAGAGACAACACAGTTTTCTGAAGGGGTGATGCAATCCCTGAAGGGAATCATGTAGAAGTGATGTAGTGCATTCTAGATTCAGTCTAGAGATAGCTAGAGGTTGTAGTTTCTGAGCCAGGAGGGCCAAAAATCAGTCTCATATCAGTTTGATCAGTTGCAAAGAGAGGTGAAAAAGTTCCTCAACTTGACCATGCAGGCTTACGCAGTTCCAACTTAGGCAATCATGCAGAGGAAGAGAGGGGCTTCACCAGCGTTGTTTAGATCAGCCTGGGAACTGCAAAGTGAGATATATCTCAAAATTTCATTAGTTTTCTAGATTTCTTAGAAGGGTGAGCCGGATGTTGGTACCCTAGTTGTACTCAAGATTCTGCTCCTTAATAATATAAAACCCTGAGATCTGTTTTACCGATTTTCCTGAGTTGGGTTTTTTTGGGGACTTAGTCCAAAAATAACTGTGTCGAATGTGGATGTTTTTCATTGTATTTTGTTCAGTTTGTTTCAACACTTAGATTTCTTATGCAACATTATTTGTGTAGACTGCTTCAGTAATTACTTTTGTATTTCACTGTAATGAAATAATTATGAAAAATAATAGGAGAAGTAATTCAGATTTGTTGCAATAGGAATCCAGATTTAGGATTTTTCACATGCTAGAGGTACGTTATGATGATGTTGCATGTAGAATTTTTCTGTGCACCTTGGATGGCAGAGAATATGTATGGGATCATAATCTTCCTCTGAATTCCATCCAAAATTGGAAGGGATTTAAGAATACATTTCTTGAAAAATTCGTTGAAGAAAAATTCCCCGCCATGTTGTTAAAATAGACGGGTAATATCAAGATGAAGCATACAGAAAAGGTGAAATATTTCAATCATAGGTTTAACTGCATTTTGAATAAATTTTCGCAAAACACGAAACCTCATGAATCGATCACCATTTATTACTCACTTTTTCCTTTCCAACAAGCATTGCACAATTCATAAAGAGAACTGTGAAAAAAACACTTGCAGAAAACTATGAAGAGGCAAATGTGGTTGAAAAGGGCTTGTGCATTGTTGGAACAGGGTCTCCTACAAAGCTACGAATCTGGTCCATTTTGTATATTTTTTATTATATTTAGTCTAATGCAGGGGTTATGGGGTGGGTCAAAGCCTCTAATGCATTGTAAGTGGGTCAAGGGTAGACCAAGAGTCCGCAAACCACGGTTTGCAAACCATTGGATGCGTTGGCTAAAGTAGTATAAGTAGTTGAAACTTTTTTGAGTTGTAAGGCAAGAAATGAACTAAGATTGGTGTGAATCGTGAAATAGTATATCTTTTTTGGGTTTTTGGGGAAAGGACTCTTGCTGGATGTGTGCGCGGAGATCCTCAGTCCTACTGTGTGCAGACCCTGCTACTATGTGCACAGGTTGGGTTTTGGGTATTGTAAAAGGATCTGAAGGATTAAGGAAAGTGGAAGGTTGTTGGAATATCTGAATCTGTTAATGTGACTCTATGATATCTGTTATGTTATGCATGATTCTATATTGAGCTCCGAAAGTAACTATGTTATTTGCTTTTGTTGTGTTGACAATTGATCTAAATCCATCTGTTATACTTGATACAAGAATAGTTGCGATAGTTTATTTATTGTCCTGTACCTGTTGTTTACTATGATTATAAGTGGTAGTGCGCATGTGGATGCAAAGGGACCAATAGATATGGGTTATGTAATATGAGATATGATATTTGTGAATTCGAACACAGCTCTTTCTGACTTACCTACCCTCTCCCAGGGTACGGAAACCTAGTTCCAGCACCCTCACATACTGCTTCGGGTGAGACTTTTGCTTGCACAAGCAGGTCACTACTGAAAGGGCAAATAGTATAGGGGTTTGTTGGAAAAACTTAACCTCTGAACCTGGGTCAGGACCCCTCAAGCCAACAAATGGTTCTGTTTCCAAGACCAGGAGCATTTTGAGAGAGGGATCGAGTAATGCCAAGGCCATACTGGAAACCTGAAAGAAAAGAAATTGATGAATGGTTCAAGCAACAAGTCTAGGAATTTGCAGTAAAAGAAAACCGCAGTAAGAAGTTGACCACCGAAGAGTGGAAAAATAAGTATATTCTCATGGAGACCTACGAGATCTTCTTTGTAACCATTGTGATCAAGTTCCAGGAGTGGCTCACAAGGTTGGTTGAATTCCAGAAGTGTTGGAAGGACGAGCGGTTCACATAGTGGACCCTAGAACTGATCCAACAGTTAGAAAAGACTGATAACACCATCACTCGCATGGTGGACCACTGGGTGGACAGTGTGCTAGGAGGATTTGTGACAGAATTTGCAATTGATCAGTTCGTCTCCTACTCTGAAGCAGAACGAATATTCTTCAAAGGATTCAGGGGTAAGTTTTTGAAGACCTTACCATTGCTAATTAAGATATTATTGTGCGAAAAAAGTATTCTATGTAGCCACACCGAATGAATGACCTCTGATTTGGATGGGAGTACGGTGCGAAGTGGAAAATACTATCGGACCAACCGAGAAGGAGGTAGATCTGTCTACAGCCCGGTAAGAGAAGCAGCTGCGCAGATTCCCCCAGCCACACCACTTTCAAACCAGCGTAGGGGTAAGAATTCACCTACACCTCCACCACCAGAAGACGACATGGTTGTGCACATGAAGTTGCCTACCTTTAAGGGTATGGGAGATGAAGACATGGATCAGTTTTGGTTTGTCGCATAATCGGTATGGACTGTGCATAATGTAGCTAGTGATGCAGTGAAGAGGGCACAGTTATCCCTTGCCTTTGAAGGAAGAGATTTGGATTAGTACATGGGATACATCAGAAAACATGAAAAATCAACCATTGAAGAGATCAAGAACACCCTGAAACAACAGTTCAAGAAGCCTAAGTCCTATTCTCAAATAGTGGTCGATCTAAAGGATTTCAAGCAAGGGTCTTCTGAATCTATGTGGGAGGCAGATCAATGACTAAAGAAGTTGATCAGAGAAGGGGGATTTCAGTATGATGATAGATAGCACACGGAATGGTTTATTTCTATGCTGCTACCTCACCTGCGCGTACCTATGGGTCACCAAACTTTTGAATCACCAGAAAAAGCCTTGGAGGTCGTTATGGAGTTAGAAGCTGCACCTAGAGATGATACCCAGCTAGGCATCCAATAGATCCAAGGACAACTGGAGGCGATGCACATGGAGATCCAGAATCTATGAAAGGAGATAGGAGCAGAGGCTAGACCTGAAAGATAGTGCATACAATGCAGGACGAATGATCACACCAAGGATAACTGCCCTCTGTTAGTAGACTACATGTAGGCCGGTGGACCTAGTCCGTTGCACCCTAGGGAAGTTATAGGACCAAGTGGGCCAGCACTATGGTGTGATGATTTCCACATTGCAAGGCTGCATGACACAAACCACTATCCTTGCCTTGCTACGTACATCCCAGAAGTAAAGCAGTAGTGGTGCAGGTTCTGCAGGTCGGTAGGAAATGATGAATAGAGCTGTTAGATGTATGATTTGATGATCGATCGAGGGAACCTCTATAGGTTACAGTCAGATCCGTCCTCACCAATTGCCCTCTTGAGTGTAGGGGGCTCCCCAGCCAGGGGCATGGGAGGCAGAAGAGGTGGAAGCACAGGTCGGGGATGAGGGAAACTAATCTATTATAACTATGGAGAAGTAGGAAACTTTTCTAGGGACTGTCCAAACCCTACAAGGCAGTCCTGTCGGTATTTTAGACAGTTGTACCATGTGATTGAAGATTGTCCAATATTGATAGCAAATATGCAGGAGAATCAACCGACACCTACACAGAATGTGTAGAGGGTTAAGCCTGAACTACGAGACAAAGATCCAAACGTGAATGTTGTAACACGCAGTGGGATGGCCACCGGGGGGCCTGGGGAGAAAACTGCAACCGAGCCTCTGATCCGACAAGAAGTTATCAAACATGAAGGTTTGGATCTAACAAAGGAGAAAGAAACATTTTTCGAGGCTCAAAAAGACTTTGTTGAGGTTGAGGCATCTATTTCGCAGCCACCTAAAGACATCAAGGCAGATGAGGAGGTCAAAACCTTTTTATAGGCATGTATGAAGCTACTGCGCAACCAAAAGGTTGTGGAAAATCATCAGGCATTAATATATAGCTGCGCAACATGACCTAACGTCCCTTCGAAAGTCAAGGATGTACACAAACTCTATAGATATAAGAAACACACTAGTAGGGAGATGCGGTTGACTGCATAGATTGGTGATTATGAGATGGATCAGGTTATTTTGGACCTAGGGTCAGATGCGAATGTATTACCTAAGCAGACTTGGCAATGAATGGGGGAACCTAAGTTGGAATGGTCCACTATCCAGCTACGTATGGCCAATCAACAGAAGATCATACCCTTGGGGAGACTATGGAAGATCATGGTGGATATCGTCGGGGTCAAGGTCCAGGCTGATTTTGAAGTAATTCAGATTGTTGAAGATGCAGACCCTTACCCTACGCTCCTAGGCTTGGATTGGGCCATCGATATGGGGGGCATCATTAACCTAAAGAAGAGAGGCATGGTATTCTAAAATAACGGTACAAGGGTAATAGTAGCATTAGATCCTGCGGAAGGTGAACATACACAGAACCAGTGCATGATGAAGAGGATGTGGATCACATATATAAGTTGACTGTGCAGAATGATGATTGGATCAACCCCATGGAGGAGGGAGTACTCTGTTGGAAAAAGGACATAGAATGTTTATCCCACTCTGATGGAGAGATAGAGAATTGGAAAAATAGGTTACATGATGTCTCTACACTGTGATGTCTTAGGATCACAAAGAACTTCTTTTGCATCTCCTCAGAGGTAAGAGATCTCCCTTACTTTGATGGTTCTGGTAACGTTAGGGAATTTTTGCGCGCATTTGAAGACGAGGTTCCCAGGGAATGAAGGTTATGGGCCCTTAACCTAGATATGTGTGAAACCCTTGCACGATGTTCGGAGATGCATAAGGAAGTGTTCCCAGAGTGGGACGGTTGTCGGGACATGATACTCCTGCAATTTGAGACTTCGGCGGAGGTGCGAGTCAAGTTGTTCCTTGGCTCAGGGGATCCGTGTGAACATGTGATTGCATGGATGGAGGTGTGGGGCAATCGAACTATAGAAGAGTGGGTTCACTTATTCACTCACATGTTGGGCCCATTCCCTACAGCCTCGTACCTGGATGGAGAGCTACATCAACGCACCCGCCACTGGGAAACTCTAAAGAATGACTTTATAGGAACATTCAGAATGATAAGGGGTTCTGAGGTGCTTGACAAAGCTCTGCAGGACATAGATGAATTTGTGTTTGTCAAGACCGACTCTTCTGCAGTATTGAGGATGCCGACATGAGAAATGCAGATGCAGGATATTGTCAACTTTTGCAGCTTGGAAAGAGAGAAAGGTGAAGATGATCCGCGGTCTGTCTCTATCCCAGAGTCGGAAGGGGAGTGCGCTGTTGAAAGACCTCCACTGACAGAAGTGGACGTCACTAAGCCTCTCAAGTTGTGTGAAGTAAACATTGGGATGAAAGAGCACCCTAAGTTGGCTAAGATTGGGGACTACTGGGATGAGAATATAGTACGCAAAGTGGTTGAATTACTTATGGAATATCAGGACTTGTTCCCTACAAAGTTTTCCTAGTTGAAGGGGATCATGGGGGACTTAGGGGTCATGCATATCACTCTCAAACCTGATGTGCGACCCATAAAGAAACGACCTTATAGGTTGAACCCCAAGTATAAGCAGAAGGTCAAGGATGAGCACAATACAACACTTACTGTAGGTACCATCGAACCTGTTGAACAGTCAGACTGGGTCAGTCCAATGGTGATTCAGGAGAAAAAGCCTAAGGGGGAGATTCGGATCTGTGTGGACCTGTGCAAGTTGAATGATGCTTGTGTTCATGATCCATTCCCGACACCATTCTCAGACAAAATATTAGACAACGTGGAAGGACAGGAAGCATACTCCTTCACGGATAGATTCTCAATATACCATTAGATCAGAATTGCACCTGAGGACTGCAGCAAGACCACGTTCGCCACTAAGTGGGGATCATTTTAGTACACTGTCATGCCGTTTGGACTAAAAAATTCCCCTGCCATCTTCTCGCGGGTCATTGTCGCAGTATTCAAAGAATTCATTCACAAGTTCCTCGAGGTGTATTTCAATGATTGGACTATCTTCGGCTTGGTAAAAGCACACATATCAAATCTGTGCATGATGTTGGATTCCTGCCGAAAACACCAGATTTCCCTAAATATCTAGAAATGTATCTTCTGCGTACCCTTCGAAATTTTGCTCGGCCACATAGTTTGTCGGCAAGGAATAATGGTAGATCCTGCCAAAATCATAGTTATCATAAACTTTCCAGTACCAACTGTTATTGCCTAAATCCACCTTAGGCTGAAGGAAGGCGGGATTCAAGGTAACACCAAACCACGCTCAGTTTGGTAGCTAGCCCTACCAGAACAGGAGAGGGCTCTCTCCGGGTCAATCTCAGCGAAAATTAATCAATAGGGCTTGAGATGACTGAAATGAATGCTAATTTTAGGCTTGGTATATGAATCAAGGAGTTTGGAATGATTTTTTAGGGGTTTTTTTGGAAAAAGGAAAAGCAATTTTGGGCTTGGGGATGAGGCCAATTTCTTGCAGAGTTCAACTTGGGGCAAGGTAGGCAATGGCTTTAATGTCTTAGATTGAATGAAAGGATGGAAAAGACTATTGAGGAGATGAAGAGGGCAAGAGGGCGCAAGGATCCTCTTCAAACTGTCGAAAACATATAAAACTAAACAAAATTTTAAGGCAGAGCACCAACAAACTAATGAATTCTACCTTAGTTACTCATTTGTTTAATTCAGAAGCAAAGAGAAGGGAAATGGCATACATAAAAATTAATGAAACTTATAGATACATGGAGAAAAACATCATCAAAACTCAGAGCCACAAGGATCCCAACAAGTGCTGCAAAACTCTGGTCTTTCCTTTGCCAAAAATACTGAGATGAATATACAATGAGGTGCCAAACTATTCCCAAGAGTCCAACCCTGAAAATGACTCAAAAAAATACATAATATAGACCATCCTAACCCCTTCCCATGCCTCTAGGGGTTGAGATCATCGTTCTAGGAGCTGTTTCAACCAATTCTAAACATGGAATTGAAATCTAGGCAGCCAAACAACTTGCCTCTATATGCTAGGAAACTGATCCATTCACTTAATTTTCATTTTTTAGTGAATGAATCCTATAGAACAAGTAAATATGAGCCAAAATTACATCATAGCCATAAAATTACATCAAGATAGATCAATAATTACATCAAAAAGTGAAACTAGTCAAAACTGGGTGAATTTTTGAGCCGGAGAGTCAAAAAGAGGCCAAATTTCTCTATGCGCCGCGCCCAAAAATGCAATGCGTCGCGCCAATTTGGAGCTGATTTTGAGGCACTTCCCGAAGTCCAAATTGAGCTTATGATAGCTCGTTGGAAATCCCTGTCTGTATACTATCCAACCCAAGTGGAATTTTTGGATTTTGATGTCATTTTCCCCTCCAAAAATGCAATCTCCCAATACTGGTTCCTGCTGGTGCAAAAGGTGGCAGAAAGGCCATTTTCAAGGTGTTTTTGACCCTTTAAACCACCCAGAACTTGATGAAATCTTTCAGCCATTCCTGAGCATACATAATTTATCATAAAAAACCCAAAAATATCAATTTTTCTTCCAGAAGATCTCTCAAACGTAAGCGCGCGCCAAGTGGCGCGACGCGTCGGGCGGAAAAACTGTTTTGTGACCAAAAATTCAAAAATGAAAAAATTTTCTCCAAATTCCTTGAAACTTGGACTGAAGTTCCATCATCAAGTATCGTGCTCAGCCAACGAAGCTTCGGCCAAGATTCAGAGTCTATCCTCCCTTTTTCGACGTTTCAGTGCCCTCCTGGTGCATGCAGTTCAGTGGCGGAATCACTGTCTCGGTTGTATGATGCGTCGGTGTCCGTCTCCATAATGTTGCAAATGTATGCCAAGTGTATTTTTAGCTTGTTGAAAATGAGAAATGAGAACTTGGTTGTTTTTGTCTCCAATTGCCAAAATATGCCAAAGAGCAATAAGGAACTGTGAGGAATATGGGACAGTGGGAAAAGTGGACTGTGGAGTTTGTCAAGTGAGATTTGAAATGTGTTAACAGACACTTGACTGTATGGGGATTTAGGAATCTAGGAATATTTGCAAATGATATGGGAGAGTATGGGGAATATTAGGGTTTAGGAATAGGGAAAATGGGACAAGTGATATGAGTGATTGTGGAACATAGGGGAATAGGAATGGACTGTATAATGATGTGATAGTGAGGGGAAAGGAATCACAGTTGAGAAATGATATTATGACAGTGAGTATTCAACATGAAAATGAATTTTTAAACACCATTTGAAACCCTAAGGAGCGGATTTTGATATGAATATAGGGTTTATGTCTTTGATATTACAAATTCTCCAAATTAATCTTCAAACAACTCCAAACACCAACTAGCAATCATACAAACTTACTTGAGCACGGAGCAACCCAAAAAATGCGCTTTTGGAGAAGAAGGGAAAAAAATTCCAGTCTCAGGCCTATGCACCGCGTAGGCTGCCCAATGTGTCGCATAGGCTATATGTGTTACGCCAGTGTAATTTTTACACTGCACAGGCCGGCTCAATGCGTCGCGCTTGCCCAGTGCGCCGCACCGGCTGCCCAATGCGCCGCGCAGCTCACTTTCACCATAGTTTTGCTTTCACACTCTGAATTCGCCCTCCATGATTTTCTTCGGCTTCTTTGATGACTCTTGTAGGAAAATGGAGCTTGAACTTGGAAATACCAATGCGTTTTGACTTTTCATTTTGACAAACCCACTTCCTAGTGTTGCAGAACTTTGGCACTTTCACACAACTCTGTTTTGCTTGTTTCCTTTGATATTGGAGCTAAATGATGAGCTTTCACACACTAAACCACCATAAATTCTGAGAAAGACTCTTCACTTTCTTGCACACCACATATTTGAGCATCTTTGCAAATTTTGGAGAAGTTTATGGTGAAATTGGGCTTGCAGCTCTGTGCGTCGCGCCACAAACCCAACACGTAGCGCCTTTTTACAGGAGGACTTTTGAGGCCTTCCTGGTGTCCAAATGGGGTGCAGGATAGCTCGTTGGAAATCGTATTGTGTCTAATTTCCAACCCAACTTGAATTTTTCAATTTGGAGTTCATTTTCCTTGTCAAAAATCAAATCTCCCAAAACTGGTCAAAATGAGTAGAATGAGGCTGCCTCAAGGCAGAGTGCTGTTGCAGTCAACTTTTGAAGGTATTCCTTAACTACAAATTGAGCTCATGATATCTCATTGGAAATATATTTATTCTAGCTATCATTTGACTCATCAAGCAAGTCATTTGGCCAACCAAGCTAGGAGAAATCTTGATTTTCCCAAGGTCACTTCAGAGGTGCATCAATTCTGCTGAGGCAATGGTATTTTTGACATTTCAAAAACCATGATACCTGTGTAAAACGTGAAGGATTTTTTTCTTATTTGGCATGCTTTGGACAAAAACCTCTCTCATTTTTCCAAAATTCATCTTTTATTGCTCAGAAACATCATTTTAGTGAAACCTATCTCGATGTGTGGAACAAGGGATTTGTCAAAATGAAGCGAAATGAAGGGGATAAGGGGCTTCTAAATTCTTGAGAAAATTTTGGGAAGTAGGGAGGGGTGTTAGGAAGCAGGGGAAAGTGGAATTTCAGAGATTGAGTGAGGGGAAGGGGTCCAAAAGGGCAAAACACAGGCCTAGCTTAGAAAATTGCCAAGTTGTAGCAAGAAACTAGGGTTTGTGAAAAAATGAGGAATTTGGGGGATCTTAGTGATGGGAAGTGTTTAAGAAGGTATATTAAGGATAGGGGAAGGTGTATGAACATCAGGATACAAGTTTTACTGATGATTTGACCATCCAAGAGAAATTACCTCCAAAACCCTATGAGAGGGAAATGAACCTTACCTAGGCACAACTGAAGCATGAACAAGGTGTAAAATGACCCAGTGGAACTTGAAATGATGATGAAAACCCTCTGAATGATAGTACACTCAGTTGAATGGTGACATGAACCGACATTTGGACAACTTTGACAAAAGTAAAAGCAAACCCTAGAACTAATACCTAGTGACCAAATTTTACTTGAAGACTCACTGAAATGACAAAATTTGACCTTGACACCTTAAAATCACTTTTTAAGAGCATGTTTGATCACTGGAGGAAGGATGCAAAGACTGACACTAACATTGGCTCCAATGGGGATGGTAGCTCTTCGGAGGTGCCAAGAACTACAGATCTTTGGAAAGCAGACAGTGCCTTCATCCATTGGGCAATGGAGTCAAAAACTCAAGTTGAAATGCATGACTGAAAACTGATGACTTGACGACACAAATTGAATCTCACTCAACTAAGAACTGACTCGATACTTAAACACAATTGAAAAACTGGAAAAGATGCTCAAAGTAGAGCTTATTCAATACAACCTACTCTAACAGTTTCATTCATCACTTGATAAAGTGAAATGAAACAACCAATGCAACCATGTAAGCATCCTGGCTGCTATTTGATTTCTTCCCAAATGATTTCTGATACGTAGGAAAAGGAAAGAATCGAAAGGCAACTCCCATGGAAACTTGGAATCAAGTTGACTACTGATAAACTTGCAAATCATGAATTGACTGGATGACTTCAAGAATATTTTAAAAGGATCTTCATAAACATAACTATTGATTCCCATCAATACATTACTACTCTGGTCCAAGCAATCTTCATAGCTAGATATTAAGATTTTCCTCACATCTGTGCTGTCTTTCTTTGGTGACTGCAGCAGGCTGTCAAAAGGATCTTGGAATTCGTGAATAACCAAACTCTGGAGCTGATTCCAAACAGAATAAAAGTCTCATTTATCAAACTCCTCATATGACTGCAAATCTTGATATAGGCTTTGTAATGAAAAATCTGTTAAACAAGACAATGAAGGCGACTTTTGAATAAGATTATTATCAACATTCTTTCTTGGCACATGGTTAGCTAATGGAGAAGAACTTTTACAGCAAACATCATCCAACACACGAGCAATAGGATCATCAAAAACTTGAGAAGACTTCTGCAATGTATCCATTGAAACGGTATAACATCCTACTGGCTATTCAACTTTTTCTTGAGGGATATTACGAATATTTTTCTTTATAAACTAAAATGCTTCGAAACAAAAGGGTATAGAATCCTCTTGCATCATTAAATCATGTATTTCAGCTTCCACGCCTTCATCTGTAATCTGACCTTCAATTTTGTTTGGTGGCTGCAAATCTGGAGCTAGGGAGGGTTTTGTATCCAAAATGATTTCATCAGTCATTTCAGGGGAAGATTTCTCATTAACAACTTGCTCAAGAATTTCACTATCTGTCTCATCCTCCACATTAAAACTGAGAGATTTTTTATTTTCTACAGGCTTCTCATTTGAAGATTTACTATGCAATTTACCCTTCAACAACTGGAATGATTCAAAACAAAATGGAACGGAGTCACCTTGTAGCATTTGATCATATTTTTCATCTGCAACTTGACAATCAATGGCACTCAGGGATTGCAAATTTGGGTATGGGAAATCTTGAACAATGTTTTTATTGCGCTCAAGATGGTCTAGATCAAGGCTTGTTGGCAGTTGATTTCTGATTGCATGGAATTTGTCTCTGATGAACTGAAACGAATAAAAAAAAAAAGTCAAAGATCCTTCACTTACTTCAAAATTTTCTGCACTTTCCTCATCATTGTCATAGTTGATATGCATCGGTTGATCATTGTACACAAGCTGCTGAAAGTGAACTTCTTCCTCCTTCCACAAACTAGTCGTTGATTTGTCTGCCAGGCTAGCTTATGTTTGGAGAACACAATCATCATCATACTGATCAAACTGAGGCAAATCATCAGTATAAAGCACATCATCAAGCATACATGTCATATCAACAGCTCTCTCTTCTTCAAGATGATCTATAAAACAATCACTATGAGAACTGGGATAAGAAACAAAATGTTTTGGATCAGCCACTAGTTCTTCTTCAATCAGCAAGCCATGGGCTTGAACATTATACTCATTCCTTGTGGTGTTCTTTTGCATCATCTCTTCCACTGCACTTACCAACATGTCAAGCTTTACCTCTAGAGATATTGATTTCTCCAGATCTACGTTTTTCATCTCTTCTTCCTTCAACCTTGCCTTTCGGATCAGCAAATGAGCCTCTACATTTACCGCATTGTTCTTCATGTCTACAAGTGTTGCAATATTCCTTTCTCTCAACTGAAACTCCATTTCCGGATCAAAGGCACCCGAGTAGCGCAAGAGCACAGATCTAGGAGAAGGTCTTATATCAGCTGGCATCGAAAAATATGCTTGGTTAAATCTGGCAGAAAATTGTTGTACTGTCTCCCCTGGCAGTCTTTTTAGCTGGTTATACTCTTCTATAATCAAGAAAATGTTTTGTCCGATCACCCACATGTCAAGGAAAACTTTAACGAACTGCTGGAAATCTGAGATGCTCGCATCAGGCAGGGCTTTGAACCAACTCTTCACTTTGCCTTGCAAAGAAAGAGAAAAAAGCCTAATACTAACATCTTCGTCATCAACTTCAAAAAGATCTATAAAAGTCTCAACATTCTGCACATGCCGCTCAGCATTGACATTGTTACATTCCCCGTCAAATCTTGGTAAATATAGGTCATAATTTTTAGGGAAAGCATGAAGAACAGAAGGTAAAACAAGAGGTTTATACCTATCTGGGACTATATAAGGTGTAGGAGTATATATAAGAGCTACGGGATCAGTCTCATCACTCTGAAGAGAGTCATCATAAGATGTGGGAAAAGTAAGGAGACCAGGATCAAAGGGAAACTCAGTATTTACACTCTTTGAATAGGTCGAGTGAAGATTTTGATCACCTTTATCATGCAACAAATTCTGAAAAACTTTCAGGACAACTTCAAGAACAGCGAAGAAATAGTTTACAAGAAAGAAGACTAGATCCTGAATACCATTCCATTTAGGATACCTAAACTTTGTGTAAAATCCTTCCATTTTCTCAGAGAAAAAGTTAGTCCTCTAGTGGAGTCTCTACATTGAGTTGGAGTCACCAGGTGAATGATTTCAGCCTTTTTATGTCTAATCGTTGTCCACCATCAACCATCAGATCTGAAATTGATACATGTACTGGGGAAATTTACAAGTCAAGTGTCACGTTCACAAGCTAGACTGGAGATTGACTGAAGCAGTGTTTATCTACTTCCGCTAATGCAAAGCAAGAGCGTTTCGAAGGCTACTTGGCTAACTTCAGGCTCCGTCTGTAGCTTAGAAAACAATTAACACCAACAAGAAAACCATTTTCTTCCCTAGTATGGTCGCCACTATGTTATTGCCTAAATCCACCTTAGGCTGAAGGAAGGCAGGATTCAGGGTAACACCAAACCACGCTCAGTCTGGTAGCTAGCCCTACCAGAATAGGAGAGGGCTCTCTCCGGGTCAATCTCAGCGAAAAGTAATCAATATGGCTTGATATGACTGAAATGAATGCTAATTTTAGGCTAGGTATATGAATCAAGGAGTTTGGAATTATTTTTTAGGGGTTTTTTTGGAAAAAGGAAAAGCAATTTTGGGCTTGGGGATGAGGCCAAATTCTTGCAGAGTTCAAGTTGGGGCAAGGTAGGCAATGGCTTTGATGTCTTATATTGAATGAAAGGATGGAAAAGACTGTTGAGGAGCTGAAGAGGGCAAGAGGGTGCAAGGATCCTCTTCAAACTGACGAAAACATATAAAACTAAACAAAAGTTTAAGGCAGAGCACCAGCAAACCAATGAATTCTACCTTAGTTACTCATTTGTTTAATTCAGAAGCAAAGAGAATGGAAATGGAATACATAAAAATTAATGAAACTTACAGATACATGGAGAAAAACATCATCAAAACTCAGAGCCACAAGGATCCCAACAAGTGCTGCAAAACTCTGGTCTTTCCTTTGCCAAAAATACTAAGATGAATATACAATGAGGTGCCAAACTATTCCCAAGAGTCCAACCCTGAAAATGATTCAAAAAAATACATAATATAGACCATCCTAACCCCTTCCCATGCCTCTAGGGGTTGAGCTCATCCTTCTAGGAGCTGTTTCAACCAATTCTAAAAATGGAACTGAAATCTAGGCAACCAAACAACTTGCCTCTATATGCTAGGAAACTGATCCATTCACTTAATTTTCACTTTTTAGTGAATGAATCCTCTAGAACAAGTAAATATGAGCCAAAATTACATCATAGCCATAAAATTACATCAAGATAGATCAATAATTACATCAAAAAGTGAAACTAGTCAAAACTGGGCGAATTTCTGAGTTGAAGAGTCAAAATGAGGCCAAATTTCTCTATGCGCTGCGCCCAAAAACTCAATGCGTCGCGCCAATTTGGAGCTGATTTTGAGGCACTTCACAAAGTCCAAATTGAGCTCATGATAGCTCATTGGAAATATATGTTTGTCTAGCTATCATTTGACTCATCCAGCAAGTCATTTGGCCAACCAAGCTAGGAGAAAACTTGATTTTCCCAAGGTCACTTCAGAGGTGCATCAATTCTCCTGAGGCAATGATATTTTTGACATTTCCAAAAAAATGATACCTGCGTAAAAATTGAAGAATTTTTTTCTTATTTGGCATGCTTTGGACAAAAACCTCTCTCATTTTTCCAAAATTCATCTTTTATTGCTCAGAAACATCATTTTAGTGAAACCTATCCCGATGTGTGGAACAAGGGATTTGTCAAAATGAAGCGAAATGAAGGGGATAAGGGGCTTATAAATTCTTGAGAAAATTTTGGGAAGTAGGGAGGGATGTTAGGAAGCAGGGGAAAGTGGAATTTAAGAGATTGAGTGAGGGGAAGGGGTCCAAAAGGGCAAAACACAGGCCTAGCCTAGAAAATTGCCAAGTTGTAGCAAGAAACTAGGGTTTGTGCAAAAATGAGGAATTTGGGGGATATTAGTGATGGGAAGTGTTTGATAAGGTATATTAAGGATAGGGGAAGGTGTATGAACATCAGGATACAAGTTTTGCTGATGATTTGACCATCCAAGAGAAATTACCTCCAAAACCCTAGGAGAGGGAAATGAACCTTACCTAGGCACAACTGAAGCATGAACAAGGTGTAAAATGACCCAGTGGAACTTGACATGATGATGACAACCCTCTGAATGATGGTACACTCAGCTGAATGGTGACATGAACTGACATTTGGACAACTTTGACAAGAGTAAAAGCAAACCCTAGACCTAATACCTAGTGACCAAATTTTACTTGAAGACTCACTGAAATGACAAAATTTGACCTTGAAACCTTAAAATCACTTTGTAAGAGCATGTTTGATCACTAGAGGAAGGCTGCAAAGACTGAAACTAACACCAACCATGGAGAAACAACTACGATCGATCCTTGGACACACTTGCTACTATAGGAAATTCATTCAGGGCTATGCGCTGATTATTGCCCCTATGGAAAAAATTCTCAAGAAGGATGTTTCGTTCTTTTGGAATGACGAATGTCAAAAAAGCTTCAAGTTACTTAAAGAAAATATGGTCTCGGCATCTATTCTCATCTTTCTGGATTGGGAGAAGGTATTTCATGCTCACGTCGATGTGTCAGGCATTGCTCTTGTGGCTGTCCTTACGCAGCCGAGAGAAGAAGATATTGACCATCTGGTTGCCTTTGCAAGTAGGAAGCTCTCTGGTGCGGAACACAACTACTCCAACACAGAGTGGGAGGGATTGGCCATGGTCTATGTGTTGTAGAAATATCGACATTACTTATTGGGAGGACACTTCAAAATTTTCACAAACCATTCAGCTCTAAAGTACCTGGTCAATAAACCTATGTTGGGGGGGAAAATATGCCAATGGTTACTGCTATTTCAGGAGTATGACTTTGAAATCATCATCAAGTTGAGAAATTTGAATGTTGGGCTAGACCACTTGTCCCGAATAGACAGTGGTGAGGAGAAAACCAACTTGGAAGCTAGATTGCTGGATGCACAGCTATTTTCTATTAAGGTAGTAGATGCACACTTCATCGATATCATTCAGTTCTTGACTACTGGGATATCACCTCCAAAGTACTATGTACAACAGAAGAAATAATTAGTCACCCAGGCAGCAAAATTTATGATCAATGCAGGTCAATTATATAATATGGGGGTAGATGAAGTATTTCGGTGATATGTTTTGGAGCATGAAAGGCATGCTATCTTGATAGAGGCTCACGATGGAGTAGCAGGAGGTCACTACGCAGGGAAAGAAATGGCGCAAAATATCTTGAGGGTTAGGTTATGGTGGTCAACCCTGCATAGTGATGCCCATGACTATTGTAAAGCCTGTGATACGTGCCAATGAACAGGGATGCCATCCCATAGAGATGAAATGCCCCTTCAACCATAGATGGCTCTACAAGAATTTGATAAATGGGCTATCGATTTCATCGTGCCTATCAACCCACCAGGGAAGAATATAGGTGCACACTACATTATTATGGCTACGGATTATGTAACCAGGTGGGTGGAAGCGCAAGCAGTAAAGGATTGTACTGCGGATACCACTGTGCACTTCATCTTTGAAGAAATCCTGACCAGATTTGGATGTCCGAAGATCCTCATGAGTGACAGACGTACGCACTTTTTTAATGAAACAATCCAAGCTTTGACCGAGGAGTTCCAGATCCATCATGTGAAGAGCATGCCATATCAGCCCCAGGAAAACAGTGCAGTTGAAGCTTTTAATAAAATATTGGAGCAAGCACTAACAAAGGTATGCAATGTTGATCGCAACGATTAGGATGTGCGCATCCCATCGGTCCTCTGGGCCTATCAAACAACCTGCAAGAAGTTAACAGGAAAAACCCCATTGAGGACGGTTTATGGTAAATAAGCCGTTATGCCCATAAAGTATATTGTTCCTAGTCTGCGTATTGTAGCATTTACAAAAATGGCAGAACCTGACATCATGGAGGAACGATTAACGCAGCTTATGGCTTTGGAGGAAGATCGGTTTATTGTGAATTTCCATCAGCAAGTCTAGAAGGCCCGCGATAAAGCTTGGCATGATCGACACATTCACCAGAAGACATTCGCGGTAGGAAAATTGGTCCTTTTATACGATAGCTAGTATGAAAAGCATCCCGAGAAGTTCTGGCAGCATTGGCTTGGTCCCTACACAGTTAGGGAGATCACGGATGGTGGAGTGGTTAGGCTGGCTACCCTGTGCGGTGATATGCTCCCAGGCTACATCAATGGTATCCGGCTCAAACCGTATCAGATCAAATGAATCTATGGCCAGAGTAGCCATACGTGCACAGGTGGAGACTCCACCACCACAGTGACTTGGGACGAGTCACAAGATTGTGTTGGGGGACTGTTGGAACAAGGTCTACTAAAAAGTTGGGAATTTGGTCCATTTTGTATATTTTTGATTATATTTAGTCTAATGCAGGGGTTTTAGGGTGGGTCAAAGCCGCTAATGCATTGTAATTGGGTCAAGGGTCATGCGTAGGCTTAAGTAGTATAAGTAGTTGAACCTTTTTTGAGTTGTAAGGCAATCAATGAACTAATATTGGTGCGAATCACGAAATAGTAGATCTATTTTGGGTTTTTAGGGAGAGGACTCCTACTGGATGTGTGTACGGAGATCCTCAGTCCTGCTATGTGCGCAGGTTGGGTTTTGGGTATTGTAAAAGGATCTGAAGGATTAATGAAAGCGGAGGTTGTTGGAATATCTAAATCTGTTAATGCGACTCTATGATAACTGTTATGTTATGCATGATTCTATATTGAGCTCCAAAATTAACTGTGTTATTTTCTTATGCTACGTTGACAATTGATCTGAATCTGTCTGTTATACTTGATGCAAGAATAGCTGCGATAGTTGCTTTATTGTCCTGTACATGTTGTTTACGGTGATTATAAGTGGTATTGCGCATGTGGATGCAAACAGACCAATAGATCTGGGTTCTGTAATATGTGATCTGATATTTGTGAAGTTGAACACAGCTTTTCCTAACTTACCTACCCTCTCCCAGGGTGCGAAAACTTGGTTCCAGCACCCTCCCATACTGCTTCGAGTAAGACTTTGGCCTGCACAAGTAGGTCACTGCCGAAAGGGCCAGTAGTATAGGGGTTTGTTGGCAAACCTTAACCTTCAAACCTGGGTCAGGACCCCTCAAGAAAACATGCATGATTGGGGTCATTATAGGTGATGAACCAGAAAAATACTCCAAAGACACGGGAAAACGATCTTAGGCCTTCGTAAGTAAGGCCAAGGAGAAATAAGTTTTCAATCTTGAAAGCTTGACCCACACCATCAAGACTCTATCAAACGAGATGGAAGAATTGAAATAAATTTCAAGCAAGACCATCGTGAGTAGAAAGTTGTTGGAGAGGTAAATCCCCTCTGTGGACAGAGGCGATCCCTACTAGCCCAGATCAGGTCTAGCAACAATCAGACACGTAGTGATGCAGGTGTCTAGTTACAAAAACGACAAAACACAACGAGTTGCCTACCTCAGGTCCTACGCAATGGTTGTCAAAGAAGGGACGACACTTCCTGTCCTCTGCTTTGGCAGATCACGATCCTTCTGCTTAACACATCGGAACACTTGCACACATGTGAAGGAACACAATGATACACAACATAGAATCTAAATCTTGTAACCATACATCAGTCAGAGAGGATGTAATTCATTGCATCAAAGACAAAGACACATGAATGAAACCATAATCAAAGGCACTTATCATTAATAATAACAAAGGAAAGATACAACCCAAAGCTTTGATGCTGGATCTTCCTTCGGCGAGGTTGAAAATGGAGCACATCTCAATGAAGCTCGTCGGGAATGGGACAAAGCTCTCTCTCTTTGGCTTGGCTCTCAAAGGCTATCTGGCCATAGTCTCCTTGCTATAAGTTCATCTCTTCTCTAGTGCTATTAGGACTACTAGCTTGCTAGGGGAAAACGACAAGCTTATATAGATGGTGGAAGGGGAGTTGGGATACCTACAATTGTGGGATTGGCCCTATCCTCAAGGAAGCTTCCATGATAGATGGAAAACCACCTCCCATACATGGAGATCCGGAGCCAAACCTCCCAACTCATTTTAGAGACTCGATCAGGAGTTTGTTGAAATCAAAATTCCGCCATTTATTTTTAAAAAACAATCCTTATTAAGCTTGGCGCACCCTCTTTGGTGGATTTTCCCCATTGGATCGAGGGCTGAACTAGCTAGTTGCGCCAAGGCCAAAAGATCAGTTTTTAGGGTTTTCAAAGGAAACTTTCTTCAGAGGAATGATTGTCCTTGTCAAGGGGGATTCCATGAAAGTAGTTTCAGGTTATGTCACTGCTCACAGGTCACGAAAGAGGCCCTCCAATGTGCGGGACGGGGGATTGCAGGGATGGTGAAAAATTATTGTGTAACAGATGCCCCCTAAAGCATGAGGCCCAAGAGAGAGAGAGAGGGGTGAAATGCTTTATGAGAACTTGCTCAACTGAAAACACTTATGTCGAAAACCCGCGTAGACAAGTACAACTGATATCTCAAATATGTGGTATGGGTGCAACCATCCATAATAGAGCATACAATAATCTGGATCCAAGGTATGGACGCATCCATCCAGATAGGACCAGTAAATAGACTCAGGTATGGTCGCAACCATCCAAGCAATGAGTCATGTAACCAATCATGATAATCCACAAAATCACAGCCTGGATTCCATCAAATAAAACCCAGGGTCTTGCGCTCCATCTTGACCCACACAAAGTACAAGTCCTAGCATGTGAATATGTGAGCTGAAGTCGAACATGCAAGAACATCATTTGATTACCAGCCAATGATCAAAGCCATTAACAGACGCGATAGGAACCACCAATAATGACGATGGCCCTCAAGGTACTATAGGTACAATCCATGGAATGTGAACAGTGAGCTGGCGTCTAACACCCGCAGAATCATTCGATCGAAGGCCAATGATGAAAAACTTGCATCGAATACGAAGAACCTGCCATTGAGGCATGCAGGCTCCAAGGTACCTGAAGAGAGTCTCTAGATTAGCTTCCTGGATAATGAGCTGAAGTCGAAAGGAAGTGACCTTGATCAAAGGTGGGCCATAGTGTTTCCCACATCATCGACACGCGACAGAGGAACTTAATGTTGTGAATCAGGATCAGTAGAGAATCAAAGGAGGGTTGAAAACATCAGAGGTCAACTTCTCTTGAACATATCGACAACAAGAAACTGGATTTGGCAGTATTTGATATCAAAAGATCTAAGGTCATGACGACGAGGCAAAGAGTAGATGAGAGGTCAAAAAAGGATAACCCAAACCCATGGAGGCAAGCAGAAAACGAGATGAGATGTCCCCAACCAGACACGAATGCAGACAAGTGCCATGTTCAAGAGCGACATACTATCGACACGACGATGATACTGGTTTCATTTTTCCCCACCATTTATGGCGAGTACCCCAATTATTTTTGAAAACAAGCTTGAAGGGGATAGCATATGCTTGTGATATAAGTTTGTACTTTGGACAAATCCAACCTAGTACATTTAATGAGTCCTAGGAAGGAGGAACTCGAGTATCATCATTACGACGGAATCCGATGTCATCAGGTTTTAACGAGTCTAAAAAAGGAAGAACTGGACGTCTTTTCATGTTTAGAGAGTTTGAAAAGATAGTGGAAAAGTAAACTCCAACAGTCTCTTTTCATAGATAGTTCCTCAGATCCGAAAAGGTAGAAAATTATGTCTGAGAAAACCTCCTAGTCGCGATAGGCTAGGGTATTCCTTTTTCGTAAATAATATATCCCAGACCGAAAAGGGGGTAAACGTATATAGGGTAGATGTCGTTTCGTAGCCAATTTAATGAGATCAAAATGACAAGCGACTCGGGAATATTTTCATATTTAGAGAGTCAGAAAAGAGCTGAAAGATGACTCCAGTAGTGACTTTTTTGTGTTTTTACCGAGTCCGAAAAATTATAAAATACAACTCATATCGTCATCCTAGTCATGTGAAAACTTGTTGCTACACAAGAAAGCAAGCTTAAAACCCATTTTTCGACAAAATATAATAAAATAATGGAAAAATAAGCTTCAAAACCTAATTTGATCTTGAAAAGTTATAAATATGCCAAAATAGTAAAAACATATTTACTTTTACTTTTTACCTCTTGTGGAGAGCAACAATGAGTTTTTTCTGTGTGAACTTGCGGCGATGATCTTGGACGATCCAGGGCATCATTTCAGTTCTCGTTTTTTCTAGGTAAGAGGTGCTTCCCTTAGCCATGTTTTAATCCATTTTTTATAGAATTCCACTGTGATTTTGGATCCCTGAGGGGATATGTGCATTTTTAGGGCTCACCCAATTGGCGCAGGTATCGGGCATGGACTTGCACTAATTTGCTCCTTTTTGCAAAGGGGTCGTGCCAATTGGTGCGACTATCAGAAAAATAACCAATGGCGCAACCTAAATTTCTGCTCAATTTTTACAAAAAATGAACCAATCAACTGGATTTTTGAGAGTTCAAGGGATCTAATGAAGTTTTTGTGACCATTTTGGTGTAGGTACACAGTCACAATGGTGATCGAATGGAAAGAAACGGAGCATAGTGAAGAAGACAAAATGGCCATGGAGAATGAGGCATGTGTGAACACTCTCCGGGATTGTGGCTTAAAATATTTCTTCTTGACACCATGTCTCAGGGCACAACCTAAATTGTTGCAGTACTTAATTAGTATCTGGGATGAGATCGAAGAGAAGTTTAGGCTTCGAGACCAACTGTTGGAGCTCGAAGTATCCGATGTTTACTTCATAATTTGATTGTCTTGGAGAGGTCCAGTCCTGATCTTGACAGGTACTAGGCCCTCGGGGGAGAGAATGTCAATGGTGATGGAAAGAGTGTGCCCAGGGGCACAGACATGATCAGGAAGCAGGAAAGTCGATATCCATACAGTTCGCGATCTAGCACTTAGGGTGGTGCTCCATAACATTACGCGGGCTGCGGGGTCGCAGGCCCCACATGAGGCTACTAAAACACATCTCCTCTTAGCATCAGAATGCATGAACCCTACACAATTTGATTGGCTCACTGTCGTAACAATGAACATCAAACAACAGTTGAAAAAGTGTAAGAAGGCCAAACTGAAGCAGTTTGGGTACGGATCTATCTTGGTATCGTTCATCCTCGAATGGTTACCAATCTTCCAGGGCCAGGGGGCGATAGTCGTCGAGCCACCATTGAGAGAGCCCTGGATGGCTCGATGGGTAGCACTCATGCCCAGATTAGGAGGGGGCCAAAAAATGTCATGGAGGCCCGAGTTATTTGTATGGCTTCGGTGACAGCTGATTGTCGTAGAGGATTGGCCCTATGCTAGTACTGAATTCATGGGAGACCCAGATCTTCCACTCCCGGAGGGAGAAGACTGGGATGAGGAGTTGGCTAAGACTCTTTTTTATTTTATGTACTTTATGATTTTTTGGGTGTACATGCATGTCCTAACAAAAAATCCTATGTGTATGCAGATGTTAGCCCAGAGAGGCACGTCGGGATGTCGTTGATCACACAGAGGACCCCGCTTGCCTATGACCCTCAAGGCAAGGGGATTGAGCTAGTTCAGAACTTGGAGGGAATCGTGCGTGGGATCCCATATTATGCTTGCCTAGCAGATGTCCCATTGGCTTATCAGAGGCACACCATGGGGGTGCCTAGTCACCTTCATCGTTTACTGAGGCGATTGGTACAGGAAGTTACATGCTACCATGAACACCACGCTGATTAGTCATCTAGGCTTTTCATTTTCACATTTTTGAGAGACATGTTGTCTCCGGCTATTATTAAAATAGACATGTATATTTTTTATTTTTATGTGATGTACACAAACTGCAAACATTTCAACATATATATATATATATATATATATATATCTATTTCCTGGATGGATATTTTTCACATATGATGATGTTTTTTTTAATATGCTATGCAAATGTCTAATACAATGTTATCTAATGAATTATTTACATAACACACGACCCAGTGGAAAAGTTCACAAAATGTATCACATAAATCACATTTTATTTTTTTACGCAAGCTTAAAAGCACACATGCAAACCATGCTTGGAAATGAGTTTTATTTTTATGCAAGCTTAAATCAAAAATATAAACTATGCTTGAATGATAAGGAAAATGGCCATGTCCCCAGCATGGTGTCTCAATTTGAGGTACATGCCCCCCAAGCTTCAGTCCATAGGAAATGGAGTGAAGGTTCAAAACATAAGAGATTTTCTCTAAATCTAACAAAACTCGAATTGAACGGGCTCGTGTTTCATTATTTTAATGAGGTTTACACACTTAAAAGAACTATCCTTGTAGCAGGATTTTTCATTGTTTTAGGAGCTTGACACAAGAAGAGGAACTATGCTCTGACGAGCTCAAAGAAGGGGACTCAGGAGGGGGATTAGCAGATACATCACGCTTGAGACAATAATACATTGCCCCCAGTACGGGCATGAATGAGGAATGATGATGTCCATCGCTCCACGGTAGATCTTTAAGAGACATCGTTTCAATGATAGCTTCGTCAGAGGGGAAGACTTCTCTTAAAGAATCAGGCGAATCTGCATCGCCGAGCCAAGGGGATTGAGAATATACATCTAGAGCCATGCTCAAAGGAAAATATTCAAAAGGAGGAGGACCTGATGCAGCGAAAATCTCACAATAATTGATCTCAACTGGAGTCAAAGGCATCGATTCTCCAAAAGCGGTCATCTGTTCAAGTGAAGGGATGATCCAAGGATCGTCTGACCTAGAGATCATGTTAACTTGAGCGGTGTGTGGTGGTGGCACGGGAAAAATACCCATGACAATGGGGTCCTTGAAAAGACCGGGTCCTACACTGTTAGGGGGATTTGGGATTTGATCCACGTAAGGTACGTTGTTCTCAGAGGATGAGGTGAAGAAAGACAACTGATCAACAGTGATGATATTTCCCTCATGAGGAAACTTAAGAAGCTGAAAGAGGGTGGATGGAACGCATAGCATGGCATGAGTCCAGCTATGACCAAGAAGAATATTGTAGTTGAGCTTTGCGTCAACCACTTCTACTTCTACGTTGACTGTCTTACCCTGTAACGTGATCGGTAAACTCTCGAGAACACCCAAGGGTTTTGATTCCCTACCATCAAATGCCTCTAGGGCATTGGGAGATGAATTAAGAGCTGGAGAGCCAATGACCTTCCATCAGGCAGATGACATAACACAGGTGGAAGCACCTTCATCTACAACGGCTCTATGGATGTTGAGGCCATTGATACCGACTTGTATAATGAGAGAAATTTGATGCGAAAGTCGGGGGACAAAATTTTCCAGGTCGAAGGTGAGAAGACTAGAATCGGCAGGATCAATTCTAGTGATTGCAAACAACAGAGCTTTCTGTTGCGATGGGAAACTCTGAAGCACTTCCAATGCAGACATTGCGGAAGGCACCTGTGCCAAATCCTCAACAATGATGTAGTGCTGAGTGGCATGGGTGTTTGGATTATAGGAATATTTTCGCAAAACACTTTAGAAGGTGGCCTTACAACGGGTTCAGTGCTAGGCTTCTCAATTTCTAAAGGACCAGAGACAGGTGGGGGAGGTGGGCCATCAACGAATTCCTTCCCAGCTTCCTGGCGTGATCCAGCGTAATCCTTCAAATGAGTAACAATCGAAACAGGTGCAACACCATTCATCATAAAGACTTGGGACCCAAATGGTGCAGATGGTGAAGGCTGTTCGACCATCTGGGTCTGCTGGGATGGAAATGGTTCTCTAAGAATGGCCGGAGTCCCTCTAAAGCATTTTAGAAGTTGAATCACCTCGGATTGTCTGGGAAAATATTTGGTGTAGTGGTCTCCTTCACAGATCAGGCAGGGGTACTTCGGTTTGCATTGGGAACCATCGTCAGAACGAATTTTAGAAGACTTTGGTTTTAGGGCATCGGATTTGGATTTGCCTTTTCCCTTCTTCTTCCCTTTGGAGGCATTTTCCGTAGGATTGGCCTGAACAGCGTTGACCTTCGTGGTCTTACCAGAATCTGGAGGGGTGGGGAGAGCAGAATTATTGGAAGAACTTGACTTCTGCTTCCCATTAGAGGACTTCCGAGAAGTCTGAGAAACAGAACCAATAACACCGTCCACCGATGGGGTAGCTAGTGCTTTAGAGGTCCCTAGCCGCGGGGCATCAATCAAGATATCATATAGCGTGCCAGACTGAGAGTACACAAAATCAAGGTTCTGGGCACGAGCGATGGATTGTTCTTTGGTCACACATGCTCCCATAGCAATATCTTGAGTGATCTTGTTAAAAAAGGAGGTAGTGAACCAATGAGTTAGAAGCTAATCAGGAATATCAAAATTCATCAGTCGACGACGACATCACCACTCATGAATATGATCAGATATGTGAGTGGCTTTATCCTGCTTGAGAGAAGTCAAGAGATGCATCTCAGCCTCGTAATGAACCGGTAACTGGAAGTGTGTCAGAAAAGCCATAGCTAACGTATTAAAGTCTTGAAAGATACCACGGGGTAGTTCTATATACCACTTAGCAGCAGCACTGGTAAGAGTGCACTGGAAAAGACACAGATGAATCAAATCATCCACCTAGGAGTTTGAAGAACACCACAGATGGTAGGTCATGACATGAGCTTGGGGGTCCTCTCCAGCTTTACCCTCAAATTTAGGACAGTCACTAGGCACCTTGGTTGGAACCGGAGGCCAATAAGGATTGTGAAGAATCAGATCATTGGTCAATTTAGATACATCCGATAATTCCAATGTGGCAAGGAAAGGCAACTGAGGATTGAAAGGCATGCCAGGCCCTCGATAAGGACCTGTACCTGTACTCCACCCTGGTTGAGCATAAATTTTCCCCCATTGGTTCTGTCCTGGAGGATTCTGACCATAGGGTGTATAAGTCATATAATTGGGTTGATACGGTTGCTGAAAACCAGTGTAAGGGGGTTGATAACCAGGGTACTAAGCCTGATTATATGTAGGCCCTGTTTGAGAAGTGTATGGATTTGACTGCTAAGTATAATATAGCCTGGTTGTTGAAGATAATAACCAAAACCTTGGGGCGGGTTGTAAACCGGTCGAGACTGACCTTGAAGGTAATAATTGCCTTGGGGTCGAGCGGGCTCTTGGTAAGTGGGACCTTGCTGAGCCTTATAAGTTGGGCGCACAGGCGGATTCGGCTGCAGCATAGAATAAATCGGATGTTGAGCAGGGTTGACTAGATGTATAGGTTGGCCTGGTTGAACAGGTTGACCTGGCTGAGTGGGCTGCCTTGGTTGAACAGGTTGAACCTGGTGAACAGGTTGTCCTGGTTGAACAGGTTGACCTGGCTGGTGAAGGACACCAGGTTGGCCTGGCTGAGCCGGTTGGCCTGATGGCGGGATGGGGCCAGGTTGTGCCTTATAACTAGGTTGACCTATGGCAGGACCATAAGATGGCCCTGACTGTGCAACATTCGGACTGATGGAAACTGAGGTTGCTGAGGTTGCACCATACGTTGGGAAGGGTGAATTTTCCCCCCAGGACCGTACACCGGTCTAGGTTGATACCCTGGTTGGCCTATGGGTCCTTGAGGTTGCCCTGGTTGGACCACAGAGTGAGGCTATAAAGGTTGACCCTGAGGGTTGTAGGATTTTCCTTGTGGACCATACAACAACCCCTGCTGGCCCAAAGGTTGGCCTTTTAAGGGTTGTCCTTGTGGGTCATATAGATAACCAGGCTGGCCCGAAGGTTGGCCCTGGAAGGGTTGTACTTGCAGGTTAGAAGGTTGCCCAACTTGGGCAGATAGAAAACCATGGACATACTGATAAGCCTCTGAAGCAGGAAAACGTAGAGGGTTTCCCTGCTCATCGTACTGATATGGAAAAACATAAATAGGGGTACCATCCAGTCCATAATGGGAAAAATAAAGACGGTTGGGATATTGGGAGGAATGACCAACCTCGGAGTTTGATGGCTGTAAGGACAACCGATACTCCTCGGGAGAGATATTCTCCGGAATAGCAGATGCTATGTAAATGTCTTCAAGAAGTGACGCGGTCCTGATAGACTGAGTAGTAACAATGGGTGTAGATGCGGCTATGCAGACGGTAGGCCTAAAAAGTACTGATGTGACCTGAGGAGATGACGTGAGAGGTGTCAATGGCGATATCCCTAACGAAGGTATAACCGGCCTCGTGGACAGAGTCGATACTCCCATGGAAGCCACAGTGGCCACAATCTGACTTAAGGACCTATATCCCGCTGGAAGCGAAGGACCAGACGAAGACATGACAGAAGACTCTGGGTTTTTTTCTAGAAAAAACTGGTAATCTTCGCCAGATGTAGGAATTTCCTCACTAGGAGAAGGACTGGGTGAGTCCATGTCCGACCCTGCCACTAGATCTTCCAAAAGACGATAGGGACTAGGAGGTATAACAACAGCTAAGAAAGGCGAACCTGATGTAAGAGGAGGGAAATATTCCCCTACTCCAAATCCAAATCAAGCATTGGATAAAGGCCAATTGAACTCAATTGGTCCACCAAAGGGAAGCTTAGATATGACCGGTCCCCCGTCGGGAAACTCGGATATAATAGGCTGTTGAGGTTCAACAGAGGACTGAGAGACCTTTGATGAATCATATTTGTAAGTACTACCAGTAGATGAAACTAAGGGTTCCGCCACTGTGACAGTAATGTAAAGAGGAAAAGATCAAAACAAAAGCACACGGGAAAAAACCAAGGAAAATAATCAAACGGCCAACAAACAATCTCTAAAAGGGCGTGTGATCGTAGGTGATTAATTTTACCACATTGAAACTTGGAAATTTTACCGTTTCATGTTTTAAGAGTCGAGAAACGAGTAAAAGGTGACTCTATCTCTTTCAATTTGGAAACAAGCGTGAAAGGACAAGCGCTTGATGATCATTTCAAATTTAATGAGTCAGAAAAGATCGAAATGACTACTCTGGAACTCTAGGCAAAAGGGTGTACTAGATATCCATGAACTGCAATATACACCTTGGTTAAAAAATGAAAGAGAAATCAACCAAGGACTTGATGTAAGTGCAGGCAATCTCCCCGAATGCTGTGTCTGGTGTATCATGGGTATAAGGCAGCAGACTCAGCTTCCTACGGATAACGGATAGCAACCTAGTGGGGTCTCCCTTTATATACGCGACGGTACGGGGAGCACAAGTCCGTACTAGCACTATCTAAAGCCAAGAGGCGAATGACAGCTATTAGGTTTAACGACGCCAGAACACGTCACTAGCCAATACCTCTAGATATTTTGTTAATGTTTCAATGTTGCCTTAAGGTAAATTGAGTAAATTTTAGAGATTATCTTCAATTATGTTTCAATTTTAGGCCCTATCGAATGTTATGTCTCAAAAATCCTCTAAATGCACACTACATGCCACAATATATCACTTTGTTCGATGAAAAGCTAACTATGGGAAGGTTAAGAGCTTTTCAAACAATAACAAAATGATCACAAAACAACCACTAGTGTCTCTAATGCATGCTAATGAGACTAAAATCTTTTCCTTTAGAGTTATATAACACCGATAATGCAGAAAATTTTTCAATTTTCACTAACTAATAAAAAGCAAAAAGATTTTTTTTTTTTTTGTGTTTTCAATGTTTTAGATCAAAATGAACCAAACGAAATGAAAAAATAATAAGAGACCAATTTGAGAAATGATAGCGAAAGAGTAAAAGCAAGAAAATTCACTCAACACACAATCAGACCTCAAACTGGCGGAGAAATCCTTCAAATCAAAGAGGAATCCAAACAAAAACTCATATGAACTGTGTGATCTAGCCTCAAAATGAGACAAAGTGAAACTTGAATGAGAAAGAGAGAAATCACTCAAATAATGCAATGATATGATAAAAACCAACCAAACGAATGTAAGGAACCAAAAAAAAAATTGATTGAATGAGCAAAAACCAAAAACTCCCATGGGAGGCTCAACACACAATAGCACCTAGATGCCCTAGGGCTAGAATGTAAAACTGAAGGTAGAGGGAAAAAAACTGGAGGATGGAGGTCAAACACAGTCAACAAGGACTTCAAGGAACTCATACAGTTGGAAAAACAACACCAAAACCAAAAATTAGACTCAAAGGGCTCAAAAACAAGTAAACCCTAGCACCAAACAGGGCTGGCGCGACTGTTTGGCTATATCTAGCACCAAAACAGGGTTGGCGCGAGTGCCTAACTAGCAACAAGCGCCAGGTGGTGTGACTGTTAGGGTAAAAAGTGTGCCAATTGAGTTTACTAATGATAGAAATGAAAAAGAGAAATCAAAGAGTAGATCAGGTATGGTGGGAGCTGAACCGAGGTTCTACACTAGAAAGAGACAGAACAGAAGAGCAAATCAAGCAGACAGTAGCCAAAAGCAACCGAAAGAGACAAGAAAAACTCCAATTAATTTGCCAGCGGAGTCACCAGTTTGTTGGAGAGGTAAATCCCCTCTACAAATAGAGGAAATCCCTACTAGCCCAGATCGGGTCTAGCAACAATCAGACATGCAGTGACGCAGGTCTCTAGTTACAAAAAATGACAAAACACAACGAGTTGCCTACCTTAGGTCCTACGCAATGGTCATCGAAGAAAGGATGATGCTTCCCATCCTCCGCTTTGGTAGATCACGATCCTTCTGCTTAACATGTCTGAACACCTGCACACATGCGAAGAAACACAATGATACACAACATAGAATCTAAATCTTGTAACCATACATCAGTCAGAGAGGATGTAATTCATTGCATCAAATACAAAGACACATGAATGCAACCATAATCAAAGTCTCTTATCATTAATAATAACAAAGGAAAGATACAACCCAAAGCTCTGACGTTGGATCTTCCTTCAATGGGGTCGACAGCGGAGCACGTCTCAATGAAGCTCGTCGAGAATGGGACAAAGCTCTCTCTCTTTAGCTTGGCTCTCAAAGGCTGTCTGGCGATAGTCTCCTTGCTATAAGTTTAGCTCTTCTCTAGTGCTATTAGGACTACTAGCTTGCTAGGGGAAAATGGCAAGCTTATATAGATGGTAGAAGGGGAGTTGTGATCCCTACAATTGTGGGATTCACCCTATCCTCAAGGAAGCTTCCATGATAGGTGGAAAACCACCTCCTATACATGGAGATCCGGAGCCAAACCTCCCAACTCATTTTAGAGACTTGTTCAGGAGTTTGTTGAAATCAAACTTCTGCCATTTAATTTAAAAAACAATCCTTATTAATCTTGGCACGATCAATACACTGGGACAGGGCGCCAGTTGGCGCGCCCTCTTTGGTGGATTTTCCCCATTGGCGCGAGGGTTGAACTGGCTAGTCGTGCCAAGGCCAAAAGATCAATTTTTAGGGTTTTCAAAGGAAACTTTCTTCAGAGGAATGATTGTCCTTGTCAAGGGGGATTCCATGAAAGTGGTTTCAGGTTATGTCACTGCTCACGGGTCACGAAAGAGGCCTTCCAATGTGCGGGATGGGGGATTGCAGAGACGGTGACAAATTATTGTGTAACAAAAGCCTCTGATATTTGACATGCTAAGAAGGATTCCAATTCTGACAGTGCAAGTAACAAACTATCCAAGTCTGTGCAAAGCTCAAACATTGTGTTGAACATTGAGAGTATGGGAATGGACTAGTACTATTCATTTTTATCAAGAATATCATTTAGAGAAAACATGCCTACAATGGAACCACATCATGAATTCTATTGCTACACACTTCATTGAAACAATACTTTCTGATGAGTAGACTAATCCACTGGAAGAAAAGGAAGAAGTTGCTACTACCAAGAAAACTCCAACCGTGGGACATGTAATGAAGGCATTCAGTTGTGTACTCACAAATAAAAACAACATTACCAAGAAACAACTTCCTAGTGATGGCCTGACCCAGAAGCAGAATAACCAGTATAGTTTTAGAATCCAAGGGCTAGCCACTGAACAAGTGTTGATGAAGTATAAATTAATAGAACATTTTTGAAGGAATATTGGTATTCCTATCAACTCAACACATAACACTCAGAGAAAGTATGGGAATGTAACTGCAATGAAAAGTACTTCTGCAAGTTGTAAGAGTAAGTCCACCACTCCAAAAGTCGCAAACCAAGTTACACCTCCAGACACTTCGATGATATATCCCGCTTTGGATTATAACATAGTTGATGAGATGAACAAACCTTACATGAATATCTCAATGTTTTAATTAACAAAGATCGTAAGCCAACGAGACATGCTCCTACGCACACTTGGATAGTATGCCTTAGGTAACGATTCTTCTTCACAGAAGGGATCTGGTATGTCCTCTGGTTCCCTCGAATCTCTACTCAATTATTTAACAATAGATGCAACTAAAATTTTCCCTCTATTTTTTTTAACTTATGAAATTTTCAATTATATTGAAAACAATTGCTTAGTTGATTCTAGTGCATCGGTGAATATAATTCCATTATCTATCGCAAATAAAATCAACGCAAAATGGGATAAAAATATGCACAAATGATTCATTTGGATAGGACTCTTGTCGATGCAATTGGTGAACTCAGGAATGTGCTTATCCACTTATCATCCGATGACCGAGTTCACCATTGTATAAATATACTAACTGTGGAAATTCTAGAAGATTATGATGTAATGTTGAGAAAATATTGGTCCAGAAAGCTAGAGGGGTATTTTAGTACAGACTGGTCACATTTATGGCTTTCGTACAAGGGTAGAAATAATCAGATTAGAGTGAACTCAGATTGATACATGAAACACAATGTTACTCCCTTCGATGGAAAGAATTAGCCAGTGGCTTTCACATCTAATATTTGGAAAAAAAAATTTGGAAACTAATCTGAGTTGTTATCTTGATCAAACATCCCCAATCCCACCAGATACACAGTTGGAACTCCTTCCTAGTCCAACTAGTGAAAATGACATTTGTACAATTAGTAGTAGTAAAAATAATAGTAGTTGTGTAGCACGTATTCCTTGTACACATGATATGTGGACATTGTATTTTGATGGCTCCAAAATGAAGAAGGGTGCTAGAGCTATTTTTGTTATAATAGACCCGCGAGAGAGGAAACATATCATCTCTAATTTCTTGGAATTTGAGTTCACGAACAACACCGCAGAATACGAAGCACTCATGTTGGGTTTGCAAAGAGCCATTGACCTCAATGTTGCAGTTCTAAAAGTAGTAGGTGACTTAGAAATTGTCGTACGACAAGTACTTGATACCATACACTGTGTGTCAGCTCATCTGAAAAGTTACCAACAAGAGGTATGGTGTTTGATTTCACATTCCCAAGGTTTTAGCATTATTTATGTTCCTCGAATATGGAACACAAATGCAGATGCATTGGAAGATGCTGTTGTTAGGTTATGACTTCTTAGGGACGATATTTTTTTTAAAATTATTTATAATTCATCCATCCCTAAGAATACTACTGATTTATGCATTTTTAATGATGACAAACAAATACTGCACTTTATAGCGAACACTAATGTATTCAAGGATGTAGCTATCGTCAAAGACGAGCACGAGAAAGAAATTCATGATGCATCTTGCTCAATGAAATAAAACCCCATGCCGAAAGGCATGGTATCATTGGAAAATTTGTATGATTTGAAAAATATCTTTCGAGGGCCAGTCAATGCAAGGACCCATAGATCAACATTGTCACCCGAGAAAATAAATTTGGGAATAGAAAAGGATCCAAAGTTTTCCAATATTGGTACTTGTTGCACACCATAGGAGAGACAAGCTTTTATCTAATTATTCAAGTAGTAAAAAGATTCATCCAAATGGACATATGACGATATTAAAACTTATGACACATGAATAATCCAACATGCAATCCCAATCAAAGAAGGGGCCAATCTGTTCCAAAAGAAGCTATGGAAAGTACATCCGACACTTGAGCCTCTGAGTCAAAAGGTGTTAAGGAAATGATTGGATGCTTGGATCATATATAAAGGGAAACATTCTACCTAGGTATCAAATTTGATCCTGGTAAGAAAGAATTCTGGGGAAATCCACTTATGTGTTGATTTTCGCAACTTAAAATGCATCCTGGACAAAAATAATTACCCCATGTCATCCATGGAACAGATAATGCAAAAAGTATCGAGGTTAGATACGTTTTTTTTTTGGATGGGTATTCTAGATATAACCAAGTTCTAGTATCTGAGCCTGCTAAACTTAAAACAACATTCCACACGAAGTGGGGTATGTTCGCATTCAAGAGAATTCCATTCAGGTTGATCATTGTCAATAAAACATTCCAACATGCCATGGACATCACATTCCTCATATTAATTTGATAGAGCATGGTTGTCTATCTTGATGATGTCACAGTTTTTTCTAAGAAGAGATCTACTACATACAACACCTGAAGAAAATTTTTGAGCGATGACGCAAGTACAATATATCCCTATATCCCAAAAAGATTGTTTTCGCAGTGTCCTAGGGTAATATATTGGGACACATCATTACCAAAAGTGGGATTAAATTACACCTGGAGAGAATCAAAGAAATTATGAAGATTTCATTCCATGTGAACAAGAAAGCTATGTAGTCCTTCCTGGGAAAACTCAACTTCCTCTGAAAGTTCATGTCTGATTACGCTCAGATTGTCAAGCCAATATAGGAGATGGTAAAGAAGGATGCGATCTACATATGGGATAAAAGGGAAAATGATGTGTTTTCCCATATTAAGCAAGCTATCGTAGGAGAACCCACTTTATACAACTCAAATTTCAACAAATATTTTATTCTCTACACATTTTCTTTTGACACTTCTCTCACCGATGTGCTTATAAAAAAGGATGATTATAGCAACAAGTGGCCAATATCTTGTATGAGTGTGTTGTGCTATCCAACATGTAGGAATTTATAGGGTAAGTTCTGTAGATCAAGAACCAAAGGTCACCACTCACAAACAAATCACAAATCAGTACACCAGTGTAATCATGTGGTTAAAACCCTCGAAGAGGGAAACGGTCCATGGCCTGAGCCAACGTGGCCACTTCAAGAAATTTATTAATATAAATGGTTAGGTTACATATGTTTCTCTCATAAACGGTTAGTAGAAAAATGACCCTCCATGCTCTTTAAATATAGAACATGGACCAATCGGGTGTTAAGCTAAGGATCAAGTGTCGTTAATACCAAGGAGAGAGATAACCGTTGGATCACTACAAATCCTGACCGTCGGATTATAAGTTACAATGTACATGGTAAAGAAACACACTTTACCTAACTCTACACTAGAATAAGTTATTCTTAATTATTTTCTATGTGTCGAAATATCCTAACATCCCCCCTTAAGAACAACTTGGGATAGGATTGAAGGATTTACAAAGGTGACACAAAAGGAGCCTATTTCCTATGTGTTGAAAATATCCTAACAACCCCCCTTAAGAACAAATTGGGATAGGATTGAAGGATTTACAAAGGTGACACAATAGGATAAGGAAGGAGGCATTAGAGCCTACCCCCCCCCCCCCTTAATGATAAATTTCTTGAACTCCAAGCATGGATCGACGTTTGGTAAACTTCGCTTCTGTGAGAGCCTTCATAAAGATATCAACTACTTGATCATTGGTTGGACAGTACTGCACTTCAAGAACACGATCATGAATGAGATTTCTAATGAAGTGTATGTGGATTTCAATGTGTTTCATATGCTGATGTTGCACTGGATCTTTACATAGTTGAATGGAACTTTGATTATCACACCAAGTGTAGTTGGATGTTGTTCATGAAGACCAAATTCAGACAGGATCTGATGAAGCCACATGGCTTCCTTGCTGGCTTCAACTGCACCACGATACTCTGATTGTGATGAAGAAAGAGAGATGGTGCTTTGTTTCTTACAAGACCAAGTAATAGGTCCTGAACCAAGAGTGAATACATATCCTGCAGTAGACTTTCAATCATCAGGGTCACCAGCCGAATCATAATCAGCGAAACCAATCAACAATGGAGATGCTCCTGCACTATAATGAATCTCGAACTGAACTGTACCTCAAATATATTGAAGTATTCTTTTAGCTAATTTCCAGTGAATTTCATGAGGTTGGTGCATAAACCGAGCGACAAGACCAATGGCAAAGGAAAGGTTAGGACATGTATGGGTTAGATATAGAAGTTTACCGACAAGTTGACGGTATAAGGTAGGATCAACTTCAGGGGTAGTAAAAGTGACTGAAAACGTAACTCCAGACTGAAAGGGAGAAGGGGCTGGCTTACAGTCTTCCACGTGAAAGTGGTGAAGAAGATCATAGGCATACTTGGACTAATAGAGGGTAATTCCTTCCTTGGATTGCAAGACTTGAAGACCAAGGAAATAATGCAAGTGTCTTAAGTCTGTCATTTCAAACTTCTTTTTGAGGCTAGAATTCACATGGTTTATATGGTTTGGATCACTACCAGTAAGGATAAGATCATCAACATAAATAACAAGGATGGTGAAGGACTTACCCACTTTCTTGGTGTAGACAGTGTTGTCAGAATGACACCTAGAAAAGCCATTATCTAAAATAAATCTATCCATTTTGGCATACCAAGCTCGAGGAGCTTGTTTGAGACCATAGAGAGAATTCCTAAGGTGACAAAAAAGGCTAGATTCGTTTTGGATAAAGCCAAGGGGTTGTTCCATGTAGATTTCTTCATACAAATCTACATGTAAGAAGGCAGATTTAACATCCATCTGATGGAATTCCCATTTAAAAGAGGCAGCAATGGAAAGAACAAGGTGGATAGAATTCATTTTGGCAACAGGGGAGAAGGTTTTAGTATATTCAATTCCTTCAAATTGTGAAAATCCTTTAGCAACAAGATGAGCCTTATGTCTATCCACTTTTCCATATGGTCCAAAATTTGTTTTGTACACTCATATGCATATGACAAGTTTTCTTCCTTTTGGAAAAGGAACAAGATCCCAAGTATTATTCACCAATAAGGAACTATATTCTTCATTCATAGCTTCATCCCAATCTGGATGACCATAAGCTTCTTCAAAGGTTTCTGGATCAGGATTTGTTGGAACTTAAGCCAATAAGGAAGAGACTCTTTCGAACTGAGAACGAGTATGTCGTCGATCTGCAAGGTCACATGCAAGAGAACCTGCTGCATCCCGAGTAGAGTGGACCCATATTGGAAGTTGCAGAGTAAAAGGAATAATTTCAAGAGGTGGAGGATTGTAATCCTCACTGTCATCATCTAAACTAGAAGGAATGCTATTAAAAATAGAACTAGGCTCGCAGGCCAATATATTTTCATCAAATTTGACATATCTTCTTATGATTATATTTTTGGATTTTGGCTGAAGAAGTGTATATGCTTTGACATCTTCAGAATATCCAACAAAAATGCATTTTTCACTCTTAGGTTCTAAGGCTCTGTGTTTCACATCTGGAATATGGGCCCAAGCATCACTTCCAAAAACACGAAAGTGACTTACATCTGGTTTGATTGAGCTCCAAGCTTCTTCTAGAGTTATATTCTTTAAAACCTTAGTAGGAGTGCGATTTACTATGTAATTTTCACAGATAATGGCTTCTACCCAAAAATTGAGACAAAGTCCTTTATATTGAAGCATACAATTAGCCATTTCTTTTAAGGTGCGATTCTTCCTTTCAGCTACACCATTTTGTTGTGGAGTATATGGAACAATATGTTGCAATTGAATTCCATGTTGAGTGCAAAAGTTGATAAATTTAATGTTGTTAACATATTCTCCTCCATTGTTTGATCTTAACTTAAGAATTTGATGTCCAGATTGTTTCTCAAAAAAGGCCTTAAAGGCCAAGAACATGTTAAGAACTTCACTCTTGAGTTTTAAGAAGTATACCCAAGTGCATCTGGAAAAATCATCAATGAAAGTTAAGAAGTACTTGCAAATAGAGAAAGAGACAACAGGAAGTGGACCACATAAATCACTGTGCACAAGCTGCAAAGGGGTTGAAGCATGCCAAGAGGCATGTTTGTCAAAACTATCCCGATGATGTTTTCCGAGTACACATCCAGAATAAACACCAACTTGGAAAGATACCATATGAAGACCTGTCACCAAATTTTCTTTACATAGAGTTTTAAGAGAGCGATAGTTTAAGTGATCAAATCACTCATGCCAAAGTTTGCTCACTTCATCATTATAAGCAACAAAAATGGAGGGAATACATGATGACCCAAAGTTGTCAAACTTGTACAACCTTGTACAATCATCAACAATGCTAGTATCTAAAATATGTTTAGGATATTTGAGGTCCTTGATTACAACATCATGAGGTGAGAATTCTACTATTTTCCCTTCACCTAAATGAGTTATCTGATAAAAAGAGAGAAGGTTGCATGACAAGGTAGGAACACATAGTACATCATTAAAATGAACATTATCTAGATGAATGGTTCCAGATCTTCCAACACTAAGAGATCTATCATCACTAGCATAAATATGTTTGGTGTAACAATCATTTAAAGAAGAAAACATGGTTTTATTTTTGGCCATGTGGTAAGAATCTCCAGAATCAATGAGCCACTCATGAGAAGGAGAAGAGGAAGATACATTTAATGCATAACTAGATCTTGATGCTTGACAACCACAAGCAGAAAGTGCCATTCCTGAAGATGAAGGTGAAGAGTGCTCCAAAATGATGTTGTGCTTCTTCATTGCTACTTCTAAGGTTTCCATATTCTTAAAACATTTGGACTCTATATGGTCATCACGATTACAAAAATTGCAATGTCTATCAGTCTTCTTCCCTTTGTTTTTATTTTCCTTATCATTTTGGTGAGTTGCTTTTTCAGTTTGCGGCTGAAATTGCTTAGGACCCTTGTTTGGTTTTGGACCATATATTTTAGGACACTGCTTCTTGGGATTCTTTTGATATGATTGTTGTTGGGTTGCTAAGGCTTTCTTAGAAGAGTTTCCAGGAGTGATAAGACCAAGGTGTAAGAGTTTTTCTTGTTCACTTATCAAAGAATCGCAAAAGGCATCAAAAGAGGGATTCTTGTAGGTGGTTCTTGAAGAAATGATGGCTTCTCTAGTGGAATGGAAGGTGGAAAAAAATACAGAGTATGTAGGGCCAAGATTATCAAGAATGCAATATATGAGGCTACCATATTCCTTTTTGACCTTACACCCTTCTAAAAGAAGTCTAAGGGTCTTGAATTTGGAAAAAAAATCTTCAATAGAGGATAAATTATTGGGGTCCAAAGTAAGAAACTCATTTTCAAGTTGGTGGGCCCTGATTTGATTTTGAATGCCAAAAATAGTATTTAGCTTTTCCAGGGCTTTATCAGGGGTGTCAATGTCAAGGATGTGAAATCGAAGATCTTGAGCAATGGACATTCCTATAAACCGTCGTTCTCGATCTTGTTTATTTTCCCATTTAGGAACTTTATCATCATTAGAAGGTTTAGTTTCTTGACCTGTGGCTATTCTATAAATGCCTTTACTTCTAAGTATATCTACCATGTGAGGTAGTCATTGGAAATAATTGGTGCTATTAAGAATAATCATGCATGCACTTTCCATTTAAAAAAATGAAGCTGAGAAAAATCTGAAACTAACTTCTCCAATGGAAAGATCTCAAAAAATTATGCCGTTTCAAAAAAAACGGCTTGAGAAACGGCTTCCGGATGAAGAAGTTACGCCTTTTGAAAAACTGGGTCAAGAGGAGCGTTAGTTTGCTGTACTAACACTCAGTTTTGGAGGATCCTCAGCGTTACTAACGCACAATTCAAGAGCAGAGATCACGCTATAACGCATTGGTCAAGAGCAAAGAGTCGCGTTAATGTGCAGAGATATTTCGAACTAACGCGGGTCAAATTTCCAAACAAATTTTTCAGAAAAAAGGACTCTCTTTAATCCGTTTTGTTGTCAACTTTTCTTTCGTGTGGGTGCTTTTTCCTGCACAAAAAACGGAGAAAACAAAGAAATGCAAGCCTTACGGAAGAATGTTAAGTTCCGGTTAGCCTTACCAGCAACTATATATTTTTTTACTATTTCTGATTTCCCGAGATCGCACAAAGACGTGGGGAAAGAGCATACGTAGTAAAAAAAACTCTTCTTCTTGTTTCCTGATTTTCCGAGATCACACATAGCGTAGAGAAAAGAGAATACACATAGAAGATGATATAGATCCAAAAAATAAATAAAACCGAAAAACTGAAATAAATAGAGGGAACTGAAATAAGCAGAACTATTAACAAATATAACTGCAAAACATATCCTTTACTCCAAATCTAAACTGACATAACTTGGGCAATCAGAAACCTTTTCACATGAAAAGAAAGGCGTTCCTCAGTGTAAAAAATGCTTCGGAATCAACAGAATGTTTCTCTAGGCCTGAAAATGTTTAGAAATAATAGATCTAGAAAACGACACTCCCATGCAGTCAAACCAGCTTTGGATTTGGATCAACAATGGATGCAACCCTCAAAATAGCTCTAATACCATGTAGGAATTTATAGGGTAAGTTTCGTAGATCAAGAACCAAAGGTTACCGCTCACAAACAGATCACAAATCAGTACACCAGTGTAATCACATGGTTAAAACCCTTGAAGAGGGAAACAGTCGACGACCTAAGCCAACGCAGCCACTTCAGGCAATTTATTAATATAAAAAGAAAGGCTATATATGTTTCTCTCATAAATGGTTAGCAGACAAATGACCCTCCATGCTCTTTAAATAGAGATCATGGACCAATTGGGTGTTAAGCCATGGATCAAGCGTCGTTAATACCGAGGAGAGAGATAACCGTCGGATCACTACAAATCGTGACCATCATATTATAAGTTACAAATGTACGTGGTAAAGAAACACACTTTTCCTATAACTATTTCCTATTTGTCGAAATATCCTAACACAACAACCCCCATTATTTTATCTTAGTTACCTTAGAAAATAATCGGGATCCTTTTTAATTTTTTAGAGTAAAAAAAATAAGACCCTAAAGTGATTCATTTAGATAGAAATAGGAATCAAAGGGGGGTAAAAACCTTAAATTTTGGCCTTAAAAACATTAGGGCGGAGAATTATCACAATATCGCAATGCAAAACATATGGTTCCTAAAAGGCACTCAACACATATTTTTATGTGATATATATGAAAGCAATTTTATAAAGGGAAAGGCATTTTCCAAACAAATTCTATAATGAAAAGCTTACGGGACCCACTTCCGACACGTAGGCAAATCGCATTTCGCAAACTCTATCCTGATGGTCACTAATGTCACCCTAATGCGATATAGTCTATCGCATCACACCTTCTCAACCCGACCATTCATTCCCTTCATCCATATTCACCAATATTGCGATTGAGATATCGCAATCAACAAAACATAACCTATCGAAATTTTATAAAGATTCACACACGAGTAATACTGTGATGCGAAAAATATTGTTTTAATGCTGGAATGATTACATGGGAAAATCAACCCATACCGATCATTAATGTCATAACTTAACAGTTTTATAGGTCGTTCCTCCAAAATGATTTTATGGCAAGAAGCATTGAATTCATGTATTCACAGTGTGCCAAGTTTCATTCATTTAATTTTTTCCATTATTACAGTAGTTGCGTATTTGTAAAATCAAAGTTGCCTCTTTCTACTTATCATTTCTCATTTTTCACAGGCGAGTCCAAATAAATAGAGTTATTTGGAGATGTCGAAAGCTCTTAAGAAAGTTAAGAAACCTATGGCCCCTGTGAATCATGCACCTACTATAAGCGAAAGAAAAGAGATGTTTCCCTTGTTTACAGACACAACATGCAGACCAAAAAGTGGATCTTCCTCCTGGGAAGCCATGTAGAAGTTGTTTGAGGATGAAAAACTCCATAGGGTTCAAAGGAAAGTTAATGTTGATGCTTCTAATTCCTCAGAAGCTACTACAAAAGAAGTGGCTAATTCTTTTCTGCATTGAATTGCTGCACGCCCTAAAATCCTACCAAATATTGATATGGTAAGATGGATAATTGACAACCTAAACATTGGGGACAAGAATTTCTTGACCAACAAAGGACCGATGATAGGTTCCTTTAAAGCAGAAGAATTGAAGTTGATGTACGACATCCCAGACCAAGAAAATTTCTACGAAAAATAATTTCTAGCGCAATTTTCCAGTGAGAACAAGATGAAGTCAAATCCAATCAAGCAATGGAGAAGCAACCCAAATAAGCACAAAAATGATTACAAGGGTGTGTATTCTACTGACTCCCTTGTTAGTCCCTACTATTATGTTGTTGCAATTGATGTCTAGGCTCTTTGGTCAGCCTGATACTACCAAATTTTTAGTTGAATGGGTTCCCATAATGGAAGCAGTCGCTGACTATTATATTATGGGTTGGGGAAACATTTTGTCCAACAATATTGCTACTCAAATTTTGTAATATAGGAAAAATTGTTCTATTTCCTCTAAAAAATTTCCTCCATTTTATATGAGTGCTTATATCATGGATTTTGTATGTTTCACTTCACATTTTCTAGCCATGGGTTGGAAATGGACTACCCAAGACCCTCTCCACATTCATGTATATCATAGCATGTTATGGGAGTCAAAATCTAAAAACCATTTTTATAAATTTTTCCATGTATTTATGCTACCTTTTTTTCAAGTTGTGTTAAATGAGAAAGCCCCCAGGTTGTCAAAATAAGATCAAGCTAATTTCTCCTCCATTGGAAAATGGTTTGGAGAATAACTATTTACCTATGTCAGAGTGTTTGGGAGTCTGGCTTGACCACATTTTTTACCGTTATATGTTCTTGATAAGCTTCTCACAAGAGAAGTAGCTTATTAAATTGTTGGCAACTTATTAAGCAAGTTTCTTAAGGAAGATAAGAAAGCATCATGACCATCCTTTCCAATTAATTGTGGTGTTTACGCCTTGGAAAATTATAAGCATGCCATTTTAGATATTGGCCAAATTGAATGTTTGAAATTGTACACAATTTCAAACATACAATACAACCCAAATAAATTTTCTACTGATTTTACCACCCAAGTTAAAAACAAACCTTTTGTACATGAAGATGATGAGTTCGATGAATTATTTGAGTGAGTTGATAATTACTCTACAGTTCAGAAGTTAGCAGCCCTATGCCTCCATCCACAAAAATTTCCAAATTTTAAACAGTACACGAACAAGAGATTAGAAGGAATTTCATTGAAAATGCTAGAAGTATCCCAACCCTTAACACAAAAGGAAAAGGAAAAAGAACCAGCTGTTGGCCCTAAATTTTTATCAAAATTTTCTTATTAATTACACCTAATTTCGATTATATCCAACCCTATACCATCCATATACACCTTATTTTGACCAATTTGTGCATATTTAGGTATATAAATTATGTTTTTAAATTTTTAGATGTTTTTACAAAAAATGGATTTTAAGTGCATTTTTGGACAAAACTAAAAATTCTCGTAATCGATTCATTGAAGTCATACTTGCAAGACACATCGAAACGAATTGAGTACATATTTATAAATCTTGGGAACCAAGGATAGACATGTACCTATTGGTTCGGTCAAACCGAGCTAAAACATAGATGGTCAAAGCTGGTCAAACATGACATGTCATTCAGGGAATCCCTAGGAAATAGGGAAAAATTAGTATTTTGTGGGATTTTCTAGATATTGTGAGATTGGATGGATGAGCTCGACCAAGATAGATGGTATTAGGATAGATATGACTGTTAGAAAAATTTTATTCAAGTTTGTTTCATATTTTTCTATTTAAGCCAAGAACATTGAAGGCATGAACATGTAGAATTTGTATGATTTCACTTTGATATTTCTGAATATTGTGAGTTAATTGGAGAAACTAGTTCTATATATTGAGATTCAAAAAGAAAATTTCAGCACCCATGCCTAGTGCATTAAGCACCTACACTAGGGTGGGGCCCATAGTGCTATTTTTGGTGCATGTCTATTTTAGTTATCCCTTAATTAAGATGGACAATAAACTGTCATCTATTCGCAATGATAACTTGTAATATTTAACTGAGAGTGATAAACTTAGTTAGCTAGTGGATTTCAAGTGAGGTAGTTGGTGAGGCATGCAGAGTAATTCTAGTTGTAACATAGTTTGAAGTGTAGTGGTGCATTAGTTAATGCAGGTTGTAATCAATTTAACTCAGTTAAGTGAGTTAAACTCAGTTGTGCTAGTTGTAACTGAAGATACACTAGTGAGATATCAAGTGAATTAAATATTAATTAATTCACAATAAGTGATCTCACATACAATTCAGTATTTACTATTATTAGTTGCATGCATGTCAGATCTAGTGGAGACCTAGTTGAGATCTAGGTGAAAGGGAAGTTGACTATCAGTTGTAAGATTATTGGGTTGCACACATGCAACCAAACACCCATATGAGTGCCCATGATACTTGCACTGTCAAGGAAGGCCATAATTCCTATATTTTAGGGATATCATTCATCAGGGATTGTGCAAGCAAGGTAGGATGTTCGGAGGCAGTAAATTGGCTAAGTATTGGTCAGTTTTTGCATGATAGTGTGAGACAATTAGTTGAGTACTGGAGGGCTCTTGTGATAATATTTTTGTATGTAATTGTTTCATGGTCCATGTTGAATATAAAATAGAAGATAGTGGGGTTTTGAGCAGCAAGCTTTCCCCGGGAAATTATCTGTGTGTGTTTTATTTGATTCTTCTTTACTTCATGTGATTAGCAATTGTGGTTTTTAATTCCGCAAAAGATTTGTAGAAGAGATTTAGTATTGAACTTTAGTACATTGTTAGATTAGTTGAATCCATGATATAAATGCATGTTGTATAATTTATACATGGTATAAAAGAATAGGAAATTTCAGAAGTGAAGCAAGAGCTGAGTTTGTGACTAGATACAATTCGAATTTGCAGAAAGACTTTCTTTGTTCTATAGCTGATTCAAGGTTGAAATGGCTTTCAATGGATTGAGGTTGGAGTATGCACTCGAGGAAAGATTAAAATATATTTCTTGTAAGGACAGGATGGAGGCAGTACTCGAAGACAATGGCTTGAAGGAATTTATTGACAACGATGTTCCTAAACCCGTTGTGACAGATGCTACAAATCTTGATGCATGGAAAAAGAAAGTGACAAAGGTGAGGAGGATCCTATTGGAGGGAGTACGAGACCACATTATCTCAATCCTCCAAGGGAAAGCCACACCATATGCAATGTTGAAGGCTTTTACAGATCTATTCCAGAGCATCATCAACCATAGGAAATTGGCACTCAAAGATAAACTCAGGAAGATCAAGACGAAGAAGGGCGACTCCATACCAAAATATATAACAAAATTTGTCCAATGTCAGGATGAACTAGGGAGCCTTGGTATAACACTCGCTGATAATGATTTGGTGAGTTTGGCTCTCCTAGAACTTCCCAAGAGTTGGCACAGTTATCAAGACACTTTCAATGGAAGGGAAAAATTGCCAGATTTGGAACAACTATGGTCAGATTTGGTGTAGGAGGAGTTCAAATGGAACACCAAAGATGCATCTTCATCAAAGAATGAAGATGAAGAAGATTGTGCTTTGCCTACAAAGGCCAAGAAGGGGAAGGGGAAGAAATTCCATTCTAAATCCGAGTCCAAGAATGGAAAGAAGCATGACATGTCCAAGGTGAAGTGTTTTCATTGTCAAGAGCATGGGAATTTTTCTACTAACTATCCACAAAAGAAGAAGAAAAAGAAGGCTGGAGGATCTGGAGCTGGTGAGGCCCTTGCCTCATAATTTGAGCTTGAATTCTCATTGATCACATGCATGGTGTCAAGTGCATTTGGATCTGTGTGGTATTTGGATAGTGGCACTTCCTTTCACATGACGGGAGACAAGGAAATTTTTAGTGACTTGGAGGAGAAGGATCTCCAGATGCATATTGAAATGTGCGATGATGGGCGGTACAGTGCTACCAAGATTGCTACCATTACCTTCCAGAGGCAATTAGGTAAACCCTTTCAATTAAAATATGTAATGCATGTACCAGGTTTGAATAAAAAATTAGTCTCAGTCGCAAAGTTGGAGGATAGAGGCTATGATGTTGTTTTTAGTGAAGGAAAAGCTTTCCTGCGACATAAAACAACAATAAAATCCAAGAGGATAGGGATTTAATTTAATAATATCTACAAGTTGGAGGTAGATTGTTGCGCAACAATGATGGGAAAGGCATATCAAGTGGTGAGCCAGGATGAGGACGAACTACGGCACAGGAGATTGGGCCATCTTCACCATGGAGCCTTGAAATCATGCAATAGATTTCTATTGGTCTTCCCAAAAGTACACTTGTGTAGTTAGACACATGCAAGGGATGTGCTATGGGAAAATATGTAATGGCCATGTTTCTTGAGAAGGAAAACTGAGCTTCAGGGATCCTTGAGAGAGTTCACACATATGTGTGTGGACCATTCTCTATTGCTCCAATGGCAAAACATAGTACTATGTATATTTTTTGATGAATTTTATCATGAGTGCTAGATCTTCTTCATGCAGAATAAATATCAGACATTCTCTAAGTTTCTTGAGTTTAAGGCACTGGTGGAGAAAGAGCCGGGGAAGAAAGTGAAGGCTCTTAGGAGCGATAATGGTGGAGAATAAATCTCTAATAGATTCAAGAAATTTTGTAGAAAAGAAGGAATTCAAAGATAACTAATAGTGTCTCATAACCCACAACAAAATGGGGTAGCGGAAAGAAAGAACAGAATGATTGTGGGTGCAGTAAGAATGATGTTGCATGATCAAGGCCTACCAATGCATATGTGGGCAAAAGCATGCAACACTGCGATATTTGTGCAAAAATGTTGTCCTCATAGGATAATTTGCATTAGTACACTTGAAGAGGCTTTCACTGGTAAGAAAAATGATGTTTCACACTTTAATATTTTTGGCTCATCTATTTACGTGAATGTGACCAAGGATGCTAGGAAGAAGCTGGAACCGAGGGTTGAGATCAGGGTTTTTGTGGGGTACACTGAAACACCCCATAATTATCGTGTGTATTTTCCAAACAATAGAATGATTTTTGTGCGACAAGATATAAAATTTTATGAGGATAAATCCATGCAGCTGTCGCTTGAGAGGGAGCTATACTTTCATGTAGAGGAGGAACTGTTGGTTCCTAAGGATGAGCCTCACGATGTGGATCAGCCACATGAGGAGGTTCATGGAGTGGAGGAAAAAACTCATGCACAAGCATCGATCAAAAATGGCAGAAGGCACACCACGGAAGATGATAAATTGAGACTTGATGCTGCAAGGAATGCAGGAGCCCCTACTTCACAGCGCAGACAAAGATAGTTTCTTGACTGATTTACTGCATACATGGATCTTATGAGCAAATGTATTGTGACTGAACCATCTTCCTTTCAGGAATAAGTGTAGCAACTGACTTGGCTTGATGTAATGGTGGACGAGTATGACTCCATTGTCAAGAACAATGCATGGGAGATAGTCCCAAGACCGATCGACAAATCAGTGGTTGGATCAAGATGGTTCTACAAGGTAAAGAAATCTTATGATGGGAGTGTGGAAAAATACAAGGCCATATTTGTGACCTGGGGATTCTCATATATCGAGGGTATATATTATGATGAGACTTTTGCCCTTGTTTCAAGGTACTCTTCCATAAGATCCATCCTTGCACTCTCAGCGTATATGGGCTGGCGCATTCATCATATGGATGTGAAAACTACACTTCTCAATGGGATCATTAAGGAAGAGGTGTAAATAGATCAGCCTGAAGGTTTCGATATCTTCAACAATGATTCACATGTGTGCCGACTCAAAAGGGAACTGTATGGGTTGAAGTAAGCACCCTGTGCTTGGTACACTCAGATAGACAGCTATTTCACCGAATCGGGCTTCACCAAAAGTGAAGCAGATGCAAACCTGTACTAGATTGAGGTTGAGGGTAAGCTATTGATTATTTTTTTGTATGTTGATGATCTAATTTTGACTGGTGATGAGAAACTGATACACTCATGCAAGGAGTATCTTGCAAGGGAGTTAGAAATGAAGGACATGGGACTCCTTCATTATTTCCTTGGATTGGAAATATGACAGTGGGATGGTGAAATTTTTGTGTCTCAAGGCAAGTATGCAAAGGAGATACTGGGTAAGTTTCACATGGAGAGTTGGAAACCCATGGATACTCCTCTTCTTGGAAATTGGAGGAAAGAGGATGCTACTTCTAGAGAGGTAGTGGATGCTACTGTCTACAGGAAGTTAGTTGGTTCACTAATGTATCTTGTGAACACTAGACCAGGCATTTTCTATAGAGTTAACCAACTGATTCAAGCTATGGTCAAGCCTACTAAGATCTTTTTGAAGGCATGTAAGAATGTCCTGAGATACCTAAGGGGAAATTCAGATTACGGTCTATGGTACAAACAGACAGAGGGAGTGAAGCTTCAAGGCTTCACGGATGCAGATTTGGTAGGCAGTCCATCAGAAAAAAAGAGCACATCAGGAGGGATCTTCATCATTGGATCGACATAAGTTTCCTGGTATAGTAGGAAACAATGATCTGTGGCCCTCAATTTAGTAGAAGTGGAATACATGGCAGTAAGACAAGCTACATGTGAGGCTATCTGGATGAGAAATATCTTGGTTGGTTTTTTTGGTTCTTAGATGGACCCGACAGTGATTCATTGTGATAATTAGAGTTGCATTAAACTCTCAATTAATCCCTTATTTCATGATAGTTCCAAGCATATATATATCATGTACCATCATCTTATATATTGTGTGTAGAGAAGGATAATTTTTCTTCAGTACATTCCCACGGAAGATCAGGATGTAGATATTCTTACGAAGGCACTCACCAGGAGAAAATTCTAATACCATAGAGATAGGATCGAGGTGAAGGATAATCCCTTTCTTGTTGAGAGGGAGTATTGTGATTCAACAAGAAATATCAGCACCCATGCCTAGTGCATTAAGCACCTACACTAGGGTGGGGACTATAGTGTTATTTTTGGTGCATGTCTATTTTAGTTATCCCTTAGTTAAGATGGACAATAAACTGTAATCTATTCTCAATGATAACTTGTAATAGTTAACTGAGAGTGATAAACTCAGTTAGCTAGTGGATTTTGAGTTAGAGGTAGTTGGTAAGGCATGTAAATTAATTCTAGTTGTAACAGAGTTCGAAGTGTAGTGGTGCATCAATTAATGTAGGTTGTAATCATTTTAACTCAGTTAAGTGAGTTAAACTTAGTTGTGCTAGTTGTAACTGAAGATACAATAGTGAGAGATCAAGTGAATTAAATATTAATTAATTTACAATAAGTGATCTCACATGCAACTAAGGATTTACTATTATTAGCTGCACGCATGTCAAATCCAGTGGAGACCCAGTTGAGATCTAGGTGAAAGGGAAGTTGATTATCAATTGTAAGATTATTGGGTTGCACACATTCAACCAAACACCCATTGGAGTGCCCATGATACTTGCGAAGTCAAGGAAGGCCATAATTCCTATGTTTTAGGGATTGCATTCATCAGGGATTGAACAAGCAAGGCAGGCTGTCTCAAGGCAGTAAATTTCCTAAGTATTGTTCAGTTTTTACATGACAATGTGAGACAATTAGCTGAGTACAAGAGGGATATTGTGAGAAGAGTTTTGTATTTAATTGTTTCATGATCAATGCTGAATATACAATAGAATATAGTGGGGCTTTGGGCAGCAATCTTTCCCTGAGAAATTATATGTGTTGTGTTTGATTTGATTCTTCTTTAATTCATGTGATTAGTGATTGTGTTTTTAATTCCGCAAAATATTTGTAGAAGTGATTCAGTATTTAACTTTAGTAGTGAATCCATGATATACATGCATTTTGTATAATTTCTACACTATCTTATTTTAGTTTTTGAATGTGTTGAATGATTGATTGAGTTCTAGTAGCTGAGAAGTACTTTTAGTGTGCAAGGCAAGGGTGGAGGGCCCCCACACCGAGCTAAGTGCACTTTCTTGTTAATTTAGTTGAAATTTCATAAACTAGTTTTGCTTCATGTTTACTTAGTTATTTAGATGTATGATGATTTATTATGTTTGCTGATGAATCTTAGTTTAAATTCTAATTTTCATATGAAGGGTCAAGCTAGTGTTTAAGTTAAACTCTCCTTCTATCTAATCAAAGAATAGTAACAAGAATTCATCTTCCTTTATTTTGTTTAAGTTATTTTCTGAATTTCCAGTTTTCATACAATGGTATTAATGATGAAAAAAATTATAAAGAAGGACAACATGGACCTCCTTAGTTAGGAGCCTCTTCTCTTATTCTTTTATGCATCTTAAGCTATTTTTCATCAGTGATTTTGATTTTTGTTCATGAAGTAATATTGTAGAGAAGGTCAACCTGGTTCTCCTAAGTTAGGAGCCTCTTCTTCTGCTTATTACATATTGAATTAAAAATTATTTAGTTAAATTTATATTTTTAATATGCATTTCCTTCAGTTTCTATAATTTTTCTTCTAAAATTAACTGTAGTTGAAATCCATATATTTTGGACATGCTTCGTAGTTTTACAAACCTGGATTGATAATTAAATACTTGTGTTAGTTTCCCCAGTGAACTGACCCAACATTTTTGGCACCGTTGTCGGGGAAGCATATTTCAAAGTAGTAAAATATGAAGATTAAAAAAAAAACATAGTTTTTCTTTTAGTTATGTTTCTTTATTCCTAGAGATAGAGATATGAAAGGTATATTCATTAAACTAAAACCCCCAACAGTTCAACCATCCATAGGGGCACGACCATCAGGACTAACAACACTAGTTGTTGGGAGACCAACTCTAGAGGAGTTGGAAGAAAAACAAAGATCAGGACAAAGATTGACTCTAATTGAAAGACATACCTTGTTAGCCTGGGAAGTAAATAGGAAGAAATAACCAAAAGAAATCCCTTTCAAAGAGAGACAAAAGGAAACAAGAAAACCAACTTTTGAACAATTCGAACAACCTATCCTTGAACAAATTAAGATAGTTGAGGAAACACCAAATCAGCCTCATATTGAAACATTACAAATTTCTGAACAGGAAATGACTAAAGAAGGAGAAGGATCTAATATGCCACTTATGACTCCAGAACAAAGACTTCAATATGAGAGACAACAAAAAGAATGACAAAGAAAAATAGAGGAAGAAATGAGAATATAAGAAGAGAGAAAAAGAGAGAAAGAGAAAAGAATAGAAGCGGAAAGAAGAAGAGAAGGAGAAACAAAAAGAGAGTATGATAACAAAAGACTACATGATATCAAACAAGACAATGATAAAGAAGCTACCTTTGACTTCCCAATATTAGACACAAAAGCAATACTAGGAGAAGAAGTGAAAATGAAAAACATTCCACCTTCTTTGTTGCCAAAATTTTATGGAATGTCAACAGAGAATCCTGACTCATTTATGTTTGAATTTGATATCTTATTTAGAACTTATGGATACACAGATGACACACACAAGCTTTGTCTCTTTCCTGCTACTTTGAAAGAAACAACATTAAAATGGTTTATGGGTTTAGGAGAACATACCATTGCTTCTTGGGATGACATGAAGAGAATTTTTCTTAAAAAGTATCAAGCCTATTGCAGGGCTATAGACTTAAAAGAAGGTATTTTCAGAATGACACAACAAGAAGATGAAATTTTGGAGGAGTACTTAGAAATATTTCTCTACAACCTACAAAAATCCAAACAACATTATCTGAATCCCGATACCATCCGCAAAATTTTTCTTAAAGGTATCAGAGATGAATACTTATATATTCTCAATGTGATGGGAAAAGGAGATATATCAAACCTACCATTTGATGAGATTGATGAACTATGTCAAAAATATTCTAGGGGAAAATAAAAAATTGGAAAAAAGGATGTTACATCAAGAGCTTCCAAATCTACAACAAGTGGAGCAACAAGCGCATAAATAGGAAGTTTAATAGAAAATTTTAAAACTGGTCTTTTAAGCACTTATGGAACACAAGTTGGTGTCTTAAAACCAAATAAGAAGAAATAATAACAAGATCAAATCTTATATATATTTTTTCCAAAGTGTAGGAAGAAACATCCACTTAGAGAATGTCCTTTGGATAGTATACAAGTGTGTGGACTTTGTACAGAGAATCATGCAACTAAAAATTTTCCAAAACTGAAAGAATTGCAAATGGAATAAGTAAAAGGGATAGATTCTCTTTACTATATGGAATTAAGGGGACCTTGGAAACCAAGGATGTCTCAACAATTCCCTCAACAAAACCCCCTGAATTATCAGTATCCTCCTCGAAATTCATGGAATACTCCAATGCCATGGCAAGCTTGGCATCCACAACAATACCAAAACCAACCTACATAAGGTTGGAGAGGATATAGTTATGGAAACCATCCACCTCAACAAATGTATCCTCAGTAGTACTAACGGCCATATTAATAGCCATACCAATAACAATATCCTCAACAACCATTCCAATACCAACAATTCCAGCAACATCCTCAACCAATGCCATTTCCACCACAAAATCCTGCACCATTGCTAACTCAACCTCAGTAGCTTCAGCTGCCTTCTAGCTAACCACATCCTATACCAACTTAGCTTCCAGTTCAGCCAGTATCAAATCCAAGTAACAAAGTGGATAAACAAGAATACAATGTGAAAGAAGAAACATATTTTCCTACATATTCTATTCTTCCCATCCAAGATGTCCACTTAAGGTCTAGGAAAGTGTTACACAAATATTCTCCACCTATCATAGAAGAAAAACTAAAAAAGGAGAAAAAACTGAAAGATCTCAACCAGGAAATGAAATTCATAAAGGGAAAACTATTATGGCTCAAACACCACCCTATCCATAGAGGTTAGTAGAGCAGAAAATTCCAATGTCTCTTCCTGAATTTGATATTTTGGATGAATTAAAGAATTCTTATGTCAAAAATCCTTTGTTACAAGCTATAAAAGATATTCCAATTTATGCAAAAACAATAAAGGATTTATGCATCAGGAAAACTAGCAGAAGAAAAAGATATCCACCCACAATCTAGGTCATTGGAAAATTAGCTAGTATCATGTCTACAAAAACAACAATTGAAAAATATATTGACCCTAGGATCAATATGGTTACCATTTCAATCAATAATTTTTCAATTCCAAACACTTTAATAGATTTGGGAGCAGCTATAAATTTTATGACTACAAAAACTATGAAACACTTGAAATTGCAGAATATTAGACCTACTACTACAATTTTGGAGCTTGCAAATAGATCTAAAGTTGTACCAGAGGGAATATTAGAAGATATCATTGTTTCTTTTGATTCAAGGGAGTATCTTGTAGACTTTCTAATCTTGCAACAAAATACAAATTTAGGAGTCTATCCTTTAATTCTAGGCAAACCATGGCTAGCCACAGTAGATGCCTTCATTGGATGTAGATCAGAAAGTATTATCATAACACACAGAGATGAAAGGAAACATGTTACACTTTATCCTCTAGCATAATATCCTTCTTTATTATCATGGCTTAATGAACAAAAAAAACAAGAAACTCAATCTGTTCTCAGTATCAATCAAGTCTATAATTTTAGAGAATAGGAAGAAAATGAGGATCTATTAGACCTTTTCATCTCAGAACCTGATATTTTAGAGCAGCTTAGAATAACCAAATATGAAGCTGCAAGTCATCTTTTAAATCAATGTTTCTAGGAAAATTGTACTATTCAATCCTTTCAAACTTCATTTGAAATTATTTTTCATGTTAACTCAATTACCAATTCACAGAGTAAAATCATCGAAATCAGTTCTGAAAGGAATTCGGATATTGGTAATAATTTACAATCATCATAAGAACAAGAGGTAATAGAATTAATACATAAATACTCAAAATATTTTCCCTAGGATTACACATACATGCAAGGGATTCATCCAAAGACATGTATTCACCACATCTACACTGATGATCATATCAAACCAGTGAGACAACCACAAAGAAGAATGAATCCTATGATGAAAGAAACAGTGAAAGAGGAATTGCAGAAATTGTTACAAGTTGGATTCATCTATCCTATTTCTGATAGTCAATGGGTTTCTCCCTTAGTTGTTGCACCAAAGAAAAATGGAAAGTGGAGGATATGTGTAGACTATAGGGAGCTGAATAAAGCCACATTAAAATATCATTTATTGTTACCATTTATTGACCAATTACTAGATTCATTAGCTGAGATGAAATTATTTTCTTTTCTTGATGGATTTAATGGATACAATTAAATTAAGATAACATTGGAAGACTAGGATAAAACCACATTTACTTGTCCATGGGGAACATATTCATATAATTGTTTTCCCTTTGGGCTATGCAATGCACATGCTACTTTTCAGAGAGAAGTCCTTGCAACCTTTGCTGATCTAATCCATGAATGTGTAGAGGTCTACATGGATGATTTCACTGTATATGGAGGAATATTTGACTATTGTTTGAAAAATCTTGAAAAAGTTTTGAAAATATGCATAGAGACAAATCTATCCCTCAGTAATGAAAAATGCTTCATGTTGTTAATTGAAGGGATAGTGTTGGGACACCATATTTCTTCTTCAGGAATCAAGGTGGACCCTGCAAAAATACAAGTCATTGTGAATTTAATGCCACCAAAAACACAAAAGGAAGTAAGGAGTTTCTTGGGATATGTAGGCTATTGTAGGAGATTCATCGAAAATTTCAGTAAAATAGCTCTACTTCTATTCAAGTTACTTGCAAAAGATGTTGAATTCCAATGGAAAAATAATTGTCAAAATACATTTCAAATATTAAAAAAAATTGTCAGTTGCACCCATTATTCAAGGACCAAACTGGTCATTTCCATTTCATATATCTACTGATGCATATGACACAACTATAGCAGCATCACTTGGATAGAAGGAAAATTAGTTCATTTATGCCATATACTTCATAAGAAAAAATTTAAAACCAGCAAAATTGAACTATACAGTCACAGAAAAATAAATGTTAGTTGTAGTGCATGCAATTAATAAGTTTAGGCATTACATAACAGGTTATCAAGTATTCATTCACACATATCATTCAGCCATAATATACTTAATGAACAAAGAAATTACAAATGGAATAATTATTAGATGGTTGTTATTGATGCAAGAATTTAACATCACTGTACAATATCGACCAGGTAAGGATAATCAAGTAGCAGACTTTCTATCAAGGCTTCATTCACTTGGTGATCCAAATCTTGTTTCAGATAATTTTCCAGATGAACATTTATTTGCTATAATTGTTAAAACTCCATGGTTTACAGATGTAGCCAACTATTTATTATCTAGAATACTATCATCCCATTACACAAATAAACAGAAAATAAAGATAATTAGAGAAAGTGTTAGATATAGTTGGGTCAATGGTAACCTCTTTTATACTAGTTCTAATATATTAATAAGAAAATGTGTTAGAGAATACGAGATTCTAGATATTTTGAAATCATTTCATGACGAGCTATGTGGTGGTCATTTTGCATACAAGTGGACAACATACAAGGTGCTCAAACTTGGCTACTACTCGCCAACAATCTTCAAGGATTCCAAAGCCTATGTTAAGAGATGTGACAACTTTAAAAGAAATGAAGACCCGTGGTATCAGATGAAATGCCATTAAAGCCACAAGTACTCATAGAACCATTTGAGCAATGGGATCTGGACTTTGTGGGACCAATAAACCCACCTTGAAATGGAAAGAAGTACATTCTAGTATGTACAGATTATGTTACTAAGTGGTGGAGGGAAAGGAAGTGGTAAGAAAAATAGAAGAAACAATGGTTTCTTTTCTATTTGAGGAAATATTTGTAAGGTTTGGAGTTACGAGACAAATTGTTATATAATATGGAGAAAAATTTACCTCCAAAGTTGTAAGGGATCTTACAGAAAAGTATAAAATCAAATGAATAATATTTACTCCATACCATCCCCAAGAAAATGGACAAGTGGAGTCCACTAGCAAATTTTTGGAGAATATCATGACAAAAACTATATAGATGAATAGAAAGGACTGGTCGAAAAAGTTAAGATATGCACTATGGGCATACAGGATCACATGGAAGAACACAACTAGATTCATTCCATATCAGTTGGTATATGGTAACAAAGTCATGTTACCCATTGAATTTCAAATTCATACATATAAAATTGCAGCAAAATTGGGAATGGAACTATCTGAAGCACAACAACAATGAGTGATGCAATTAAATGAACTGGATGAAATAATACAATAAGCAATAGAGCATACATCTCTAGCACAAGAACAAAGAATAAAATGGCATGACAGATTAATTAAAATAAAGTTTTTCATAAAGGAGACTAGGAACTATTTTTTGACTCCAAGTTTAAGGATTTCAAATAAAAGTTTACAACTCATTGGCTTGGGCCATATGAGATATAAGAGATCTTTGAAAATGGAGCATTCAAAATAAAAAGAATCGATGAAGCATCAATTTCATTGTTAGTAATGGACATAGGCTTAAATTCTACAATAAGCCTATCAACAAACAAGATTTTTTGAAAAGAATTTCAACAAAAACTGATATGGAAATAATGGAACAACATAGTGATATTCTTTCCTTAATTGCAAAAAAAAAAAAAAGGTTTTGTTGTGATAATCCAAGAGACTGGCACAATAAAAACTCGAATTCATATCGGAAAACCAATGTGTTTTGCCAATATGAATTCACTATTTTGTTTTGTTTTTACTTCATTTTGATTTTCCAGAAATAATCCTCCAAGAAATGCAAGACTTGAGGACAAGTCTTAAATTAAGCAAGGGGGAAGTTCGTAATAAAACTATGAAAATAGTTTTAGCAGCTGTATTGTATAAGGGACATGAATTACATGTCAGAAGGGACCTAAAACATCATAAAAATATCATGCAGAAGGGAGTTGAATTACATGACAGAAGCAACCTGAAACATTGTTGAAAATATCATGCAGAAGGGATCTGAAACATTATTTACAATGTCACTGGAGAAGGGACCTGAAGTACATGTCAGAAGGGAACTTGAACATCATTTACAAATTTCAGAAGGGACCTGAACAACATCAACATTCAAGGAAACTGAATCAATATCAGATGAAAAAACATGAAAGAAAAAACAAGTCTCTACATTCCATCAAAATTTATATTTGAAGAACCATCATTATGATCATGAGGACATTGTCAACTTTCAACCAATATTTTTATCAAATGACATCATCAATTAGTATTGAAATCAAACTATTTTATAGGAGTACAAGTATAGTAAGTGTAAAAAAAAATATCTTAAAATCTCGATTTTTTAAATTTTTTCTAGAAATTGTTAAAACTAATTTAACTTGATATACATTCAATTACACTTACCACTTTACATTTTTATTACCTATATCCTACCTACATTCCACATAAAACAAAACATTATCTTCATTATCCTACCCATCATAATAATATTTCATTCATAATCCTATTATTCCCTGCAAAATTCCTATTCATTATCCTTTCCTACATTAACCCCATTCCTATTCATCATTCCACATACCTTTACATTAATCCCAAACATTTTTTTAAGCATATTGGTCAAAAATATAGGACTCAATATTCTTCCCTTAAGGAATTTTGGTTGACCTACAAAAATAAAAAACCACATAAGGTTAGTGTCATAATGAAAAAATATAATTTTAAAATGACCTATCCTATGGTAATTTTAAAATAAATTAAGAAAAGTGCATAAAAATAACAAAACCTAAGGTATGGAATGATCACAATATGCAAACATGTCATATGACAAAAACCTAAGGTATGAGCACAATATGCAAATATGATAAAGCCTAAGTGTGAAAATGCAAATCCAATGCAACGAAGGACATGAAATTATGATGAATACAAACTAAGGTGTGGGCATGAAACATAATGTGGCTGTGAATGAAAAAATAAATGAAAAAGAACGTGGGGATATGGTGACAAGACGTGTATAGACACCGTGGAGAAAGGACAGTGTACAAGACAAAGGAACGCAACCACAGAGGTATGTGAGTCAGAAGGTCGGCATATGAAATGGTCAACATATTTCAAAAACACTGTGTAGTGCCACATTCAAACCCAGTGCAAAACTACTGTAAGCCTTCACCATTAAAATGAGAAGAGCTCTGTGATTGTGTTTTCTTTCACCATCATGACCATATTCAGGCTCAGGAATAAGAGGAAAACGATGTGAAAACACATGCACGTGCTTGGCACCTCCTGAAAGACAAAATTAAGAAGAAAACACATAGAAGAGGCTGCGGGAAAAGCCAAAGAAGCTTGAGCCGAGAGAGAGTAGCATAAGAAATAGCAAAGAAGTGTGGAGAAAGAAGAAGGATGTGCATTTATTTTAATGAAGATTGAAGGCTGACATCTCTGTTCGTCGAGTTGATTGAACAGTCCAACAAGCTGCAGAAATTTAGTAAAGTGAATATGTAAGGATTGAGTTCGGATTTTCTTCATTGTTGAACAGATTTTAGGGATAGTGAATCTCAGGATTATGTTGTTGAAAAATGAGTCGAACTCCAGTTATAAATTCAGGTCTTTTCCACCATTAAGCTCGACTCTGACACCTATGAAATATGTGAATCTTTAAGATGACTGGAGGGATTTTTAACTGAAGTAGCATTGCATAAACACAGGAGCACGAGGTTGAACTCATAGATGTATCTAAGATTTCTCCAGATCAGGTAAACCAAAATCAAAATTCTCCATAAATAGCCGCGAAGTTGCCACGTTAAAAAAAAAGCAGAGTTTTACACAGTGTGTGATTTTTGAAAAACACAATGAGTTATTTCTTGTTGTTTTATACAAACAATGAGCCAAATTTGTTTCAATTTCAAATAGACAGTGAGAATTTATCTCTGTAGAAGATGGATCGAGCATGAATTCATGAGAAATAGGACAATGTAGGATGATTTTTTATTATTATTACAAAATGAATTTCGTTTTAGAGGCAGAGAATTTATTTCTACACCAAAAAAAAAGATGAATTTTTCTTTGAGAATTTGATAAAATAGAGATTGAAAAATGGGATATAGAGGAATAAAAACATTTTAACAATGTTTTTGTGATATTTATACATAAAGAAAAATTGTTTTTATTATTTTTTGAAAGCAGTGGACTCATTCTTGTAGTAGAACAGAGGTTGAAGAAGATTCACAAGTCAAATAATTTCATTTATTTTGAGGAGCTTCAGAGAAGAGGTAATCTTAATTGTCATGAATAAAATGCATGAATAAATCGAAAAATGTGTGTGTGTGTGAATTTTTAGTTATGATGAGAATTTTGATAGTACACGGGCAAATAAATTTCTTTACATAGCACATGGACACCAGAATAAATCCAAATGAATTCCAGATAGAGAATTGGGAAAAGGAGACTATAGAAAAACTGTATCAAACTAGACTGATAGGCTTCCTACAAAAATTTAATGGGCAAAATGAAAGTATCACTAAGGAATTCATAACCAATTATGCACATGAAAAAACCATGGTGGGGAACCTATCTATTCCATTAAGCCCAGAATTCATTTCTAAGGCTCTAGATCTTCCACTTTCAGGAGAACAATACCATAAGGGCTTACACTTCAAAGACAAAGGGTAGACTTTCTTCTTGGAAAACATAGAAAAGGATCATTTGATAGGACAAAGGGCATCCCAAGTGAGTGTTTCAATGAACCATGGGTAGAATTTGTGTTAGTCATACAAAGAGTTTTCACATGTGATACCAGGTACTGTGTAGTACACCTTTACCACATCAGACTACTCCAACACATAAAGGGAGAAGTAAAAATCAATCTACCATAATTCTCCAAGAAATTTTTTAAAATGATAGAGTGTGAAAAATGAGAGTAAAACCAAAGAAAAAAAATATATACCACCAGGGGCTTATTAAAATTCTTGTATAATATCAAGTGAAAAGAAAGGGTTCAGTGTGGAAGGAATTTTTAGCCCCACATCATTTTGAGGAACAAGTAATAGAGGATAGATTAAAACTAGTTCATGAGACAAGAAGCATAATGAACTCTCCCTTCTATCCTAGGACAAGGTCCAAGAAACAACAAGATATTATCATGGTTGAAAGGGAAACGCCTGTTCTATCTATTCCTAGGAGACATAGGAGGAAAATTCAAGAAGAAACAAGTAGCAAAGAAAAAGATCCTGAAGTACAAGTTGTTGAACCACCTCCCACAACAAAACAAATTGATAAAACCATTGAGAAAATGCAAAGAGAAGTCTATGAGTAACCTATGGATTAGGATTCATACTTTGAAAATGTTGAATTAGGAGCCACCTCATTTGCCAAATATATAAGAGAAGAGGAGAGAGAGTTTCACCTTAACAAGATAAAAGAGTTAACACATAAATTGGAGGTCAACAGAATTCTAGAAAGGAATTTGATAAAGGAAAACAAGATGTACAAGAAAAAAGAATGAAAAATTGATCAAATGAAATGAAAAGTTGAATGAGAAAGTTGGAAAACTAGAAACAAATAATACTCTTCTTTCCAAGCAAGCTTATAGGTGGCTTATTGACCAAACACACGGAAGTACAAGTATGAGAGACAGAAAGTCATGGCTAAAATTTACAAGGGAGAACAGTATAAAGGAATTGATTGTATCCTAAAATTAGCATAGCAAGAGGCATCAGGATCAGGTACAGTGGGTATATCAGAGATCAAAAGGTCCAAGAGGAAAAAACAAGCATGAGGACATGCTTGCAAATCAGCAAGGGGGAGATGTTGGCCCTCCTTTCTGATCAAATTTTGCTTATTAAATACACCTAATTTCCATTATATCAAACCATATACCATCCATATACACCTTATTTTGACCAATTTATTCATATTCAGTTATATAAATTATGTTTTTCAAATTTTAGATGTTTTTACAAAAAATGGATTTTAAGTGCATTTTTCGACATAACTAAAAATTCCCGTAATGGCTTCATTGAAGTCATACTTGCAGGACACTTGGGAAAAAAATGAGCATATATTTAGAAATATTTGGAACCAAGGATGGATATGTACCTATTGGTTCAGTCAAACTAAGCTAAAACAGACCTGGTCAAAGCTAGCCAAATGCGACTTGCCATTCAGGAAATCCCTAAGAAATAGGCCAAAATTAGTATTTTGTGGGATTTTCAAGAAAATTGTGAGATTGGATGGATGAGATCGACCAAGATAGATGGTACTAAGATATATATCATTGTTAGAGACATTTTAGTCAAGTTTGTTTCATATTTTTCTATTTAAGCCAAGAACATTGAATGCATGAACACGTAGAATTTGTATGATTTCACTTTGAGATTTATAAATATTATGAGTTAATTGGAAAAACCAGTTCTATATTCTTTCTGGTGTTCAATGTGGTGAATGATTGATTGAGTTCCAGTAGCTAAGAAGTACTTTCAGTGTGCAAGGCAAGGGTGGAGGTCCCCCACACCGAGCTAAGTGCACTTTCTGGTTAATTTAGCTGCAATTGCATAAACAATTTTTGTTTCATGTTTACTCAGTTATTTAGATGTATGATGATTTATTATTCTTTCTGATGAATCTTAGTTTAAATTCTAATTTTCATATGAAGAGTCAAGCTAATGTTTAAGTTAAACTCTCCTTCTATCTAATCAAATAATGGTAAATAGAATTCATCTTCCTTTCTTTTGTTTAAGTTATTTTCCGAATTTCCATTTTTCATACAATGGTATTAATGATTAATAAAATTATAAATAAGAACAACATAGACCTCCTTAGTTAGGAGCTCCTTATATTATTCTTTTGTGCATCTTAAACTATTGTTCATTAGTGATTTTGATTTCTGTTCATGAAGTAGTATTATAGAGAAGGTCAACTTGGTTCTCCTAAGTTAGGAGTCTCTTCTTCTTCTTATTACATATTGAATTAGAAATTATTTAGTTAAATTTTATATTTATAATATGAATTTCCTTTAAGTGCTATAATTTATCTTCTAAAATTGACTATAGCTGAAATCCATATATTTTTGACATGCTTCCAAGTTTTACAAACCAGGATTGATAATTAAATACTTTTGTTAGTTTATCTAGTAACCCGACCCAACACCGTCACCTAAGGATACTAAATTACTTAGTAAAATTGAATTCAAACCATGGAATTATATTTCCCAAGTAATTTGAATGATGTCTGGAAGGATTTTAACCAAAAACTCCAAGGAGACCAAGAAGAGATGATTAATGGTCATCAATAGATTGTGAAAATGCCTCAAATTAAAAGTCAAGGCCCGTTCACCGCTGGGTCCTCTAACAAGTTAGTTAGCATAGAAGTGGAATTCATCATGGCCTTCCCCACTACAAAAATTGTAGTCAAAATTGAGGAAATACATCCTCTGAATATATTCCATAGTCCTAAACATAAAGTAGTTATGCGCAGACAAAGAAAAATAATAAGAACAGAGCAATATCAACTCCTTGTCCCAGGAGATGTTTCAATGATTTTTTTTTGGAAAGATTCACAAGAATATCCTTCTCAGGATCTAATTCATGTGACCCAGTTCATAGGAGCTTATGCATTTGAAAATATAGATAAATATTTTGAGGTTCAACAATTTATGAAGGAAAGGATGTAAGAATCATCCAATTATAATATGAGCTATAGGCAGAGAAGCATAATGTCAAACAAAAACTACAGGTACAGGTAACACAACCCCAAGAGAGCATTGACCAGTTGAAGATTCAACACCTAACTGAAATCAGTTCAAAGGACACTCAAATTCATCAATTGCAGTTTACTATAGAGAAATTGAAAGATAATCCAAAGATAGATGAATTTAGAAAAAGAAACATTGGAACTAAATACCCTACTAGTAGAGTAGCAAGTTATTTTTTGTCAAAAGTTGTTAAACATCCTTGAATTATGTGAGCAAAGCAATTCAATGATGAATCGAATATCAGACTAGAGGATCAGTTTCGATGATATTGGTGATAAAGTTTAACAGTATGTCACCTGGCAGGATACTACCGATGGCCGAAAGGCCAACTTGTCCAAGATTGAGGACTCTAAAAAGGAAATATTTTTTACTGACTAGGACATACAATTGAAACATTTTGAAAGAGCCATCTGCAAAGAAAAATATGTGGCTAACAACATTGTTAAAAATGTCAGTCAAAATCTCATTGCTGCCAATCTTATTGATAGATTCCCTCCCGGTTCACTTCCTATTGTGAAATATTTGATAAGGCAATGGAAATAAGTTTCAAAGGTAAAATTGGAAAACATGAGAAATTTGGAAAAACTATATTGGGATAAGTATTGGAGATACTTGGTAAAGCCACATAGCTAATGACTTATGCTACATTGTCTTACAAATACTTCCTCCTACATGTTGCCTCCACTTTTAGATGCGGTTTTTACTGGATAAATACGTATCAGGCCAGGCCAACCTCCTGAGGTTAATCCTATTCTTAACATCCTTCAGCTAAAGGAACAAATGAATGATGAGACGGTAAGACAACCATCAAGCAAGTCACCCCTTTAAATTATGTTTCTATTTAATTTTCCCTTAATTTAAGGAGAGTTGTTTAAACCTCCTTAACTTTTATTGTAATTACTATTTTTAAGGCTTTCTATTTTATTATATAAAATCCTTCATGTATTTTAAGAAGGGGTCCTGATATTTTGAAAGGAAGAATTTACAAAAGTCACACTTTTGTACTCTTAAAGTTTTCTTAATAAAAAGGGCTGGACCAAATACTGTTTCTCAAATGAGAAGAGTTAGCGTATACATGGTACTTTTATCCTATATGTTATATTTTTGTTTTAGGTGAGAAATGGTTAATTTTTCTTATGGTGTTTTGTTTCATGTATGTATTTGAAAATAGTCAGGTGCTAAATCACTTTTGAACATGTTAGATTGTTATCGTTTGGTACATATTAAATACATGTAGTAAATAGTTGCGATATAGCCTTAGTTAATTGATTTAATTAAATCAATTGTTTCAAATTTTTTTCATATCTATAAGTGTTTGTACAATATTTATTTTCATTTGTTGAAAGATCATCTTTATAAATCGCACAGAGAATATAATTCATCCCGAGATACATATAGATAGATATATCATTTACTTCAAGCTTTCTATCACTCCCATCTACCAAGTTACAGATAGTTATAATACCATCGATTCACCCAATTATATTTCACTGGGAAATTGGTCCCATAAATTCAGTCGGAGCCACCATACCAAACGGAAAAGGGATGATTTTTAAGTCCTTGGCTGGGTGGTTTTCCCTGATGTTGTTGCACTGATTTTTGGGGCCTCAACAGAGCGCTAGTATTCAAGGACCTGAAATCAATTATCCCACCATTAATAAAAAATATTACATGATATACAAGGTGGTGAAGATATTTTGACCCTATCTCTTGAAAAATTGCTGCATTATCTTTGTTTCGCACTCAGCAGTCAAATCACTATTTTCTCAACAAGAGCCGGGTGAGAGAAGAGAAAAGTGGATGAATGGTTTAAATGAGTATGATTTATATTTCAAGCTAGTTCATACAATCAAGGGCCACAATTTGTGTCAACTAGAAACATAATCAGTGGATGAAAAAGAAGAAGAAGATCCCACTGGAAGGGAGCAGGAGATTGAAATGCATAATCTAGAGCGAACTCCAAATATTATCATGAACTATTGGTACATAGATGTGCACCAATACCTTGAGCACAAAAATGTGCCCTCCCATTTATCTACATCGAAAAAGAGGGAACTTAGACTCAAAGAATTATATTATCAGTTGGTGCATGGGGTGATTTTCAGAAAGCACCCTAATGGAGTATACATGAAATGCTTAGAAGCGCATGATTTAGAGAAATTATTGCATGATCTCCATGAAGGAATAGCCGAGGGACATTTCATAGATAACACAAATTCACATAGGGTTATGTGGATCAGTTTCTTTTGGCCTACATTATTCAAATATGCTCACACTTGTGCCCGAAAATGTCTGGTCTGTCAAAGGTGTTTCGACTAAAACAAGAAGTGAGCCACCCCATTGCATCCTATCACAGTGGAAGAACCATTTCAATAGTGGGGCTCGTATGTCATTGGAAAAAAATTTGCGCATTCGTCAAAGCTACATCACTATAATCTCACTACTATAGACTAATTTACACAGTGGACAAGAGTAGTTACTCTTAAGCAAGTGAATGACAAGGAAGTCATCAAATTCCTTAAAAAAAAATTCGTTTTCAGGTTCAACATTCGTACTTTACTTTCTTTCAATAATGTGACATATTTTTCAATGGTAAAATTATGTGTTTTGCATTACAAAATGGAATTATATTGAAATATTCAGCTTACTACTATTTGTAGGTAAATGGTCTTGCTGAGTCCACAAATATAATAAAAAAATAACATATTATCTTAACAGAGGAAATGGAACTCCACTTTGGTAAATGCTTTATGAGTTGACCGATTCATGCCAAAACCCTCTCTGAACACCTCCCCCTATTTCCTGGTGTATGGAAAAGAATCCATCCTCCCTTCTAACATTTACTTGCCTGCTCTCCAACTTTCACAAGAATCCCAAGGAAAGGCATGCTTATTAGTTTAGATTAGGATGGACACTCTGAAAAAGTTATAGGAAGAAAGATTGAAAGAAAAAGAAGAATTTTCTCTTCATAAGGGTCGAATCAAGAGCTGGTTCAACAAGAAGCCTACAGGGAATAATAACTTCAGTGTGGGTGACTTATTCTTGAAGTGGGAGAAATCCCACAAAGACAAGGGAAAAAATACTAACTTTGAATCCTTGTGGATTGGACGATTCATGATTCACGAAAATCTTGGCCAACACACATATTGTCTTGAATCACTTGACGAGAAGATTGGCTTTCTCCTTGTCAATGGCCAAGACTTAAGAAAATATTTTCAGTGATGATCTGGGGATATGCCTTACACTATATACATAGTATTTTCTTTTTCATTTCATTTTTGTTTTCTTTCTTCATGTGAATAATTTTTGTGCACGAACATGTTTTTGACTTCTTAGTAGGTGTGTGGATGAAGTCTAAAGATTATTGTGACACTTCAACATTTGGATAAACCTTTGGTCCATCTTCCTTGTGTTGGTTATATCTTTTGTTTGATGAATCTCTGATGGAAAATATGATCCGTTTGTGAGGAGAGTTTTGGTTAAACCATGAAATTGTGTCTACTCGGGAAACCTTATGCCTACATTTGGTTCTTTATGTTTTGTTTTTTTCATGTTTATCCAAGTAGTAAAGGAGGAGAAGGGGAAAAATATAAACGAGAAAACCTAAATCAGAGGTTTCTATATACTTCTTTGAATGAAAAACATCTTTTACTCTCAATAAGTTGATATCCCTCTTCCACCCATAAAATGAATAAGTTCCAATGCACAGTCCTATAAAAAAAATTCGAAAGAAGATAAAGGCTTCCTACGTAGAGAGGTGAATCAAGAAACTATGTCGGCATACTAACCAACCTCACTGGTAGTGGAGCAATGTCTGTGTTCCATAGTGACTTCGTTGGGTACTATCCAGGTTTGCTGGCAGTGGAGCAACACCAAAGATGGAAAATTATACTCTGAAAATATTAAGCTCGCGAACTTAACTACCCTTCCAAACCCGAAACATTTTGATATTGCTAATGTTATGTTCAACCAAGAAGGTATAAAGGGGACCATGTCTATTCAAGGGGTAAGTGGTGAGACGAAAGTAATCTACATGATGAAACAATACTCCCAGAAGAACCAAGCCCTTGCACGAAAGATTTAACCAAACCAAAGAAGCTGGAATTCTACCAGTGTGTTGCCAAGTGTTGTTGCTGCTACAACATGCTCCAAAAAATTTTCCTACGCTTAATTTCAGAGCCTTCCTTTGTCTTTCATATTTCCATTGAAAAAATTGTAACTCATTTCATGTGTTTTAGTGAAGTGTTTTGCTCCCTTTCACATGATAGGAAAAATGTCACCTTTTCACATGTTAGTAGTTGCACAATGTATACAAGCACGTTTTGGTGGTTTCAAGAGGTTATAATTGTGTAAATGAGTTGTGATATCCACGTAAGAATCTGTCACATTCATTTTGAAATTTTTAAGAATTGTTGCACAAGTGTCGTCACAATATTCACAAAGTGTATCTTAAGTCATAAGTTGTCATAAAGCTGTCACACTAATGGAAATGCATTATTCATGTGTCATGGATGATATATTTTGTTTTTTCTTCAAGTATTCTAAGTGTGTGATGATAGTCAAAGTCTTATCACTGTTCAAATCAACCTCTCTGATCTCAAACTTAGTCATTTCTGAAAAGCTTCCTGACCAAGCAACCTAGCTTCACCCGACGTCCCTAAACTGCTAATTGCGCACTCTCTTCCTATAGTTGTGACCTTTCCTTTTGGAACTACGTAATGTGTAGTTCATGCCTCCCAGTACTGCTACACTGCATAGTTCCAGTGCTCAAGACTTAACCTTGGTTCCCAGAATTACTCAATCCCTCTTGCCAGACTAGCCTTAACTATGCATTAAGTGGTATCTAGACTCAAAATCATCTCTTGATACCTTCATATATGAAATTACATAATGGACCAGCCTCCCATGTCTCCCAAAACTACACAATGTTCTCATTCAATTCCCATCCCTTCAGCCTGCCTAACTGGCCTCCAGAATTGCGCAATTTTTTTCATCAGTCTAGCCTGGAGATTGCATTGCACAGTCTCAAGGCATAGGGATTAACCTTGACTACTTGAAATGGGTAATTCCTTAGTCAATGAGCCCCTTTCCTAGCTTATCATCCTATTCCAGCTCAGATAATGGATAAATATGCATTATCTTAGACTAGGGGATTTTCAAACTGATGTTGTCTCGTCATGAGTCGATTGTAGATGTAGGTAACTTACCGTGCCATGGAGAGATGATGAATAAGCAGATGAAGGAGGGAAAAATGTTAAATAACAACTTTGTATATAAGTATCCAAGTTGATCGATTGAGAGAAAGAAAAGGGACACAAGTTTGCGATCACAACTCAAGACTTGAGATCATTGAAGATTCCTCATCACCAAGCCAAGAAGAGGTGTAGCAGAACTGGCTTGACATTATGTCATTATCAAGAATTCTATGTAGGCAATGTCATGTCATGTCATGTCATGAGTTTTCACATGCCACACCATTGTGGTGGATGATGTAATTCATGTTTCAAAAGTATATCATAAAGTGAAAGTCCAAAGGACATGTGTGGAAAGTCATGTAAAGTTGAAAAGTCATAGGAATTCAAAAATTCATGAGGGTAGATGAAGAGCCACAAGGAAGGTGAAGCATCACCTCCTCATTGTAAGAGAAAAGGAGCTTTTGCATTGGTTCCTCTTCCAAAGCATTAGAGATATATGCTATTTATTTTGGGAAGCAAGAAGTGACTCCAACGCTCCACTACTGGAGTTGGTGATGTTCATTGTATACATGTGTCTTGGAACTTTTACTTAATAATATAAACCTTCAAGGCCAACACATTATTCATACATAGATTATGAATATTTATAAGAATATCATGCAGATGTTTGTATTTCATGTTTGTTTTCATATGTGATAAAGTAGTTGAACTATTTCGGTTATTCTAGTACTTATCTTATTGATAATGTGTTGTAATTGTTGTTATTGTTGTCCCATCCCTGTGGAATATTCCACAAAATACTAGGATTATCTTTGTCATCGATTGGTTTTAATGAACGTCGCATCTCTTGTAGACTATTCCACCGGATGTTAGACAAATCCTTCTTGTTTGTGTGTGTCTCTTCTTGGGTGGTAATATTACCTCTCTATTCGAGGGTCAATTTCTCTCCCCCTCCAAAGTAGAATAACTTTGACACGTCTACAACTGAACACTCACTAGGCACATAGTCCTTTTTTTCGAAGGAACCATTGCATCCCTCTCTCTCGTTGACAGTTAGATTCAAGGAACATATTTAAGAATTCGGCAACCAGGACATATTCTAGATGGGACTCCTACACCAAATGGTGTGAGTTGTAACTGAGACTTCATATTAGGGATATCCCTTGAATGTTCGCAGTTCTAACACCATAAGCACGTAGCTGTTGGATTTAATATCATATTTATGGATTTATCTATGTCAAATTTTGATGAAATATGCATGTGATGTATGAGGTCTAATTTCCTTAATATGTACTCCGTGGCCTTTGTATTTTATTTACATTACCTATTTCATTTTTTTTTCTGCTGAAGTTTGATGCATAGGATTTTGAGATCAACGCTTTGTATTAAATTTCTCTTCCTTATGTTCTTCTTTCACACATACTATACTGACCAACTTAACTATACATTTATTCAAGTAGGCCACTAGATATGAATGTTAAGTCCTTTAAGAGAGCATTTAATTTGTGCTTATGATTAAATCTACATTTGAAAGAGATATCTGAACCAATTTTAATTCATATTATGTTTCAAATTCTGGATGTTAATGATAAATCCTTCAAATGCTCTAAGATTTCCTAGGCACAACCTCTCTCAACTCAAAGATTGTCATTAGGAGCCCCAACAACTGCCAATCTTGCATAAATTTTCCTATACTTAACATTATTTAGCTTTCAGGGAGAATACTATGAATAAGTCACTGGTGTTGCAATGGGATCCCCCCATTCTCCTATTGTAGCTAATCTATACATGGAAAAATTTGAGCAAAATGCCATTAATTCCTACCCATTGAAACCTAGAAGATGGAAGGGATACGTTGATGACATGAATGTAAAATGGTAGCATGGTAAAGACAAAATTGATAGATTCCTAGAACATTTAAATGGAATATCGATGGACATAAATTTCACTATGGAACTGGAAAACAATAATTGTATTCGGTTATTGGATATATCAATTATCAGAAATAATGATGGGGCCCTAGTGCATCAATTATTTAGAAAACAAACTCATACTTACAATTACCTACATGCTTACTCTCACCATTATCCAACTAAAAAATTTGGGATCCTTAGTACATTAACATTAAGATCTATGAGGATATCTAATAATGATCACTTGGTTCAAGAATTAGACTACCTTACTAAATTATTCAAAGGGTAAGGATACAAAGATAAATACATTTCTAAAGCAATCAAGAAATAAAAAGAAAATATGACCCCTCAAATAAATCAACTAAATTTCTACTCTCCAACAAAAAATCTCTCCTTCCATACATACGAGGTGTAACTGATAAAATAGCTAAAGTTCTTTAAAAAAGAAATAGTAGTTCTATTTTCGAGCCATTTGAAACCATAAGACACAAAATGAAATTAGTAAAGGAAAACATTGATCAACATTAGTTAAAAGGTGTCTATAAATTTAATTTCTCCTCTGGAAAAGTCTATATTGGTGACACTGAGAGATCATTTAAAACATGAATAAAAGAGCACGGTGCTAACATTAAAAATCAATGCTCCCGCACCTGTGCTCTGGTTGAGAATTCCCTCTCACTAAGAACCACATCTTATTTGAGGACACTACTATCATTTCCAAAAAGTATCACTACTTAAAGAAAATAGTTATAGAAGCTCTCGAAATATTAAGAGATCCTAACAACCTAAATCAAGACGGAGGACTTAAGGTAGTAAAAGTTGACTCCCAGTACTCTCTCAACTCTAAATTCTTAAGTCTCTAAAATTTCTCGTTAGACTAATAAAGCAAATAATTTATTAACATTATAATTTATTATTATACAATATCTAAACCACTATCTATTTTCACAGTGATTAATATACATATTTATTAACATAATTTTAATAAAATATATTAAATCAATAAACTACTAAACACATTACTAATAGATTATGGTATTGTACTATTATTATTGAATTGATACTTTTATATTAATTCATTAATAATAATTTAATACTTTAAACTATATTTCTTAATAATTTAATCTATTTCTCTTAATTATTTTCAATATATTAGTAAATCCAGTCCAACACTATATTAATAACATTATGCATAAACTAATATGAATAATATTTAAATGGTTTATCTTAATACTATAACACTATATTGGTAACATCATGCCTCAACCATTAACTAACATTAATATATTAATACTATTTTATTAGTTTTTTTTAAGTTTATATTATATTGGTTCATTTATTCTATCATACTATTACTTTTATTAAAATATTTTTATTTGTATTATAATATACATATATATATTATAATAAAAATAAAAATATTTTAATAAAAGTAATACTATGATAGAATAAATGAACCAATGTAATATAAACTAAGAAAAAACTAATAAAATAGTATTAATATATTAATGTTAGTTAATGGTTGAGGCATGATGTTACCAATATGGTATGGTGTTATAGTATTAAGATAAATAGTTTATATATATATATATATATATATATATATATATATATATATATTGAATTATTATTTCTTTTTTCTAGGGTTTACTTTTCTTTCTCTTCTTTTTCTTCTCTCAAACAATTTTACATCCTGATGATGAGTCTTGGTGTGGACTCAAAACGTCGATTGAAAATTATTACTGTGGAAAAAAAATCCAGAAACACATTCTTAAAATTCTGAACACCACATAAACCTACAAACAAAAACCCATAAAATAATTTATATCAAAAATGTCAAATTGTCCTATTTGAAGCCAATCTTAAGACTATTCAGTAACCATAAATTCCATAGGGAATATCTCCAAAATTATAACAAACCAGATTCCGAAATTTATACCATAGGTGCCTAGATATCTCTTCTTTGTATTCTCCAGATTTCACAGATTGAATCATAAAAAAAAAGTCTATAGTGAAAATATGATAGCTCAATTGTTTGAAGCATATTTCAGGAGCATTCAAGAACCCTAATTTCCTTAGAGTATGTCGCCAAAATTATAGAGAACCAAGGTCTAATTTTTACCAAAAGTACTCTCTCCCATGTCTCCTCCATATTTCATAGTCTAAAACATCTCAAAAAGAAATTTATAGTGAAAATGCCAAGATGGCCTATTTGAAGCATATTTTAGGAGCATTTAGGAACATTACCTTCCATAGAGCATATCTATGAGATTATAATGACCAATGTATATAATTTATACCATTGGTATACAAATATCTCCCATCCATCTCCTCCAAGTTTCATGGTTTGAAACATCATAGAATAAAATTATAGAGAAAATGCAAAGTTGACCTATTTGAGGCAGATTTTAGGAGAATTCAAGAACCATAACTTCTCTGGTCAGAGTTTCGAACCTACTAATGAGGTTCATATTTAGGACCAAGGTGAAAAAATTAGATCAATCCAAGGGATTAAATAGTGATGAGATGCATCATGTTCCATAATTAGTCGCGAGGAATATAATATTATTTAATAAAAACTAACAATAACGACTAGCTTTTAGTTAAGGAATTGAAGTCAAAGCGAAAAATTTATTAGATAAATTAATAATTGAAAAATTAATTTGGTATAAACAATTAGCTAAAATGGAATTTTTTTGAATATTAATAAATGATTATTATTAAAATGGGCTTAACTAAAATGAAATTAATTTAAAATTATTCTATGATTTTTATTAGAAGGGTTATATATATATATATATATATATATATATATATAGAATGGAACATAAAATAAATAAATAAATAATAAAAGGGTTTGAAAATAAGGTTATTAAAATCATAGCAATAATAATAAATATATATATATAGTTATTGAAATAATAATGATATTCACAAATTCCCTGAAGGGGGTGACATTAATTCTAGACAGATGGAGGGGAAGACAACGATGGTGCTTCTGCAACCTCCACACACACCCCCAATGAATGTTAATTCAAATTGATGTGCAGGGGCATTGTAGGACGCTATCACCCAAGGAGTGAATAATTAATACTCACACTTGGAGCTCGCTTGGTATTGCTTGCTCATGGTGGGAGATGCTTTGCGTTTGTAGAGAGGAGAGGTTCATGAAGCTCTTAAATGCCTCACTCAGGTCTTGACCTTGGGGGAGAGGCGGAGAATAAAATTTTGGTTATGCAACTTGGTGGGTGGTGGCAGCTCTAGCTGACCCTTGGGATCCTAGAAGACCCAGGGAGAATGAAGCTCTTTGCATTCTCATTGGGCCACTTTTTACTTGTGGAGGGGGTGCAGGTAAGAGAGGAGGACTCAACGATTGCAGTCCTCCATAGATTAAAGATGATTTTCCTTGTCTCAGTTCATGCAGGGTGGGTATTTTAGCTGAGTGTTTGGTGGGTTTGGATCACTGCGGAATTGAGGCAAGGCCTTTAGTGTTTCGAGATCCCAAAAGGAATTACTACCATGAAGGGCATAGCCAACAAATAGAAGTATGTAGAGTAATCCATCGAGGTGGTTGTTGAACGTTTAGTTTTTTCTCAAGGGCCTTAATCCAGAGACCCTTTGTCTGGTTCCTTCAGGACACGAGGAGAAGTTTAAAATTGCGGGCGGTGTTGTTTCGAGATATGCTCTTCCTCTGAGGTAGTGGTGAAGTCTGTGTATCTTTCTGTCACTATGTTTGGGTGGGAGGTGTTTAATTTTTGAAGTTAGGATTGGATTTGGGGGTCTGCTTAGATGCCACGCCATGGAGGAAGGCCACACCAAGGGGGGGGGGGGGTGGGGGCAGGGATCAGAGGAAGACCGAATAGCTAGCATGGGATAATGGAGATTTTTTAGATTCTTTAGGAAGTCCCAAGACAGAGGAGTTAATTTCAGTCTCTCTGGTACATGTGGTCACACCAGCTACACCGGAGTCTATCGCTGCCCAAGTGCAAAACATTCAAATGAACATATATGTCCTCAGGGACCAAAGGTATGAAGATCGTAATGAGCTGGTTGCTTATATTAATGACATTAAATTCAACCAGATCGAAGGAGCAATAAGACAATATAAGATGCCAACATTGGTGTCGCAATTACCACCTTCGAAGCTTATAAGTGAGGGTGGAACATATTGATTTTCATATGCATGAATATGCTAGTCATTTCACAGCTCCCCCTATAATTCCCACCAACCCCCCTCCTTAGTATGCTACTTTTTTTTATGTTTCCTTTTTTGTTCACTATATGTATGACATGGCCTCTAGGCCATGCGAAAATAATGCACAGAGTCACTTGCTTATGTTTCCCTCCAAGTCCCAATCTCAACAAGTCTGGTCAAAATGAGAGAAAGGGGCCTGTTGAGATGAATTTTGTACTTTGCACTTTCATGATAATCTAATGATTGAATTTTGACTAAATAATAATAATAATAATAATAATAATATTCATAGATATATATACATATATAAAATAAATGAATAGAAAAACTAATAAAAGTCACAAAGGAAGGACTGCAACCCAACTCTTACTCAATTTCCAACCATCGTCTCTACTGATGTTAAGGGAATAAAATGTTACATAACATATGCTTTTAAGCATTCAAAAATATATTGTGATTTCAACTTGAGATGATGAAAAATCCACAAAAAATCCATCTTATGTAGTGGAACTACAACCATCTCAAAAAAATATGAAAGTCTAGTAACATAGGCCTCCCCAAAAAGGAGAAAATGACCCGAAAAAAGCCACAATTTAGAAACAATATATGATAATATTAGGTCGACCAGATATACTAAAACTAGAATCACCAAGTACATCGGGTGATAGGTAGAGATAGTAAAAGAAGAGCTGAAAAACAAAAAGGTTGCTAGGAGGAAAAATTAGATGTTGTAAGGCCTCATGTCTGACACATAGACAGATCCATCAATCATCTCTGTTATGTCCTAGTTTTTCCAAATCCTACTGAAGGCCCTCCTTAGATAGGAGGTCTGTTGCAGTGTTTATGTTCCCTATAAATATGACACATAGTAATAAGATCAAAATATATCTTTAAATGGATTATTTCTTTAATGATAGGAATCAAAACATGATTTTGACATCTGTAAGTGTTGTTGAACCAATTTATGACATTGACGTAGTCACCAAAAAATTGAACTTGAGCAATCCCCAGATGAATGAGCCAGCATAAAAGCAGTTTTAAAGAAAATAATTCAACATAGTTTTTTGAGCTTGGACTGATACCCAAAGAAGCCTTTAGTGATCTGATTTCATTTACATAGATTACCAGCCCTGAACCACACCTGTTCCGTGCATCTTACGCCCCATAAAAATATGCCCAAGGGATATCACGATTGATATGTTTGGTTCTGATATTTCTAATTGCTTGGGGCATATCGGGGGAAGGGAGTAGGGAGAATATGGATGCACATTCAACTGCGATCAATAAGGGAAAGGAGGTCATTTCCTTGAAGGTTCCCTTATTTCTTGTTAGCAAGATCCACTAGGATATAATGTTGGGAATGTTTTTAATCTTATCTTTAGGATCTGTATTCCACTACCTCTGCCATGATGCCCCTACATTTTCCTCATTCCAAGAATGTCTAATACCTAGTAAAGAAAGAAAAATTTCCCAAAATTTTGTGGAAAAATGATAGTTAAGAAAAATATAGCTGATAGATTCTTGTGAATCCTTATACGATGTGCACCATCCAATACCATGTTTGTTTATTTTTTGTAAGTTGTCCCAGGTGGTCACTTTGTTCTTTAGGATGCACCAGAAGAACAATTTGGATTTTGCTGGGCTTCTCAACTTCCAGAGCGGTTTACACCACCAGTCATGTGCCCCCCAAGCCCTACGACCCATCAGAACACCATAACCATAATTTTGGGAGTAGTGACCCAACAAGACATGTACCCAACGGAGGGAGTCTAACACCTACTTGTTCCTGACGTGTGCGGTGGAGTTCTTGGATGAAAATTTACCATTATTGTCGCGATTGGGGCTCAAGTTGAATATCCACATTAGATTTCCATCCATGTTTCCAAATTGAGGCAGAGTCAATATTTTTTATTTGGTTCATGAAGAGGAAAATTTTTTCATTTAGTGATTCTATGATCCCTCTAGAGAGGGAAAAGGCCTCGTTGCACCCCACCCATGGATCAATACCAATTTTGACCTTTCCCCCATTTCCAACATGTTAGACTAGGCCATATTCCACCAACTTAAAAGAATCTATAGTCACTTTCCAACTGACCAATGTGTTTGTGTAATATTTTTTAGGCCTGTAGATCCAATCATCCAAAGGAGTGGATCGATATATTTCCTTTTGACCACCATTTTCCATAGATTATCCTCAGTCAGAAGCCTCCATCTAGATTGAGCATCAAACGAGGAAGCAAAAGGTTGTAGATCCTTTATTCCCCATACACCCCACTCCTTTGGAAGAGCTATTCTATCCCTGAAAACCCAAGGAAGCACTACCTCCCCTTTTGACCCAACCCAGAGGAAACGACTAAACAATTTCATGATTTTTGAAAGAATGCTTTTTGGAACCCATGTGAGAGCAAGCCAATAAACAAGAATAGCAATGAAAAATGATTTCATGTGGATCAATCTGCTTGCCCTGGACAACCATTTGTAGCTCCATTTATTTATATGTTTCTCTATTTTTGACAATGGCCAATTCCAATCCTATTTTTTATATGAATCTGAATTTAAGTAGAATTCCAAGTATTTTAGGTTGTCCCCCATAGGTAGAACCGTAAAGGGGAGGGAAATGAAAATTATTTGAAGGTCAGCTCCGAAGAGACCATCATGGACAACTGAAGACATTTTGGAGTTTATAATCATTACCATAGCCTTTAAGAATAGTTCCAAAGGGGACATTAGATGAAAAAAATATTCCCACGAGCCATTACTAAAAATGAGGATGTCATCCACAAAAATCAAGTGGGATATAAATAGGTTTGTTGTTATTTCAATGCCTTTTGGGTCTCCTTCCATCTTAGCCGATAGTAGTAGATGAATTAGCCCTTCAGCTGCTAATAAGAATAGTAGCGGAGATCAGGGACAACCTTTTCAAATCCCTCTATGACTGTGGAAGAAAGGAGAAGCATCCCCATTGATGAGAACAACAAAGGACACATTTGATATACATTCCATAATCTAGTTTATGAAGTTAATGTTGAAACCTAGATGAGTCATTAGTAGTCTAAAGTATAGCTAGCTAATCCTATGACATGCTTTTGAAAGATCAATTTTCACAATAACACCTTTCTTATTTGACCTTTTAATATTTTGCATCATTTCTTGGGCCACACCTATAGCTTCGTGCATTTTTATGCCATCCAAGAAACCAAACTGTTCTTTGGATATGTTGCTTGATAGGATAGGTTTCAACCTGTTTGCAATTATTTTTTCTATGATTTTGTATATATAGTTGCACGAAGATATGGGTATGAACTCTTCAAATGAGGTTGGGTCATCCAATTTTGGATAAGGGACACAAAAGTGTTGTTGAAGGATCTTGAATAAATCCCCTATTCCCTGGATTCTTCCACCACCCCAACTATCTCATCGCTAATTAGTTAAAAGAAATGTTCGAAGAATTCCACAGTCCATCCATACAACCATGAAATTTTATCTTTTTTCATAGACTTTATAACACTTTCAACTTCAATTTTTGAGACAGGGGCCTTAAAAATCTCGTTATCATCCTCCTCTGGATATTTGGGAAAGAGTTGAGCAACCCGAATGACCTCAGTTATTGTTGTTCCCTCTGGTGCTGAGAAAAGGTTTTTGAAATGATCTCTTTCCACGGAGGTCAATTCACTTAAATATTTGGCATTTCCCCCATTTGGATGACTCATTTCCGAGATGGTACTTATATTATTCTTTCCCTTAGCATAATTCTGGAAAAATGTATGTTTTCATCCTCATCTATGAGCCATATGGTTCGGCTTTTTAATATCCATTGTTCTTCCTTATAATTCACTATCTTCCTCCTCTTGGTTTCCAGAAATTTTATCCTTTCCCTCTTCTCCTCAGCTTCATAACCATCTTTTTCTAGGATTTCCAACCCTTCTAGTTCCTCCCCAATACTTTTGAGTTCAACATATTCCCTATTTTTTTTCTCTTTATCCTATTTTATGGTCTCCAATTTTATTATTTTAGGTTGTCCATAAAGAACTGAGCATGTGAGAGGGGACGAGACATATACATTGGCCTCCATGTATCTCTCACTAGTCTGGTAAAGCTAGGGTATTTCAACCATTCAATATTGAATTTAAAGGGCGATACAAGTTTCATGTTAGGAACTTTCAATTCCATTAGGATAGGGGAGTGATCTGATTCCCCTCCGTATCCCAACCATTGCCTAAAGCTAGCAGTCATATTTACAAAGGCCTCCTTCTAAAGGAAACGATCTAGTCTCTTAGCTACCCTAACATCGCCCACCCTCATTTTCCTCCATGTTGGGGTGATTTTTATCAGGTTTAGGTCCATGAGGTGGCCTTTGCGGATTTTATTTAGGAAATAATTAGCTAGGGGATCAGCTTTTGCTTAAGGCCCCCACGTTTCAGAAAATCCTAAGAAGAAATTTAAGTCTCCTCCTACTAGGAGATTAGGATCTTGCATACAAGTTTTTGAAAAAATATTGGTACAAAAGGGAACTCTCTCTTGACATGGCCCATATATGTTTGTTGGGCTGAGAATAAGGTACGTTTTCACCCTATCTTTACCATGAATTTTTATGCACTTTTATGAATTTTTCCTCATCTTAACAGTAAAGGAAAGGAAATTAATGTAAAGTCAGGACAAAATGAACTCACGGTAAAAGGGATGTTTAACAATGGAAAATTGACTTGTTGTATCTTTATTTACAGGGAAACAAAGCAGCTAAACTAATGATAACTGGAAGACAGCTGACAAAGAGAAAAAAATAGGATCATGATGTATCCCATGGGCCGGTGGAAGACAGCAAGACACATCCATGTCTGAAGAACTCAAATGATAGCCATGAGCAGCGAGATCCCGTGTGGAAAAGACCATTACCACTGTTTAATTCGCCTTTAAAATGTCAAAGACGAACAAGATAGATAGATCTGAACAGAGATTTTATTATGTAGTAGATGTATCGGGACATAATTTTCTAGGTTTATTAATGTATTAACCTTTAGCTTAATAAATATTTTGGCATTTTTGAATAGTCAATCTCTGATTTTTCCTTAGCGGTAGAATTCTGGTGGTTTTGGGCCCAGCCCTGGGAGTTTCTTCGCTAACCTTTGTGCTATACGTTCAATTATAGAACTTACATTTCACTCATCTAATGCATTTTTTGATATATCATTTAATTGGTTGAATTGTGAACATAAGATGCTCCAGCTTTCTCTTTCATTAGAATAGTTCATCATTCATGCTTTCTTGCTTACATTCAATATTTTCATAATTGTTTAGATTCTTTCATCATCTCCCAATGCTTTATACCTGTTTCATTAGTTTTAGCATGACTGTTGTTCAATTGTGTATGTAGTTATAGATTGGATCTTTTCATTATTATTGCAAAGTGTCTAGTTGTTGTTTGATTCAGAGAGATGTCATTTCTTAATTTAAAAGAGAATTCCATTGCAAAATTTAGATAAACAATTGTTGTTCAATTTCTTCAAGCTATCGTTCAATTTATTAGGATTGTTGTTCAACTCATCACAGTATGTTGTTCAATCGTACGTTGCTTTTTTCTACACTTACTTAGATGGAATAGTCAAAAGCATTTTATAATCCCTTTTCACTTCGATTTGATTGAACTTCGAGAATTAGATAGTCTTCCTCATGATAATTTATAGTGTTTGTCCTTTGATATCACTTGCATATACTATGCTCACACTCTTGAAATAACAAAACTTGCCCTGGGTTGATAATTGAATGAGAAGAATTGAAGTTTCTTGTAACAGTCACCTTTATGACCCAACATTTTTGGTGTCGTTTCCGGGGAGAGTGTTTAAGAGTGATGTCATTTATTTCTTTTTTATTTACTATGAAGAATTCGGTATTGAAAACAAGAGGTAAGAACCTACGTACTGGAAAGAAAACCACTTGCTCTCCATCCTACTTCTCAGAAATTGTGTAGAGGCTAGTAGGATAGGTTCTCTTGTTTTATGACTAGGAAGAAAAATATAGAAACAAATCAAAATCATCCACTTAAATCCACAAAACCCAAAGGATCAGCGATCCTTGCCAGAACAACATATATAGACGAAATCATTAAGAAGGATGAACCCATGCATCTGTAGGACCTAGAACCATTCCTACTCAAAGTCTTACTGCACTCCCTCAAGAAATAACCTCTCCATTTGAAGCCTACGTCGAGATTCACAGTGAAATAGAAGGGCTGAACAAAGCCTTCAGATTGTTGATCACATAAGTATTGATCCTTCGAGAGAGGGAGGTTATTGTAATTTACATGAAGGGGAAGGAGAAACCACTAGTGTAGTACAGGTAAAAACTCCATAATCTGGATCCCCTAAGAAAGTAGTTGAAACAGAGACACTCGGTATCCCAGGTCAGAAAAGTGTTGTAAGGCTTCCTACGCATCCACTCCCTAATTCCACTAAGATTATTCCTCTAGAAAAAGAAATCCCCAAATATTATTGGCATATCTTTGATCAAATGGAAAAAAATTAGAACCAAAATTAGAGGTAGAAATCAACATTGGAGTATCCCATTGTTGATCATGCTGCAAATGCCCCTATGAAATTCATTCCCTTAAAAAAAATCCCCACCTTCCATGGGCTGATCTAGGAAGATCTTGATGCATTTTTATTTGAATTCGATGTCTTATGTAGGGGATATGACTACACCACTGACCCTAAAAAACTGAAATTATTTCCCTCTACCTTGAAAGGGACCAGATTACGTTGGTTCATGGGACTTGGTGGAGGCACCTCCAATAACTGGGACCAGATGAAGAACATTTTTCTTAATAAATATCAGGACTATTGCTGGACTCAAGAATTAAAAGATGAAATCTTCAATATGTCTGCAAAAGATATTGAGACATTAAAAGAATACATTGAAATATTTCAATATAACTTACAAAGGTCTCCATATACTGCACTATCCAAAGACATCTTAAAAGCAATGATGATTAAGGGAATGAAAGAAGAATGGGTTGAAACACTTAACATAATGGGAAAAGGGGACATATACCAAGAATAATATGATAATATTATTTCACTGTGTATCATGTGCTCTGAGGGTAGTACGTGAAGTAGGCCAATTTGGGCAAGACTCAGCTACAAGGGATCCCAAGCAGTTCAGTGGCAACGTGACCAGAGAAGAATTTGGTAATATTTTAGAAGATTTAAAAAGTGACATCTTGGGCACCCTGACAACACAACTAGATGTCCTACAAGCCAAGTAGAAGCAAGATATAGAAGAGCAAGACTTGGCCCTCTTTTTCCCACTCTGTCAAAAGAAGCACAGCCAAAGGGAATGTCCATTAGACATGGTCCAAACATGCACTATTTGCACCAAGGAGAATTCCATGGACCATTTCCCTTCACTTCCAAGGCTAAAAGAAGTTTTTAAAGAAGAAGAAGAAGATACAAAACCAGTCTATCTAATGAACCAACGTCGACAATGGGAAGCACGACTAGGTATGTGATAAGACCTGCCTCAGTTCTTTTCTTCCCCGCAGTTTAACCAACAAAACCCTACAATGGCTTGGTAGAACCAATCGCCTTTTTCTACTTGGCCATCTCAATCATTTCCTATGCCGCCTTGGCCAACACAACCCTCTTCAGGAAACAATTGGCCAAGTTTTCCTTGTTCTCCCCCTTATTGGAAAAATACTCCCTATCAATCCTAGTGGTCATCCTCCCCTTCACAAACCACAAATTGGCCTCAGAACTAGCAGCGACCTTTGGGAATGACCAACCTACTGATGGGGATAAGAGTTGAAAATCAACCTACATTACTAGCTCCATAGCCAGTCCATCACAACCCTCATCCTATCATACGAACTCAATTGTCAACTCATCCCAATCCTAATCCTAACAACAGGTCGGTTTAGATTAGTCATATTGTAGAAAACCCAAACCCTGAAACTGAATAAAAGTAATGTAATGAACTAAGGCTGAGATCAGGATGTGTTATTTCACCAATAGAAGATACGACCCTACCACAACTTGAATCTGGAACTCCGACAAAGCCTAGACAAACAACTATGACTGAAACAGAAGTAGAGCAGGGAAGGGAAATGGATGATCAAGGGAAGCCTAAAAACCTTATGATTTCTCCCCCTCCATTCCTTGAAATATTAACACTGCCTAGACCGATATTCTCTCTAGATTTCGATATCCTAGGGGAATTAAAGAACCTTTGCATTAAATTTCCTCTTTTGCAGGCTATACAATAAATTCCTATCTATGCCAAGACAATTAAAGAACTGTGTGGAAAGAAATAGGTGAGGAAATCAAAAAACGTACCCACTGTTCATGTGGTAGCAGCACTATCTGACTTACTGTTGGGTAAGAAAACACCTGTGAAATATGAGGATCTAGGGAACCCCATAGTGACTGTGAAAATATCTAGCCACTCCTTTCCAAACACATTGGTTGACTTAAGGGCGACCATTAACATATTAACTACAGAGACCTATGATAAGTTAGGCATAACATCATTAGAACCCACAACTACTTTGCTGGAACTTGCTGAGAGATCTGTTATCAGACTGGAAGGAATGTTACAAGATATCCTAGTTTCTGTGGACTCATGGGAGTATCTAGCTGACTTTTTAGTTATTAACCCAAAAATTAGGATGGACGGACACCTGTTGATACTTAATCGGCCTTGGTTGGCAACAGCCAATGCTTACATAGGCTGTCAGATAGGCAGCATGACCATTGCTAGAGGAGATTCCATAAAAGACATTATCATTTACCCACCTTCCAAACCAAGTCTACGCACGGTAAATATTCACACACATCCACATACATACTAGAAACAAAATATCCATTCACCACTGACCATAGTGGAAGCTCTTTAATTCAAGGACCAAACTAAAGACGATGTAATCAATAACTTCATGAATCAGCCATCTATGCTTGGAAACATAAAATTCCAAATGCTAAAAATGATCCTTGATGATGAACCACAAGAAGACCCCTTGGCAGACATTGATAATCAACACATACCCACAGCCGTTGTGCGCAACAGCATACCCATTGAAATTGAGCCAGGGAAAATTTTAAATATCAATGGCAGTCTGGATAGTGACAAAAAGAAAAGGCTCATAAAGGTTCTACAGAAGTATCAGGGAGCATTTGCTTGGGACTACCCAGACGTGAAGGGTATAGACCCTTAGCTATGCACACATCACATCTATATTGAAAAGGAGGCTCGGCCTATTCGGCAACCTCAACGAAGGCTAAACCTACATCTAAAAGACATTGTAAAATATGAATTGCAAAAGATACTGGATGCAAACTTCATTTATCCTATCTCAGATAGCAAATGGGTCTCTCCCCTAGTAGTCATTCCTAAGAAGAATGAGAAATGGAAAATCTGTGTGGATTATAGAGAACTAAATAAAGCAACACAAAAGGACCACTTCCTCCTTCCTTTATTGACCAATTCCTCGATACATTGGCAGGGAAATGATTCTTTTCCTTTCTTGGCGGGCTCAGTGGTTACAATAAAATCCAGATAGCCCCTGAAGACCAGGATAAAACAAAATTTACCTGCCCATGGGGTACATTTTCCTATAGGGTATTACCATTTCGACTACGCAATGCCCCAACAACCTTCCAAAGATCCATACTCAACTTTTTTTCTGATTTAATAAATGTAGGACTTGAAATTTACATGGACAAATTTACCCCATATGGAGATGACTTTGATCAAGCACTAGAAACATTATAAAAGGTATTGGAACGATGGATTGCTACCAGATTATGTTTAAGCAATGAAAAATTCCACATGATGATGACTGAAGGAGTAATCCTACGACACTACATCTCTGCAGTTGGAATACAAGTAAATCTGGAAAAAATAGAAGTAATCCTCTTATTAGCCACACCTTGTATGCAGACAGAGGTACGTATTTTTCTTGGATATGCAAGGTACTATCACATGTTTATAAATAATTTTTCACAAATCGCTGCACCCTTGTATGCATTAACTGAAAATGTTGAATTCCATTGGTCTGATAAATGTGACACTGCTTTTATAGATTTAAAGAAACTGGTCTTGACAGCACCAATCTTACGCGGTCCTAACTAGAATCTACCCTTTCATATTTCTTCGGATGCATCTGAAACAGTGATAGGGGTAGTTTTTGGTCAAGAAGAAGACAAAAAGCCCTATTCTATTTATTATATTAGCAAAAATCTCACTCCTGCTGAATTAAACTATAAAGTGACTAAAAAAGAGTTCTTGGTTGTCATTTATACTATCAATAAATTTAGACATTATATAACTCACTATACAACACTCCTGCATACTAATCACTCTGCCATTAGATATATAGCCAATAAACAAATTACAAATGAAATAATAACTCATTGGTTGCTTCTTTTGCAGGAATTCGATATAACTATCAAAGTCTATCCAGGAAAAGAGAATGTGGTTGCAAAATTCCTATCCATAGTTCCCAAAATAGATGGTACACTAGCGGTGGACGATCAATTTCCCGATGAACATCTATTCGTTGTAGCAGTAAAAATTCCATAGTACACAGATGTAGCAAACTACCTGGTAGTAGGAAAGATGCCCAGACGTTTAACATCAAGGGAATGAAAGTTGATTGTTCAATGCAGTGATATATTCTCCTGGATCGGTGGATACCTCTTTCACACAGGAGATGATATGCATATATGCAGATGCATTCGGGAAGACAAGATTTATGACATTCTACGAGCCTGTCATGATGAACCTTGTGGTGGCCATTTTTCATGTCGCAGAACGGGGCACAAAGTATTGCAATTGGTTTATTATTGGCCTATGATTTTTAAAGATGCAAAAAAATATGTCCAAGCCTACAATAGTTACCAAATAATGGGCCACCCAGGCCAAGCTGATGAAATTCCATTACAACCACAATTGGTAGTAGAAGCATTAGAATGATGGGCAATGGACTTCGTTGGGATATTCAACCCACCATCAAATCAAAAAATCTACATATTGGTTGCCACATATTATGTAACAAAGTGGGTAGAAACAATGGCCTTATCAAGAGCTACGAAATAATTTGTGATTAATTTTATTTTTGAGCTATTTGTGTGATATGTCTTACCACATGAAGTGATAACCAATGGAGGGGCACAATTTTTGGGTAGTAAAATTACAGCCACCCTGAAGAATCACCATATCATCCATAAAGTCATGTCTTCCTACCACTTGTAGGCAAATGGGCAGGTTGAAAGTACCAACAAAGTCCTTCAGGAAATTATCACTAAAACAGTATCAACACATCGTCAGGACTAGGCTACTAGACTACTAGAGGCCTTGTGGTCTTACCGCACAACATGGTGAAACACCACTGGATACTCCTTGTATCATTTGGTATTTGGAAGAGAGCCTATTTTTCCTATCGAATTCAAGATAAAGACTCTAAGGACAACTCAGGAGGTAGGACTGGACTTGAAGGAGGCCCAAATTAGAGGACTCCATCAAATAAATGAATTATATGAAATATGGCTATTGGCTCTGCAACACAATATAATCATCCAAAAACAATGAGCTAAGTGGCATGACAACCTCATCAAAAAGAAGACATTCCAGAGAGGAGATTGGGTGCTTCTCTATGACTCTAGATTCCAAGATTTTTCGGGCAAGTTACAAACAAGGTGGCTTGGTCCATACAAAATTCAGGAAGTACACAACTATGGTACCCTCACCTTGACCACCATAGACAGGTATGGTTCTAAATTCCTAGTCAATGGGCACAGAGTGCACCTCTATCAAAAACCTCTTACAAGGGAGTCTTTCTTCCAGTAGGTATGCAACGATCCCACTATCCAAATTTTAGCAGAAAGGGGTGATAACCCCACAACTTTAAGCACATGAGAGCCTGCTACTTCCTTTTGTAAATATTGTATATATTTTACCTGAAATTTTTAGTTTTCTTATTTTAAATTCTTCATACTCACAATAGTATCATTTTCCTTCCTCCTCCTTTTTATTGTTTTTTATTTTCGCTATTCAAATCTTTGAATGGCAGTTGTTCAATCCAATTGAATAGTTGTTGTTCAATCGGATTGAACAACCATGCATTTGGCGTTTATATTTTTGTTGTTCAAATCTTTGAATGAATGTTGTTCAATCCAATTGAATATTTGTTGTCCAAATCTTTGAATGGTTGTTGTTCAATCCAATTGAACAGCTGTTGTTCAATTATATTGAATAGCCATGTCTTTTGTGTTTTTTTTTTTTTCAAATCTTTGAACGGCTGTTGTTCAATCCAATTGAACAACTGTGTATTTTGCATTTTTATTTTTTTTGTTCAAATCTTTGAATGACTGTTGTTCAATATAATTGAACAACTGATGTTCAATCAGATTGAACAACTGTGTCTTTTGTGTTTTTATTTTTATTTTTCAATCCAATTGAACAATTGTTGTTCAATCGGATTGAACATCCATGTGTCATTTTTTTTCTGTTCAATCGGATTGAACAATGGATTTTTTTTCCTTTTTCTTAAGCATGGTCCTTCTTCCTTTTTGATGATCTCTTCTCACGAAACTCAATCCTCATCCCACACCCTAACTATAAAAGACATTTCTAAGTAGGAATTGGCACTTGAAAAGGATAAAAGTAGTAATATTACTAATATGATGATCCTTTGGAACTTTAATGGAAATATCTACTCTGGAAGTTGTCATGGTACATATATGCAATGAAGGGCTAGACATCTCTTGCTCAAACATGTTATCACACAATTCATAGTCTTATGACGATATATCTTTCTACACTCTTGAGTAGTACTTCCATTTTGACATAAAGATTTAGGAATAAGGAGTATTAATTGTATTGCCATTCTTTTTACTACTCACACCATCCCTAAATCTTAAGGAGTTAATGAGCCTCCCTTCATGTATAAAGAATAAATATTATGTTTACATGCAATTTATAAAAAAAAAGAGGGAATAGGGGGTCTTATCATGAGCTAGCCTACCATGATCATACATACTTAATAGGTGAAATGCCCACAATGGTCACCACACTAGGGTCATGACCTTCTTGAAAACTCTAACTGCTTGAAGGAAAAGAGGTCTCATCACGAGCTGGCCTGATCACTCTGTTACAATCCTATTGAATGGCACTATGACTATCTGGCCACCACACCAGCATAGTGGTCTCTTCATAAAAAAAAGAAAAATGACTACTTTTCAAAAATAATTATTATGCCTATATGCAAATTTTTAAGAGAGAATAGGGGGTCTTATCACGACCCAGCCTACCATGATCATAAGGGTTTAGCAGGTGATATGCCCACAATGGCCAATACACCAGGGTAATGACCTTCTCGACAGTTCCAACTGCTTGAAGGATAGGAGGTCTCATCACGAACCGGCCTGATCACTTTGTTATTACTCCAGTGAGTGGCACCGTGACTATCTAGCCACCACACTAGCATGGTGATCTCTCCATAAAATTGGCAAAATATCTACTTTTACATAGAGGATTCTGGCTCATTTTCAGGTTAAAATAGAAACCTTGTCAAGGCTATGAACACCTACTAGCAGTAGTGGCTCTGCTTATGGTGTGAGATTATTATTCTAATGAAAGCCAATTACTCTTATATATACCATATCTCCTATTTTCATCCATTTCAAAGATAAACACACTACTCTAATAAGTGATAATACTATTTACCTGCATAAGTAACTATGAATGAATTATGATTTCATGTTTAAATTACAGGATGATGACACCTATCACTATCCATCACTGTCATGCTTCCGTCATACCATACCATTAAATGAAGACATCCTATCATAATAATTGTTGTATTGCTTTCTCCCATTCTTTCATCATTTCCACATGCGATACACTTATGATAAATTCCAATTCTGACCCTTGCACCACACACATTCATAATTGTTCCAATTAATCCTCTTTTCTTGAGCTCCAAGGCCATGGACACCGTTCTCTCGTACACACTATGATTACTGATTTCTGACATTTTCACCCATATGCATTCATTATTGATCCAATATATCTTGTACTTAAGGACTTGGATGCCCTTATTTCGAGAGAGGGGGTGTAAATATCCATAAATATTAAGCATACGAATTCCCTGCATAAATTCCTTTGGATACACTGATAAGACCAAAATATCATTGCAATTACGAAATGAAGTTACATACATTTACAATAGAAGGCTAAAATTTATTTTTCTCTTGCATGCAATGTTTATTCTAACCAACAGGGCCGAAAATAAACGTAGAAAGAGGGAGAAATTAGCTTAGATAACACATCAGCCATGGGAGGAAACTCTCTCCTAAATGAACCTATGGACTTCCCAATCTCAGACGTAGCTCACACCATTCTTCAACAAGTTGGCTGGTTGCCATACTTACAAAAATTTCAAGGGTTTGACATAAAAATATTAGTTGAATTCCTGTAGAACCTATAGGAGGGACATACCAGACTCAGAGGAAGGATTATACTAGTCACAAAGGATATCATCGTTGAAGTCTCCGAAATACCAGCAAAGGGAGAAAGATGGACCAAAAAGCACCTTCTTCTACGAGAGGCAATCAATGCATACCAAGATCTAGGAGAACCATTGGAACGGAAAGGAAAGGGGATCAACCCTACATCCCTACAACAACCTTGGCAGGAATTTGCAGCATTCATCCAGATATTCATCACATGCGATGGACGCCAAGACATGGTAAAACCCTGCCAACTCAAATTGTTAGCTGTTCTTAAACAAAAAGTTTCAGTTAATCTTCCTTCTTTCTCGAATTTTGTATTACACGACATTGTTGTTCGAATGAGAAAGGCTAAAAACCCCCAAGGAGTCTTCATCCACCATGGATTAATCAAGTTAATTATCATTCATGAGCTAGGAAAAAAGCAGAAATCATGGGACAACTTTGTTAACCCTACCATTCATGCCCCTAAAGAAAACCCTTTCGGAATAGAATTTGAACTTCCTAGAATAAAAATACTTAGGAGAGAAAGAGGGAAAAGGACCTGTGCTTCGACTTCAGAACCAGGGAAGCGAAGAGAGTCCGAAGGACTGCAATTATGGCAAGACACCTCGGAATTTCCGGATGAGGCAGGGACATCCCATACACCACCTTCAAGCCCTCAAAACATACCTTTACAAGAATATGAGGAAGATATGGCTCGAGTCCTGGAGAAAATGCGGGCATCCTATGAAATTAGAAGCCCGTCTGAACAAGTTGAGGAGCAAGAGGAACCGTTGAATCAATCTGCCACCACCACCAGCACTGGCTGCACTGAAATATTACCCCACCAAGATGAATCGTAGGCTTTTAGGGCCTTATATCCTCCCAAGAGTGATTGGGTGAATAGGGAAGATCAAGCATAAGGGGTAGCCAAATCTGAAAACCAGTCAGGAGACACCATCCCCGTAGAACAAAATGCAAGCATGGAGATAGTCCCCCTAACACCTGAAGGGAATAATATCTCACCCAGCTAGGAAATTAATGCAGAAATAAAATCCAGAGTGCATGAAGAAAATATCATCACTGATGACCTTGGAACTGGAACCACCGTTCCTAAAAAAGAGGCGGTTGATCCTCCATCCCCTGCCAAAACTGTGCCAGAAGAGAAATCAACCGAAAAGAAGTTAAGGAAAATGAGAAGAACTTGCAGGAGGTTAATAAAAATGATAAAACATATGAAGAAAAAGTTGAAGGAAGTAAGCAAGGCCTGGAGGCCTAAGAAATAATTGGTCACCACAGAAACCCAAACAAAATTTTCCACCAAATTGATAGACACTGTTGAGGTTGAGGTATAGACTGACCTAGTAGACACTGCTAAGGTTGAGGTACAGACTGACCTAGTAGACACTGCTGAAGCTTTTGTGCAGACTAGGTTGGAATTTACAGAAGAAAAGGAAACCCAAATGGAGGAGACACCTACCTACACTCCTCTAGTAGAAAAGGCTACCAATAAAAAATTCCATAATGAATTAATTCAAACCCATCATGAATTGGCACAATGCAGAAAGGAAGTGGTACCTGCACAAGAACATCACGTACTATTGAAGAAATTAAAATACATTTCTACAACAAAGGATGAGACATTTTATCAACTCAGAGAAGAAAAGGCGAATGTAAAGAAAGCACAGGATCAGGTGGAACAAGCCAAGAATCAAACGAGTATGGTTTTCTCTCTATACTCTGATATACTAAAGTGCAGGGAACCAGCCACCAACTATGCCCTATTCTTAGTAGAACGGTATCTATTACTGAAAATCAAGGTTGTTAGGGCAGGGAAGCCCACAAATTTTAAAACTGTTTAGGAATTCGTCCATTGCTGCAATGAGAAAAAGGAGTAGGTCCAATACCTTTTGTGTGATATATACATGCAAAACTTCTTCCTATAGGAGGATAGGGACAGTAATCCCAACCCCTTTATAAGGGACATTCATTTCCAGGATTTCCTCTCTTTTGCCAAGAAACAGACTCGATGGGCTAAAGCCTACAACATTTTCCAGAAGAGGGAGCATGGCCTATACTTATGGGTTAGAGGGGAGCCTACTAGACCCGTGTATCTGTTCACCTAACATAATAATTTCATGTAGAGGAAGGGATTAAGGACTAAACTGGGGCCTATCCATAAGGATATTATACATCATTGGTGGGAGTAGTTTGAAGACATTCAGGAAGTGTCTTTGGTAGCAACCAAACAGAGGTGCATGGCCTCCACGAACAATGTGAAAAATAGAGAGCCATTTGGCTACATAAACTTTAAAGCAACTTCCTCCAGATTCCTTTTATACATCAATCTAATCTTCAACATGGGCCCTATATGGATAGGATGCACGTACATATTCCCTCTCATCTGGTAACCCCCTGAGGGTTATGATCACGATTATGAGCTACCAGAGGGGCACACAAACTCCGCCTTTGCAAAGATCAGACAAAAACATGGCTTCAAATCCTATAAAGGAGAATTCTACCCTGCATATTCTCTGACCCAGTTACACCTCAATCATTTTTTTTCATGAGGACCTATAAATATGTAAGTAGGGGAGTATGTTGGGCTGAGAATAATGTATGTTTTCACCATATTTTTACCACAAATTGTTATGCACTTTTATGAATTTTTGCTCATCTTAACATTAAAGGAAAGGGAATTAACGTAAAGTCAAGACAAAATGAATTGATGGTAAAAGGGATGTTTAACAATGGGAAATTGACTTGTTGTATATTAATTTATAGGGAAACAAAATAGCTAAACTGATGATAACTGGAAGACAAATGACAAAAAGAAACAAATGGGATCATGATGGCTCCCATGGGCTGGACGAAGACAGAAAGGCACATCACATTTGAAGAACTCAAATGATAGCCATGAGCAGCGGGATTCCATATGGAAAAGATCGTTAAAACTATTGAAATCACCTTTAAAAGGCTGAAGAAAAACAAGATAGATAGATTAGAATAGATATTTTCTTCTGTAATAGACGTATCAGGACAGAATTGTCCAATTGTATTAATGTATTAACCTTCAGCTTAATAAATATTTTGGTGTTTTTGAATAGTCAATCTCTGATTTTTTCTTAGCGGTAGACTTCTGGTGGTCTTAGGCCCAGCCCTGGGAGTTTCTTCGCTAACCTCTGTGCTATACGTTCAATTATAGAAGTTACATTTCAGTCTTCTAATGCATTTCGTGAGATATCATTTAATTGGTTGAATTGTGAACATAAGATGCTCCAACTTTATCTTTCATTAGAATAGTTTGTCATTCATGCTTTCTTTCTTACAACCAATATTTTCATAATTATTTATATTCTTTCATCATCTCCCAATGCTTTATACTCGTTTCATTAGTTTTAGCATGACTTTTGTTCAATTCTATATGTAGTTAAAGATTGTATCTTTTCATTATTATTGCAAGGTGTCTAGTTGTTGTTTGATTTAGAGAGATGTCATTTCTTAATTTAAAAGAGAATTCCATTGCAAAATTTAGATAAACAATTTTTGTTCAATTTCTTCAAGCTATTGTTCAATTTATTAGGATTGTTGTTCAATTCATCACAGTATGTTGTTCAATCATACATTGCTCTTTTCTGCACTTACTTAGATGGAATAGTCAAAAGCATTCTATAGTCCCTTTTCACTTCGATTTGATTGAACTTCGAGAATTAGATATTCTTCTTTGTGATAATTTAGAGTAGTTTTCCTTTGATATCACATGCATATACTGTGTTTACACTCTTGAGAAGCATTGAATTTGCCTGTAACAGTCACCTTTATGACCCAACAATGTTGACAATAGAAATTCAGAGCAGAGATCTGTTGAGTAAACCTTCGCCCCCAAAACCAATTCAGTGCCCCAGGAGCTTTTTAATTTTAATACACTGTCTTTAATACCCATTGTCAAGCCCCTCAATTTTCCTTTTGCATCCACCATCATAAAGGTCCATCTTGGGATTAATTTCTTAAGAGAGTTTGAAACATTATCACCAGAGCCCAATGTTTCTCGGAGCATGATTATATCAGGAGTATGTTTATGAAAAAGAGATTTTAAGGCTAGCTTCTTCAAGGTGATAGAAAAACCCCAACAGTTGAAAACAACAAGATCATTCGGGAACAATGGTAGGGGATTACGTTGCTCTAAGCACCCCTTTAAGAGATAATTGCTTCCCATCGGCTATATCTAGCTTGTCTTTCAGCTAAGCTTTACAGAAATCATATTTCCTTCCCCTGGTTTTTTGAGGCCTATCAAGTTCTGGGAGATTTCCCAAACCTCCTATATGATTAACAGATCAAGATATTTTATCCCTAAGGCAAAGGTTGAAGGATTTTTTCTCCAGTGAGAGAGCAGGGATAAAGGTAATTATGTTGTCCATTGCGAGATATATATTTTCGATAAACGATTAGTAATTTTTATGGGGCCTGGAGGGAACAGGATTAACAATTTCTTGTAACAAAAAATTAAGCAGATAATGAAAAGAAGAAGGAGGCCAAGTAATATTATCTGTCGAGGCTAAAGAATTTTCTTTTGAACCTTGGACGTCCTGGTTATGTATTGAATCCAGTTCCTGGTGAGTAATCTGATAAGCAAGCTATTCCTCCATACCTTCCATCACCATCTAACCCACCTTATGTTGAGCCTCTACCCTTTCCGCAAGTTGTTCTTCAATTCCTTCCATCAGCATATGTCCCACTTCTTGTTGTAATTCCTCTCCTTCCTCTTGAAATTTTTTTGTCTCTTCAGGTTGTGTATGACTCTCCTTTGTATTTTCAACCCTCTTTCTTCGCCTCCTTCTATATCCTAGAGGCAAGTATCGGGCTAAATGGCCATACATTAGACAAATTTTAAGGCCTAAAATGGGCCTCCTAAGAAAAATGTACAACCAAAATAAAATTTATAAGAACCAATACGATTTAAGATGATGATGTCAACCATGGGGGAAGATTCACCATTTTGGGGGTATAAAAGTAAAAATATTAAAAAATAATAAAATAATAAAACCACTTTTTCAACTTGTATTTTCAACTTATCTACCTAAGGATTTACTCATATTTTTAGCGAGAGTACTCATTGGATGCAAAATTTAATTCTTCATCCAAGGAGTACCCATGTTTCATACTTTCAATGGACCCTACTACATGAAAAATGAGAAATACATGAAAAAACGTGATTGCAGTAAAAATTTTCATGTATTTATGATTTTTTGTGTATCAAGATCCATCGAAAGTATGCAACATGGGAACTCCTTGGATGAAGAATCAAATTTTTCATCCAACGAGTGTTCTTGCTCGAAATTTGAGTAAACCCATAGGGAGATAAGCTAAAGATACGAATTGAAAAAGTAGTTTTTTCTTTTTCTTTCCCTCTAAAATTTGATGATATAATCAAATCTTACTTCATTATTTCCACTATTATTTTATAATTTCCTTAGGAGGCCCATTTTAAACCTCAAAATTCCTCTAATTTTTATTGCATTTGTGGCATCTAAAAGGCATGTTCTCATAATCCAAGGTTTGGCAGTAAGATAATCCTTCAAACTGAAGTTGAATTTTCTCAGCCAAACCTCCCCTTGGATCTCATCTTACAAATATGTGAGCCACAATTATACTTTTTGTTTCCAAATAGGACATGTCTACTTCTAGATAAATCCTTATACTGTTTCTAATTTCTTTGAATGCTTCCTTTGTCCAAAAGTGCGGAGGAAAAGCAGTAAACAAAACCCAAACTAAAATCTCTTCCATTCTTTCCCTTTGAGCATCAAAGAGTGACATCAACCATTTAAAAAGTATTAGCACCATAAAAAACCCCTAATTTTGATTCATTACCCATTCTAGGGTCTCTCTGTTGTTAAAGAGAATCATGAACCAAACTTTATCCTAGGTAAGAACCTCCCCAACTTTATCCGGTACCTCACCCTAGCATTTCTATATCCATTCTATAATGTATTAATCCAAGAATATTTTCCTCTCTCTCTTCCCACTAGGATGTGATCCGAGGCAACCATTTCCATATCGATTTGAATGACCACCCCCAAGACTAGATTCAGGAAATCGATTTTCTTCACTTTTTTGCACTTTAGACCTGTCTGTTTGTCATTTTCGTCTAACCTGTTATTGGTTTGTTCCTCCCGAGCCTATTCCTGGTCCTTCGTAAATGACCCTGGCCTCTCCACCATTTGTTCCAACCTAGTATTTTGAGATCCAGGGGATTGTGGGTTTTCTTAAACTATTATATCAAAACCTCGTGAGCCTTCCCCCTCTGACTGGGGAACATTTTCAATAAATACTTCTTTGTTGAAATTGATGAAATGAGTTTTTTGAACACTCCCTCGAGCCCTCCCTTCAAAACCTGGTTGGTGAGAGGTGATTCCCTATTGTGTGCTCCATATTTCCTTTGTAAAAACCCCCACCCCTCTCCAATTCCAAACCATCCCACTAATTTGTGAGGGGTTTCAAGGTATGTTGAGGACTGATGGCACCTCGACCTGAGAAGCTTAAATTTTGTCCCGAAACCAAACTATGTGGCTACTGAGCTCTATGAAAACAAACTTTTATACCTTCGTTCCTCTTTAAAACACTGCTAAGAGCTATATCCTCCAGACCCCCCGACAAAAGACCAGAAATAGGGGAATGCAGAGAGAAAAAAAACTTACATGGCTTTCTGTATTTTCTGCTTTTGTCTTGATTGCCCTGAAAACTGCCACCTACAAGCCATCCTGTGAGCAGATGTTAGGATTTCCATAAGCGAACTTAAGTCCTTCAGTTTCATCAATTTCCATAGACCTGAGACCACCCTCCGAATTCCATGCAAGAATTTTGTCTCCCCTTTTCACATCTTGAAACTTAGCTGGAAGTGTAACCTTAGCTAGGTATAGCTTCATAGGATCTAAACCCAAAACTATTACTTCGCCTCCAGCTCTAGGTCAACCAATTCCAATGGTTTAACCATATTTCCTACCAAACAAGTCTGTAATGATACATTATAAATGATAATGCAAATATTGCCTGTCTGACAACACTGAAATGGTATACTGTAAAGGATAACATAGACAATGGTAGATCCCCCAAAGCCTCACTTTGATCAGTATTCTCTGGTGCAAGAAACATGAAACCCGTTCATTACCATAAACAAAAGGCGGTAATGGTAATGGTTAAACGGAAAAAATGTTAAGTTCAGTGTCCTACATAAAATGGAATGACAAGGCAGAAAATGTTTCCTGCCCCCTTGTCTGGCTTAAATGGATGACAAAAAGTTGAATATTAAATACGATCTTATTCTTATATTCATTATTCAGTTTCAAGTGTGCCCTTGAAACCTAACATCTGCTCATTGCCTGGGAAGTACAAACCAGCAGTTGTGTCTGTTGACTGTGATTTTGTTCTCAATTTCCAATATCCTGTCTCTAAACTTCCTGCTGAGTGAGAACCAGGATATTATTACAGCGTGCCCACAATTTCATGGGCTGGGCATGTGGGTTCTCTGCATGCTCAATAATAGCTGAGGATCGGAAATGATTATGCATGATGTCTCCTTCATCCTCATGAATTCTCATATTAATGGAGTGACCAGTCTCTCCAATGTATGGAACACCAGATGAGCATGGGATTGAATAAATCCCTTTCATGTTCTTAGGGTCCACATGGTCCTTAATGGACCCAAAGGAGATCTTAATTGTATTAAGGGGCTTGAAGGTAGCAACAAAATTATTCTTCTTAAGAACACAAGCAATATTGTTGGTGGTCCCATGGATGAAAATAAGAAGAACATTTAAACAATTTTCATAACAATATTTCTTAATTGAAGAGACTTTATTGGCTCTTTGAAAAGCAAGAAGACCTCAATGTCTACTATAGCCATTTTTCTGAAAGACATTCATTTCAGGGTCCTATAATAATAGAATTCATAATTTCTGAATTGACTTTGATTAGTCTTGTAATATGTACATACTTTTCTTTCTGCAGATTGTTTTCCCAAATTAGAAAAAATAAAATAAAAAATGTAAAGAGGGTCAAAGTCCTAAAACAAAAATCAAAGGACTTCAAAGAGAAAAATATCAAAAAGAATAGAAAAAATGGACCCCCAAAAAAAGAGAGATAAGAATAAAAAATGAAAGTGATGCAAGTCTAAATGCCACTACTATTACTTTTTACCGCAAAATAAATGATTATGTGCAGCTTGTTCAAAATGCCATAATCCATGATTAGTAAAATAGCTTAATATTGAATTTTTCATGCTTTAAATTTAATGCTGATAGATAGAGAATAAAGATCTTTCCAAACAGTTTAATCTTGGCAGATTAGTAGTTAGGTAGAGAATAAATAAGGAGCTCAATAGCTTAATCTAAGCCCTTGGAAGAAATAAGGATAGAATTAGTTAGTTTTCTATTTTAAAAAAATGAACAAGCGTTTTCCAGCTGAAATGCACCCAGTTAAATGAAGAAAAAATGTTAGGGTAGCATAAGGGTAGGTAGAACCAGTTTTTACGATCATGGATAAGCAGAACTTGGTCAATGCATTCACTAGATTCCCTCAAATAGTCATCTCCCTCGTAAAAATACTTCATCCCCTACATTTTGATGATTTCCCCTTCATTTTCCCTTTTCCCATCATCATTCAGTTTCACTCACAAAAACCCCTTTTCCTAAGTGTAAAATTCATTTTACTTAGGTAAAGTAAAAAACCATGACTAATTCCCCTTTTACACCAAATATACCCAAAAACCCATAAAAACATTTTATCCTAAGTTTAAAGGTAAAAATATTATATCGGGACTCTTAACTATGAAACTTATCCCTTTATTTATATTTTACATTAAACTTAGTTTATTTTTATTTTTCATCGCACTTGATTATTAACACCTTAAATTATATAGTAGCTCCTTATTAAACCTTTATATCTCGTATTATATTTAATTCCTTTTAATATGATCCCAAACCCATATTTTAAGTTTTAAACCTATGTTTTATTCCCCACGTGATACATTATCCCCGCTCCTATTGGTTAAAACTATCCATATGTATATTAACCCTGCCCAATGCTAAACTTATGTTTACATGCATTTCATTGGTTGATAACACATTAACCTGCATATCATTCTCATATACAAACTATATATTAAAACTATGTTTTAATATATAAATCCACTCCCATCGCATATATAATCCTAGGCCCCACGCCCATTACCCCGCAGCTTCATTACTTAATCTTAGTCATTTGCTTCATTATGATAAATCTAACGGTGCAGATCACCCATCACAAATTTCATTTCATGGTCTATATCGAAATTGAAACTTGCGATAAAAGTTGTTTTGAACCTTTCTCTCCCCTCCATGCACCTGAATTCTATTGGATCGCATCGATCCTCCCAATACCATTTACCATGTTTAGACCATGTGAAAACTACCTGGTAGTAATTTCCTCCCCCGCACCCAAACCGCCCATGATTTGAATTGACCGGAAATAAATACATTTTAATCAAATTCCTTATAAAAACAACTTAATGCACTCATTTCAAGCTTTTTGTTACCATTTTTGCTTGTAAAACCTTCCCAAATTGAGAAAAATACGTTTCCTCCTCTGTTTTAGCCCAAAAACTACCAGAATTAATCAAAAACAACTGCTACAACACTGCAGAAACCTCCAGACTACATATAAAGCCAGAAAATGCTTGAAAGCTTTCAAAACCCAGAAAACCCTTCTTCAAAACAATAATTCCATTAAATAATGCCCCTTTTTCTTCAGATACAAAAATCCTGAGCATTTCGACAGTTTCTAAAGCTTTAAACTGTATTAGAGAAAATGTGGATTGATTTGAGCCATCTACAGACCTAAAAAACCCTCTAATACATCCAAAAACCTTTTCCACAGTACTCAAAATCCCTTTTTTACAAAATTTGATGTTTTAGGATTGTTCTCCCACAGAAAGTCTACTTTAAACCCTTGATATCTTCTATTAAGGCTATAAAGGTCAGGAAATTGTTTTTTTATACATAATTGATAGTTTTGAGTCAGAGTAATCAGAAATATCATTTTGCTGTCCAGCATAGAACCTATGATTATCTAAAGTCCTTCTGTAAATAGTTTGATCTTACAGAAGTGTGTCACAAACCTCAAATCAGATTTTTTTAAAGGTTAAGAGTTTTTAAACTGATAAATCATACCTATATATGGCACCCAAAAGCACTATTGTGATCAACCCTCTATAACCTCCTGTTGTAGATATTGAACATACTCCCTTGGCAGATGTAGACTTCAAAATCATAGATCTTGTGACAAAGTTTAACTTCCTTGAGCTCCACTACTAGAGCCAAGAGAAATCCTTGGATCAAACAAATGATGTGTGTAGTTGGGAATCAAATTTTCCTAATTATTTTGTCCCTCAAACTCATCAATGCCCATAAGCTATCAGATTATGCCAATTAGATTACTCTCCAGATCAAAGAGCCATTGTCAATTTTGAAAAATAAATATTGTTTACCATAAAAGCTGAATCTATCAACCAAATGCTTCAGTTGTAGCCTAAACCTAATCAAGTCCCTTTATTGATTGAAGCCCTCACGAAGTACTATTTGGAGTTGGATTTTCCCAAGAGATTCCAAATTTTTCAAACCTTTTTGCCCTCCTTTGTGGAAATCCCCAAGCTCAACCCTCCATACTCCTCTTCTAAATTCCCAGAAAGAACCAAACACATTATTTCCATGCTATCTTTTATCCTTGGATATTTTACAGATGAATATGCTGATGCATCAGTACTTGGTTTCTTTTCCATTTTTATACTTGGCCAACCTCCTACAGTTATCTTTGTTTTTTCCCAGTATATTCCTGATAGTATCCATGAACAACTTTTCAGATTACCTACTGAAGGTGTCTTTAGGAATACTTCATTTCTTTTCCACATGTTCCTATATTTTCAGTCAAAAAAGTTTCCTATAATTCTTCAAAAGATGGATGTAGAAGGAAATCCACAGTCTGATATATTCTGGACTTCCTTGATCAGAAAGGAGTCAAATCAGTTTACTTATGTAGATTTTACAAATTCTTTCGTCCATCCATTAGTAAATCTACTAAAAAAAAGTGTGCAACCTAGGATCAACAATGAAATCAAGAAAGTTTTACAGTTGTCTGAACAGAGCAGAACAAGTGATTGGTATTTATACCAAAATCACACTAAAATCAACGTCTATGAGTCAAATCTCATTCCCTACAAGTTTCCAAAATATCTCCCCATGAGGTTGTTTTCTTTAGAGTATATAAGACATATTTGAAGTTATATTCTGTAAATTTCTTGGTTTCAAAGATGAAAACCCAATTTAAATTGAAAAATCAAGTGGGTCCATCCATATGTAATAATAGAGAAGCAGGTGCAGAGGCATAAAAGCAGTTGTTAGAGTACAAATTCAGCATTATTTTTCTTTGGTATTATGATCCCTATGGTATAATCAGCAAAATGAGAGTTAAATTTAAATTAGCTCCATACATTCATGAAAAGAAGCCTGATATTGAGAAATTTTCAAACCCGACAGAATGGTTAGAAAATACACTGGTAGAAGCTGATAAGTAGAATGATACTAGTCACATTTTGCAGACTCTAGCTCATTAAGACAAAAGCATGAAAAGAAACAGGGAAGAAGGGTCTTATATTGTTGATACCACTAGAGAAACAAAGTTCAAACTTAGGTACAACAAGAAGCCAAAGATTAATCCTACAGTCAAAGAAAAAGAGACAGTAGAGATCATTGACACAGAGATTCCAGAACAAGACATTGTACCTCCTACAAACATTGAAAATAACAACAACCAACCACTTCTAATACACAGTTGATCCAAAAACAACATAGTATAGAAGTGTAATCATCAAAGAAAATAGAGGAGAAAGATATGGACATTAAGGAAAGGTATAAAGAGATTAAAGCTAAAAATGAGGAAATAAAAACTGAAATTTATTCTCAGTACTTAAAGCAGACCCCCCAGCATACAAAACAGGCTGCTTGTAGCGTTTGATTACAAGAACAAGAAATTGTTGATGACAGTGCCTCAACCCACAATGCCAACTCCTAAAACAACATCTGATTATAAAACGATTGATTTTAAAGTTCCAGTTCAGGACATTCATCCCTTGGAACAAATTGAATTCCATAAATAAAGTTCAGAGATGGTTTATTCCACAATGACTACAAAAGCAATGAGTTCACAAAAGCTTCAAAATACTTTGATAAATGTGAGAGATCAGCTTAAAGTTGAGAAAGCTTCTTCATATGAAAAGGATATCAGAATCAAATCCTTGGAGGAGTTAGTGATTGAGGTAGGTTATGATCCTAATAATGTAAAAGCTGCAATGGAACTGATAAAAAAGAAGAATGCTAATATTGATGCACTAAGGAAACAGTTGAAATTTCCTCCTATAGAACATCCACGGGATAAGGAGATTTGACAGGAATCTAATCAAAAGGATGAGATGATGAGTCTCATATTGTAGCTGACAGCCCAGATTAAAGAGATGGAGATTGAGATGGACAAAATGGTCCAAGAAAAAGAATCCACCAAAGCACAGGAAGTCCCTGCTATTGTAATTCCTATGGTTACAAAAGCAGTGCCAACTTCTCTAGTAGAAGAACTAGCTCCAAAGGTTCCATTGGCCACAACAGTACCATTAACTTCATCAACAACTTTTGCCACTGAATATTCCACTACAATAGTTCAGCAATCAGATGAGGCCAATAAATTGGTAAAGGAAATGCAGGACATGTCCATACAAACCAATGAAATACACAGGTTAAAGGAACAGATTAATAATCTTGAAGATGCCAAAAAACTTGCACATATCAATGTCAAGAATGAAGAGAAAAAGGCCAAAAGGTTGAATGAACAACTCAAGAAATTGGAAATAGAATTGACCTTGAAAGAACTTATGGCACATGTAAAAAACCAATTATGGTCCAGTATCATTGAGGCATTCAATGATACTTGGCCATCTATACAGGTAATTTATGAAAAGAAAGATTTACTAAAAGTAGCAAAAGAAGAAATACATAAGACCAAAGAGGAGCTAGGTAAAAAACCTGACGAGGAATTGGAAATTGTCAAATTCCTCAATTCCAAAAATAAACAAGAGATGGATGAAATTGGAATTATAGACAGAACATAAACCATACTTGAAGTAAGAAAGGTAGTTTCCAAGAATAACTTGATGAAACATTTAGAGGAAAAGTGCCAAAACATGGATATGGCAATCACAAGATTCATGGTAAAATTTGATATTTTGAGGCAAAATGGCCTTCCAAATCTTCTGGTAATCAATGAAAAATTGATGAAACAGGAAGATTATAACAAAAATATAAGAGAATTTTCTAAAGAACAGGTAATTAAATCAGATTGGTAGGGAATCCCAACAGGGAAAGTTTTGCACAAGAGTATTGAAAATATGTTTTACTTGTAGCATGAAGTAAAACAGCTTTTTGTGATCAAACCAACATTTTCAAAATACACTGAAGCTGATGAAAACTTCAGAAGACTTATGAAGATAAAATTTCCAAAAGATGAGTTCTGGTAGAAGTTAACAGATTTATTGTAAAATCAAATTATAGTGAGGTCAGATCAATATAAGATAAAAATCAGAGTTGCTACTTTTACTTCAGTAGTAAACAGTTTTCAGCAGTAAACAAATTTTCAGCAGTCAAAGTGTATTAGGTCAAAGAGTATCAGTTAAAAGTGTATCAGATGAAAGATGAAGATCAAAACAGATTAAAGATAAAACTTCCAATGTGAGGGACACCTCAATTGTCTAGTTGCAGCCAAAATCCAAACAACAAGCTATTTTATTTCAATAAATAGGAAAACTAGCAATTAGTTAGGCAGTTGTCACTATCTTCTTGCATGAAGATATTTTATTTTCCAAGAAAAAATCCTAAGATTATTCTAGAATATTTTGTACTAGTTTTTGTATAAATACTTCATCATTTGAAGTATTGAGGGTGAATTAATTGATGAAAATTTCTGTAGCTGTAATATTCTAAACCCAAGGGTTTTTTTTATCAAGTTCAAGTCAGCAGACTGGATCATAGGAAATAAAGCATCATATTACATGATTCATGTGTTGGGCCACTGCAGTGAAGTATTTCACTTGTCATTTTGTCAATTTTCTTATGTTTTCCATCCATTATTGAATCTGTTCTAAATTTTAATGTGAAATAAGGAATTTTTATTTCAGAATTTGTTAAAAGCATTCTGTTATTGACTAATTTTCATTTAAATTTTTTCTATTGATATCCAAACCAGGGAACCCTTAATTTCTCCCTGATTTCGATTGACCTCTGCCTTTTCACTCCTTATCCTGATTTAAGAATCCTTAATTGCTCTTTATCCCAATTAAAACGATTTCACTATCAACGTTTGAAGATCTGGAGTGACTCTACTATCTTTCCCTGTAAACATTTACCTTTAGACCTTGATCTTGATATCACTGCTTGACACATTAACTCTATCTACCCAATGGAAAACATATCTATAGATATCCATCTAACTAAGTGACTTTCCCACCAAACCAAATCAAAATCCCAAAACCAATTTACCCCATATAACTAGCCTAAAATCAAATATAATCAACAAAGTTAAATCTTATAGAGGGAGCCCTCTCTGTGCATTAGGAAGGCTAGATCCTAAGGCTTAAAAGTAGGTTTGTGGTTACCTCTGATATTCTTTAAAATATAACAAAAAATATCACAACTTTGAGAATTATTAGAGTGATAACAATTCAAAAGGTGGGATTTATCATATTCTAGGTGGTTTACATCCGATATCCTTAGCACACGAGTGGAAAGGGTGTTAATAACACCGAATTTTTGAGCAAGGAAATGGTGAGAATCAACATGAAGATATTTCTCAGTGTCAGTATTCTTATGAAAAAACTAGTGGGACAAGGAACCATCTTCCAATCTAGAGAGGAGAACATAAAGGAAAGGAAGACTGCCATCCACTTCAACCTCCATCATAAATTTAATGGAGTCTGATTGAGAATTTAGGTGATAAAATAAAAAATCCAAAATTTTCCGACCATGGGGCATGACCAAGGTTTATGAAGATGGTGGGAAATGGCTTTCAATTCCATTCCTATTCATCTCTCTCAAATTCTTCAAGTAGTCGTATTAAGAATGACCAGATCGTTTCCCTCAGTTCATGGCTCATCCACCAGTCTCCCTCCTCAGGAACTATCTCTCGTATTTTTCATATCCCCGTTTTCTTTGCTTCAAGCCTTCCTCCTTCTCCCTAGAGAGACGCATTTCATTTAGATCAAGATAATCATCTTCAACACAAGTATGTGGCACCTGTTTTGCAACTGTCCTCAGCACCTATGTCATTTCTTGTATTAAATCCCATCACTAGAGATGGAGATAGAACCATAGAAGTTGTCGAAAATTAGAAGAATTTTGATCATATAAGTAGAAAGTATACTACAGTCGCTCCTGTCACTAGAGATGCGGATCGAACCAGAGTTTTCATCGAACCTGAGAAGAAGTTTGATCAGGGAAGCAAAAATTCAAACTTGATAAGACCCATGGGTAGTATCTCCTCCGTGTCCCTTTTCTTGGTTAACTCATCTTTTGATATTTCTATGAGCCTTCTTCATATCCGTCCTCTTGATAACCATCCTCATAACTATCCAAAATACTCCTCCTCCATAGTTGAATTTTCCCCTTCCCGGTATCTTTCCACCCCCTCGGTCGGATCCTCGTCCCCTGCCATGACTGGTCATCCCTCTTCCCTGTACCTCTCCACCCCCTCATTCTGGTCATCCTTCCCTCCCAACAAGAATTTTAGTTTAAACCCTTATCTCCCTTCCACTCCCATTGAAATTGATAACATTCCTAATAATTCACACAATATAATTAATAATAATAATAATAATAATAGGGATTTTGATAATAGTTTTCACATCAATAGTATTAATGATTTTATTGTGATTATTAATAATGAAAACTATAATATAAATTCTTTAGATAATAATAATAACAATAATAATAATTTTGACAATAACAATAACATTATTTATAATAACAATAATTTAAAATCTTCAAAATTCTGAAACATAAAAATATAAGAAATATTAAGACAAATAAAATTAATAATAACAAGATGACTAGTAATAATAAAATTAATAATAATAATAATAATATTAATAATAACACTTCTTCTCAAACTTCTTTTAATAATGTTGTTAATTTATCTTGTATTGATTTTGATCCTCTTCTTTTTCGCCTTTTGAATAAAGGGTTAAATTTTTCCCTAGATCCTAGGAAGATTCCCATCAAGGACATAATTTGTAACATTGGATATGGGATAAGGAACCTTCCTAATAATATTACAGAAGTGATTAGGCAATATTGTGCCATTATTCTTAGAAATGAAATACCTCCAAAGAGAAAAATTAGCAGAGGTGAGTTTCTTACTCTTAAGTCATTAAAAGATAGCCCTGACATTGTCGTTCTTAAGGATGATAAGGGAGGGGCTATCATTATTTTGGATAAATTTGACTATGTGAACAAGATGTTATACCACCTCAATAAAAGCGGGAGTTACACGAAACTCTCAAAGAATCCTATTAAGAAAGTCTCTATTGAGGTCATTAATATTGTTAAGGCTAACCCTTCTCTCAATCCCCCCAGTAAGAAGCTTATTGAAAGAAACCATCTCACCCCTGGAATTTACAGTCTTCCCAAGATTCATAAAGATGGGGTCCCCCTTAGACCTATTGTCAACACAATAGGTGGGCCTACCTATCTTCTTTCCAAGTTCTTAGCTAAAAAGCTCAAGCCTCTGGTTGGTCTCGCTAGCTCCTTTGTTAAGGACTCTGCTTCTTTTGTCAATCAACTACAATATATTGAACTTGACCTTGGGAATTTTCTTGTTAGCTTTGACATTGTTTCCATTTACAAAAAAATCCCCATTAATGAGGAAATCCATGTCATCAACCATATTACTGATGATAATATTTCCAAATTAGTATGCCTTTTCCTAACTTCTACCTTTTTCATTTTCCAAGGTGAATTCTATGAGCAAACATGTGGTGTTGCCATGGGTTCTCCGCTCTCTCCTGTTGTTGCTAACTTATTCATGGAGTAATTTGAATCTAAAGCTTTGGTCTCTTTTCAGTTTTAGCCCAAGATCTGGAAATATTTGTAGATGATACTTGTGTCATCTGGCCCCATGGTCAGAATGTTATGAAACCAACTCCAAAATAGAAGAAAAGAGAGATCAATGCCTTAGAAATCAACCACTTTGAGGGGGCAACCTCCAATACATTACATAAATGAGTAATTATTGGATGATACAACTGAAAAAACCTCCTTCTTTATATAGGAGTCCATGGGGTCACAATATAATCCTAACCGACCTAACAACAATAATGTAAGGGAAAAATAATAACAATATGGGGGTTACAGGGGTACAACAATAACAATAAGGGGGCTACACTAACAACAATAAGGGGATACACTAGTATTATAGGGACCTAACATGCCCCTCTCCTTCAAACAAGTGTTTCCCTCAATGCTTGATTATTTCTAGATGCTTCTGTATAAAATTCTCATCCTCCCATGTGGAATCTTCAATGGGTAAGTTCTTCCACTTGCAGATACACTCTGAAATTGATCTATTTAGTAGTTGTTGAGTTCTTGTTTCTATGACTGCTTCAGAACTTCTTTCGTTGCGATGTTGATCTTCCTGTTGTTTCATTCGATTCTGCACCAAAGTTAGGTTATCCTTTAAGAGTTGGAGAACTTGTTGTTGATGCTCGATGTGGTCTTCCACTATTTTATCATCCATATTAGCTTTCATTTGATCCTTCAAACCATCCGATTTAGCCTCCATTTTTTCTTCTAAACGATCTATGTCATCTTTGATTTCTCTTTGTAAAGCTTTCATTTTTTGCACTTGGTACCATAATTTTGATATCTCATACTGCAATTCTTCCTCTTCATGCGTCATAGGATAGATTTCTGAAGGCTTAATGGGTGTTGAATTATTTTTAGGAGGCATTTTAGAACTCAATACTGATATCTATTCTACAATATGCCCTTGGAATCAATTCAAACTAATTCTTCAAACAAGACTTACGCAATTCGAAAAAAAATACACACCTTTTTCTTGATTTTGAGGAGCTTGATATTGAAACTGAATTATCTCTGTGATTTAGGATCTTCAATATATGAAATTTTGTCCTGTAGTAGCCCTCTAAATCTTCTTTTGAATGCCATAGGTCTGACATGATTTGGATTATTCAAGGAAAATTTATGCCCAATCACCCACAATAACCTAATTATGGACTGGTTCAGTAGAGTGAACTTGTACAACATGTCACGTGTCACTGTTTTCTCCTTCGTCTCTGAAATTGATAGAAAGGAAACTACGGTCCATGTACTTGCAGCCACTTTTTACATAATTCCAATCCAATGCTCAAAGAGAGAGATTTATGATGATTTTCCCATAGTCACCTCTTTGAGATGAAATTCGGGAGCCTGTACAAACCCTAACTTCCACACATGATATCTCTAAAAAATTTCTTAACCAAGATCTAAAATTTGTACAGGAGTTTCCTCAGGATTGCAAATTGGCACTGTAAAAATTTCAGCTTCTGAACTTTCCTAGAAAGAAATTTATAGCGCAAATTCCATGATGACTTGTTTTAGGTGAAATTCGGGAGCCTAAAAAAATCCTAACTTCCACAGATCATATCTCTGAAAATGTTGTGAACCAAGATCTGAAAATTGTACATGATATTCCTCAGGGTTTCAGCTTCGCTCTATAAAAATTTTATCTTCTGAAACTTCGTAGAAAAAAAATTATATTGAAAATTCCACGATGACATGTTTGGAGTAGCGAAACCCTAGAATCCAAAGCTCTGATACCAAATGTTATGAAACCAACTCCAAAAATAGAATAAAATAGAGATCAACGCCTTAGAAATAACCCACTTCGAGGGGGAAACCTCCAATACATTACATAAATGAACAATTCTTGGATGATACAAATGACCAAAACCTCCTTCTATATATAGGATTCCATAGGGCCACAATATAATCCTAGCCGACCTAAAAATAATAATGTAAGGGCACAATAATAACAATATGGGGGTGACAGGGGTACAACAATAACAATAAGGGGGCTACACTAACAAAAATAAGGGGATACACTAGTATTATAGGGACCTAACACAGAAAAGGTTGGATTTGTTCCTTTCTCACCTAAATTCTCAATCGGACTCCATTAAATTTACGATGGAGGTTGAAGTCAATGGAAATATTCCTTTCCTTGATGTTCTCCTCTCCAGATTGGAATATGGTTCCTTTTCCCACAAGTTTTTTCGTAAGAAGACTCGAACTAAGCAAATTCTTCATGTCGATTCTCACCATTTCCCTACTAAAAAATTTGGTGTTCTTAACACCCTTGCCAATCATGCTCTAAGGGTATTAGATGTAAACCACCTGGAAGATGAGAAATCCCAGCTTCTGAATGTCTTTGAGAAAAATGGCTACATTAGTCATCGAGGTATTATTTATTTTCAGAAAGCCAATAAATTCTCTTCTATTGAGAAATATCTTGATGAACATTCTTCAAATGTTCTTATTCCTTTCATCGATAGGACCACAACAAGATTTCTCGTGTTCTTAAGAAGAATAATGTCGCTTCTACCTTCAAGCGCCTTAATACGATTAAGAGCTCCCTTAGATCTATTAAGGACCATGTGGACCTTAAGGACATGAAAGGGGTTTATTCAATCCCTTGCTCGTGTGGGATTCCATACATTGGAGAGATTGTTTGCTCCATTAATCTAAGAATTCGTGAGAATGCAACATACATTAGGCATAATCGTTCCCAATCCTTAGCTATTGTTGAGCATGCAGAGAAAAATAAACACCATTTCTGCATTGAAAATTCTAAGGTCATTGCGAAGTTTGATCATTTCCACCATAGGAAGTTGATAGAGGCTGTTGAAATTGATAAACATGCCAATAATCGCAATAAAGACGATGGTTGGAAATTGAGTAAGAGTTGGATTCTGACCCTTACTTTGTGTTTTTTATTGTTTTTTCTATTTATTTATTTTATATATGTATATATATCTATGAATATTATTATTGTTTCAACACACACACACACACACACACACACACATATATATATTATTGCTATGATTTTAATAATCTTATTATCAAACCCTTTTATTATTTATTTATTTATTTTATGTTCCATTATTTTGTTATATATATATATATATATATAACCCATATAATAATAATCATAGAATAATTTTAAATTAATTTAATTTTAATTAACCCCATTTTAACAATAATCATTTATTAATCTTCAAATAAATTCTATTTTAACTAAATGTTTAGACCAAATTATTTTTTCAACTACTATTAATAATTATATAATAATTTTTTCTCTTTGTCTTCAATCCCTTAACTAAAAACTAGTTGTTATGGTTAGTTTTTATCAAATAATATTATTTTCCTAATGACTAATTATGGAACACGATGCATCTCATCGCTATCTAATCCCTTGGATTGATCTATTTTTTCACCTTGGTCCTAAATATGAACCTCATTAGTAGCTTCTAAAGGTTGACCAAAAATGCATCTTATGTGATTAATTCAAAAGTTTGCCTCAAAAATCACTGTGGATCACAAAAGTCGGAGATAAAAAACCATAACGTCCTCAGAGTATATTTCCCAAATTATACTAAATAGAATTTTAAAATTTATACCACTTGTACATGAACATATCCTCTATATCTCCTCTAAGTTCCATAGTTTGAAACATCCGAAAATAATGTATAGAGAAAATTCCAGAATGACCTGATTGAATCATATTTCAAGAGCATTCAGGAACATTAAATTCCTCAAATGATATCTATGACATTATAGTGAACTAGGGTCTAAAAATTCATATTTCAATTAAATTAAAATATTATCTCCATCTCCTCCATGTTTCAAGTTTTGAAACATACTATAAGAAAAGTTATAGAAAAAATTCCAAGAATTCCCATTTGAAGCAGATTTCAGGGGCATTCAGGAACCCTAACTTTCCTAGAGAACATATTTGAAATTATAATAACACAGAGTATGAAATTTATATCAAAGGTAAATTAATATTTCTCTCCTTATCCTCCAAGTTTCATGGTATAAAACATCCCAAAATAAAATTTATAGTGAAAATTTTAAGATGGCACATTCACTTCACAAATCACATTTTTCTCCATCTTTAAGACCCCAAGAGTATTCGTGAACTTTTGTTTCACACCTCAACCTTATTATTGCTTGGATGATATTCAAATGCAATCACATATCCTTTATTTATATTGTTTCTATGTTCACTTATGGGGTCAAATTGTAAAAATAGTTGGTTGAACTTGTATTTTTTAGCTGGTTGACCTGACATAAGCTTTCATGTATCCTCATTCCCATGAAATTAGAGGGAATTACATAAACCATTGGAAAGGTATTGAAATAATATATTTAAAAATATATATTATTCTCCCATTTGATATATGGATTTATAGTTAAATATAATTTAAATATAGGGGATACAAACTGGGCATAATGAAAAAATTGGGTATCCAAACAATATTTCCAACAATCTTCATCTTTCAATATTTATCTTGGGGATATGTAGTCTCCCTCTATATTTGACATTATTGACAATTTATTTTCTAACATTTAACTCAATTATTTGTGTCAATCAAATGGAACACTATTCCCTACTATAAGACATCACAAAGGACCTCCTGAAACTTTGTGTGGGTGTCCTCTATTTAGACCCATATAACTAACAATAGTGGAAATGACATAATAATACGTGCCATAGGTATATTTCTTGGACTCAAATAATTGCTTACATATATAATTTTTTTGAAGCCAATAGTCATCATATGGGTCATTTAACTGAGCTTAATTAGTTAGGTACAATTAAAGAGAACATTATTACTTTTGAGTAATTGGATTTTCACACCAAAGACATGTTAGGTACCTTCTTCCATGAATTATTTATTAGTGGTCACAAGGATGACATATGGATCATGTTTTAATGGTTTTTCCTCAAAAAACAATTGGATATACTCTCTAAGCTAGAGAAGCATAATAGGCATCCATTTCTCAACTCAAAAATTCCTCCTTTATTCCTAACACACACCTCACTAATACCCATCCCCCATCTCTTCCTATAAATATTCAAAATTCAACCAAGGCATGAATAGAATAATTATAACTTAAATGTCTCTACATAATTATGATGAAAATATTTTATAGTCCACAAGTGCAAGGAATGAAAACTCCTTATGGCAGTATATAAGGAAATTTGAGAAACTAAAGGTAACAGTCCCACCCTCAGCCCATTGCATCTATTATAGGAGGACACTCTCCTTGATCAACCTAAGGTGGAACCCAAAATATCTCTCCATGCTTTAATGGGTATTTCTACCTCCAAAACTCTAAATTTAATTGGATACATCAACCATCATAAAGTAATTATCCTCATATAAAGAGGTAGTACACATAATTTCATTCAACACAAAGTAGCTTGAAAGACCCATTTTTATATCCATGCAGTAGTATTTTTCCAAATTAGGATTTTTAATGGTAGGTAAATGAAATGAGGGGTTTTTTGTGAATTTGTTTTCCATCAAATATGGGATTATGCTCTCAAATTTGATTTGTTTTCCATTGAAATGGGGGTTGTGACAATATGCTGGGTGGAGAATGGTTAAACACACTAGGTCTCATCACTATGGATTTTGAGGAGCTATACATGAGCTTCCAATAGGAAGGGCATCACAATACTCTTCATGGAATTACTGTAGGATTAACAAGAATTATCAAAACATTTCATGGAAAAATCCTCAAAAAATGTTATTCTAGCATCATTCCCAATGCCATGCTATTAAAGCCTTTGAGATTCCTTCACTACCAATTCATCTTGGCTTGAAAATTATCTTGTATTTCAATCACTCAAATTTTGAAAACTTTCAAGGACTACCAAATTCTTGTGTTCCCTATTATCATTCCATTCCACTTATTCTTGGTAGCCTTTCCCCCATTTTTTTCCTTATCAACACCACTTTTCTTATAAAAATGAAATTGATAAAACTATTCATGAGTTGTTAGATTTGTGTCATCTTCCCCAATGCTAGCCCTCATCCCTTTACCATGGTCATAGTCCTCAAGAAATAATTTGTGAAATTTTTTCCCTATTCCTATCATTGACGACCTTTTTGATGAACTTATAAGAGTCCAAATTTTCACCAAACTTTATCTTCACTTTGCTTAGCACCAAATTTATGAAGGAGGATGATATCCTAAATAATAATTTTCACACTCATGAAGGTCATTATGAACTTCTAGTCATGCATTTTTTCCTGTATAATTCCCCCTCAACTTTCCAAAGCCTTATGAATTACATTTTTCAACCCTTTTTGCACCATTTAGTCATAGTCTCCTTTGATGACATACTCATTTACAAAAAATATTGGAAGCCCCACTAAACCTATATGGATAAGGTAGTATAGTTTTTGTCTCAACATCAACTTTTTCTTAAACAATCTATATGTGTTTATGGGTGCCAAAAGTGGAATATTTAGGCAAAATTTTGAGTAAGGATAGTGTACAAGTAGACCCTAAGAAAATAGAAGCTTTGAAGGATTGTCTATGAGCTAATGCCCTTAAATTCTTAAGGGGATTCCTAGGTTTAACATTATATTATAATTTTTTTCACCAAAACTATGGAAAAATTACATCCTCACTTACCACTTTACTTAAGCAAAATACTTTTAGTTGGAATTCGGTTATTGGTGATGCAATTTAACATTTGAAAGAGGCAATGGGAACCACTTTAGCCTTGGCTAAAACTTTTGTCTTGGAATGTGATGCCTCTAGAAAATGCATTAGTGAAATTTTCATGAAAGAAGGCTACCACTTGGTGTTTATTGTCAAAAAAATTATAGAGTCACACTTGGAAAATCCATTTATGAGAAATAAATTATGGCCATATTGAATTCTTTCAAAATTTGGCATCCCTACTCTCTCAGGAAATTGCTCCATATTAAAAGAAATCATTAAAATCTCAAATATTTTTTGGAGAAATGGCTTTCATCACCAGAGAAACAAAAGTGGGTGATGAAAATGTTTGAATATGACTATGAAATCATTTATAAAAATGGAAAAGATAATGTGTTCATTAGCACTCTTTCTAAAAAATATGAAGAGAATGAGTCACTTTTTTTCACTCTCCTTCATTGTAGCATATTGGTTGAAAATAGTTTGCGAGGAATGGTTCCAAGATTTGAATATTTCCACACTTGTCCACTAGCTTCAACATGGTTCTCATAATTTCGTTGGATTCACTTGGAAAAATAAGGAGCTTTGCCATAAAGTTTTTCTATATTTGCTCCAATAGTCTAGTCTTAAATCCATAGTTCTTTCATAAGTCCATGCTTAAAAACATTCATTTTTTCTAGGATGGCATGAAAACATATATTTGAAATTTTGTGGATAAATGTGATGTTTTTCAATGAAACAAGGGTGAAACATCAAACAGTCTAGGAAAACTCTAACCTCCATCTATCCCACATATTGTATAGACATATATCTTTATGGAATTTATTACAAGCCTACACAATATGATAATAAATGAGACATCATGGTGGTGGTTGATCGAATTTACAAATAAAACCATTTTGTACCCTCTAATACCATTTTAAAGCTTCCACAATAGACCAAGTTTTCATGGAAAATATCTTCAAACTACATGGTTTTTCATAATCAATTATCACTAACCATGATCTTATTTTTACTAGTATCTTCTAGTAATAATGTTCAAACTCCGAGGCACCCAACTACATATTAAAACTTCCTATCATCCCCAAACAGATGGTCATATGGAAGTTGTCAACAAATTAATGGAAGCTTATTTAAGATGTAATACATTTGTAAGACAATCTCAATGGGTTAAGTGGATACTATGTACTAAATTGTGATATAATATAACTTATCATGGTGCCATATGCATGAATCTGTTTGAGGAATTTTTTTGGGTATTTGTTATATTCTTTGCATGATTACCCTCATGTGTTGTGCTTTGCATTGAACATGGTACCCCTAAAAATAAATTATGGGCATGGTTTTTGAATTATTTTTTTGTAATTTTTAGCACATGGTTTTCACTTTTAGCAATTTTTTGGCACATAGTAGTTTAGCCCATGGTTTTGTAATTCCAATTAAGGAAATTTAGTTGTATTCTATTGTAGGGTAAATTGATTAGTGGACTATATATATATATATATATATATATATATATATATTGAAATACTATAAATAAAAATATATTGAAAAAAAATTGTGGTTTTCCTCTTTTGGTTTCTAAGGTAAAATATCCATGTTAATGTGTGTGTGCACACCATTGAATCCTTTTTTTATTATAAACATTCTATTTGAAACAATTAATTGTACAAGGTTAAAACCTACATTTGGTATCAAGCAATTTTGGCTTCAAATGGATGCTTTTGCGGCTAAGGTATTTGGCTCAAGCTTGTAGTAGGCCCTATTATAGTGGGAGACCTATGAAATCAATCCTTGTAGCAAAAATAATTGGTGAGAAGTTCAAAGATAAAGATAGAGAAATTCAATGGGTATATATTTAAGTTCTGGAAGCTCTAAATGGAAGATATGTTGGTGGACAAAGGTAGGTGGATCATTATTGTTCCCTATACTACACCAACATCAAGAGTAGGCCAAGTTAGATCAAAATGTAAAGAGCATAATACAATAATGTCTCTTCGATTTCATATTACTAAATGTTTCAAGATAAGGGACAATGAAGGAATTGTGGAACAAGTTATGGACTTTGTGTCAGTCTAAGTCCTTATTGACGTTGCAATCAACACCCTCCAAATTTTTTCCCACACTTGAATTTTGGAACATAATGAGGATCTTATGATTTTTCTTTATATGGTCACTCCATTGTCGATTGATTTTGTATTAACTGTTGAAGTGTTATTCCCAGTTTCTAACTATCAAATTCACTTGCTCACACATGCTCAGTCCTTAATGAATTCATAAGTGCACATCCTTTATGCAATATTTAATTGGCATAGCCCAGTACATTAAGAAAATGCCTATGCAACGGTCAACCTATTTTGACAGACAATCCACACTCTTCGTTTATAGTCCCCATCTCACTTTGGTTGCAATTGTACTTCTATTTTAGTGAGTTTTCTCAATTGTCACTTTGTACACCTTTGTTTTCACAAGTGTCACTTTCACATTCGTGACTGTCGTTTTCACTTGATGTCATTTTAAAAAGTGAAGTTTTCATGTTATATTTTCTCTGGCATGTGTCACACCCTTGCACATCACTAGAGGTATCTCTAGCACACTCTTTTGTATTTTATGGTGTTACATATCATAATAATATGTGTTATACATATTCCTACAACTTAGCACACTTTCGGGTCACAATTGAAACTTATGTCGCAACTTGTATTATGTGTCCCAATGTGGTGTTTTAACTGTCGCACTTAAAATAAGTGTCTCTTTGTTTTTGTTTCAAGGTGTGATTGATGTTAACGAGTCCTATGAATTCCCCTAGCTTGTATTCATGGCTTCCATGTGTGTGATCTAATTTTGAGTCTTGTTCATATTATTTTACCTCTCTTATTCTATTGGTCCCATGCTTATCCATTTGGAGCTCTTCCTAGTTCTACTGCCCAGTGCAAGTTATGAAAGATTCAATCCTTTAGCAGGTTATGATCAACGCATATAAATGAGCCTTAGTGATGAGATATCTCCCTCATTGACTTGTGCATTCATTCATATTCAAAGTTCAAAACCTTCAAAGTATATTCATCTAACCCTTGTTGCATGCGCTGACTCACTGCACTTCATTTTGAGCAATTATTCCTTTGATAGTGCACAGAGAATTTCTAGTGGCCCTCTAGAAAAATAAACTTCACAATACAAGGTTTCTCCCCTCTCACAGGGCATTAAGCCTCTCCCTGGGAAAATAAATTTACTTATGCTGCATTCCTTAGCCAACTACACAATTTCCTCTTCTAGTGAGCCTTCATAAATGCAGGGTGCACAACTAGTGAGCAGTCAACCACTGATGAAGCAAATTGCGCTAGCATAGGGTGCAGGGCACACTTCTAGTGAAACATCAACCATTGTGGAATAAATTTGTGCTAGCATTGAAGCCTCCCTCTCAAGTAAAACATATGATGTAGTTTTAATGCCTAGTCTTGCTCCCACTGTTCATTGCAACCCCTCATTGTGCCCTCCCTTAAGCATGCCTCTTAGTTATAGTTCATGGCATAGTTATAGTAAAAAAGGTGTAGAAATTTATTAATATTGATGTATTACCGAATTCCCCTGATCTAAAATATTTATCTTCTTGCTGAATACAGAATCCTTCCACTATTAAACTTGCGGAAATTTAAAACTCAATTGCAAACACATGTGAATAAATTCAATCATACATAACACGGTTGTTTAACAGGAAATCTTAAAGCTAAAAACCCCAACTATCATATATTATGTATATTAATTGAATCATGTAATAATCTCATACAAAGCTTAGTACATCAAGCTCTCAGTACAATGTAGATTCATTAAACACTGTCATGAAGAAATTTGCATCTCCATGCACCAATTTCTTGCCTCCTGATAGCCTGCCTCCACTGTGTAATCCCTGCTGAGGAAGACCCCTGAATGAATTCGAATTGGCCTTGCCTTGACTGTGCAATCCTCATTGGCAACTCCAATGTGTTTCAGATGCATTGAATGCATCACTATAGTCACAACAGATATTCCATCTCACCCTTTCACCTATCTCTCCACTGGGTCTCCAGTGGAACTGACATGCACTGTAGTTAACTGTTGTTTCTATTCAGTTCTTAGTGAGCTATTAGTTTTGAATTAATTAACTAATTAATTCACTTAAATCTCATTAGTGTATCTTTCAGTTAGACTATATACAACTAGCTCAACTGAGTTTAACTCACTTAACTGAGTTAAACTAAATAACAACTCCATAAACTACTCTTCCAACTCTTTCATAACTTTTCCACTTCAGTTCTAACTGAGTCTTCCATGCATGAGCCACCAATAAACCCTATGAATTGCGTAATTCCTTCAGCCCATAGATTTTCCAAATCTGTTCATTGAAATAAAGTGCTTCAAGAGAATAAGTTGATGTTTATTGTTGGATTATTATTAAGAGCTAATAATAATCGACATGCATCTATTTTTAGATCGACGATCTATAAATAGACTTCCCCCAATATTCTAAAAATAGAAGTTCATCTATTTTCCACATTTGACCAACCATCTACAAATAGCATCCTGCAACTTATATAATATGCTCACCATGTCTAAAAATAGACATACACCTAAAAATAACCTGCGGACCCCGCTTAGTGAAGGTGCTTAATTTTCACTAAGCTCATCATCTTGTTGAATCTCAACACTACCTCCAAAAATATAGGGATTATCCTTCACCCTGATACCACCTCTATGGTATTCGAATTTGTTCCTACCGAGTGCCTTCGTCAGAATGTCTACATCCTAATCTTCCGTAGGAATGTACTGAAGCAACGTGACCTTCTGTTGCACACAATCTCTGATATGATGATACCAAATATCAATATGTTTATATATTTCATGAAACACAGGATTAATCGAGAGTTTAATGCAACTCTGATTATCACAATGTATCACTATAGGATCTAAATGTGAACCGAACAACCCGACCAGGATCTTCCTCATCCAGATAGCCTCACATCCAGCTTGAATTGCTTCCATGTATTCTGCTTCCGCTGAACTAATTTCCATGGATATTTGTTTCCTAATATACCAAGAAACTGTTGTAGATTCGATAAAGTGAAATTGTACACCCTCTATCATGTACTTGAGACCTTGAGCTAAAATGGCTCAACCATAAATTTCCCCCCACCTCCAAAGAGTAGGGAAGTGGCTATGACCTCCTCTCTATCACCATCTGGGCTATGCATCTCTCCATATGCTGAAATATGTCATGTTGGATGCCCTCCCAAGTGAACTCCTCTGCCAAAGAAAGATATGCATCATAATGCATGGAAAGGAAGTCCTCATGTGCTGCATGACGCAGCTTCTCCTTGAGCTTAGAACCTCCAGTCAAGAAGACTCTGCCATAAGAATAGATGACCACATCATCCACCATATACTCATCATCTCTATCTAGGTCATCAAGAATCATACATGCACCTAGATCATTGAAGTACTCTACCAAGAGTTGAGATCTCCAATATGGATCAATCCTCCCAAGAGACAGCACTGGTGATCTGGCATGTGAAGCTCTCCTCATGCTGCTGCCTGCTACATTGACATTTCCCATGCCAAATTCTTCCTCCAAAATCTTCACCTCTCCAAAATCCAAGAGTGGTGAACCCAAAGACAAGATGTCTCTCATCAACTCAAGACGTGGTGGCCTTCCAGGTGGAATGCCTCCATGTAGTGCGACATCAAAATCTGAAGTGGATTGTATATATGAGTGGACTGAGTTGTCCCTCTCTTCACTGTGCAGTGCAGTCCCCCCCTTGTGTGCAGAAAACTCCTGAAATAGATAAGAGTGAATTCTCATCATCCCTTGATGCTAATCCTTCTCCTCTTCTTCCATATATGAGAATGCCTCATCCTTAATGAGAGACCCTTGATCTTGGTCATCCCTTGAAGGAGAAGACTCTATGTCTTCACAAATAGAAGAGGGCTCTTCAACAAATGGGGATCTTGCCCTTGGCAAACTATCATGCATGTTTTTATCCCCTTTAAAAATATGGAATGGAGTTGGTTTAATAGGTCTCTCCAACTCATGCAAAGTGTTTGAGTTTTTGTTTTTAACAAATGATGGTTCACAATGCTTTCGATCAAATCTTCTCACCAATTCCTTAGTGAATCCAACATAAGTTTTTACATTTGCATGAAAACAAGAAGTAGAATCATTAAACCACCAATTATGGGCCATACCTTTGAGGTGCAGCGCTGCTACTCTGATGGCCTCCTTCTTTGAAACTTGGTGTAGATGGAAATAGTAATCTACCTCTTCTACCCAAGCTTGGGTTGTGCACTCTGCTGATCCATCAAAGTGAGATAGGAAGATTCTACCTCTCTTGCTTCTTCTGTGGCTGTTGGATATTGCCTCCTTTAGTTTGCAAAACCCTTGGAAGTTCAAGTTCTCCTTGAATCTCCATGATTGAAATTCATACTCCTGAAGATAGTCACTCAAGGTCTCCTCCCTTGGTGCATCTTCTTCCTCCATCCTTCTTGCAGTAAATGTGGGAAATAGACTATGTTGTGGATCTGCATGTGTGGATGAATGCTCACACCCATCATGTGAATAGCTAGGGCTTGATTCAAACCATCTCAGAAATCTTCTACACTCCTCCCCTTTCATCTCCTGATATCTTCTTTGATATTCTTCATAGCTTGGAAAAGAAGCAGGGAGATCCTCTCTTCCTTTATTCCTCGAAATAATGGAGTCATGCTTTTGTTTCTTCTGCAAAACTTCTCTTTTATATGAGAAGCTTCTCCTCCTAATGGCATAATGTCTTGGATGCACAGGCTGAGCCAAGATTATGCTCCGATACCACTATAATATCCCAAAATAGGGAAAATCTACAACATTGAGAATATCTTAAGATATTCTAAAGTTGGAGCTACAAAAATATTTGAAAAAAATAATGCAAGTTGTATCGATTTACTTATTAAATGTGTATTAAACACATCTCCATCAGATTAGGAGCATATCAGCAAAACTATATCTCCATATGTTATCTCTAAGTGGGGGAAAAGTAGTGATCTAGACCATAAAAACGCCATTTCCAGAAAAAACGCTATAACTGTGAGAAATGGGACTTGGATACCTTATTTCATGCAATATACATCTCACATGTAGAATGGTAGTAGAAAAAAAATCATTCTATCCAAGTTAAATAGATCTCTTGGTTCTTATATGGCTGAAAATCACTGAAAACCCATGACTTAACCCATACAGAAAACTATGAAGAAAGAACAGCGTGATTATAAGAGGATTAAAGTAGCAATATGTATTGGACAATAGATCAGGAGTTTATTTAGCCAAATTACAAAGAAAAACAAAGATCTAGCCTCTTTTATACAATGTAAAGATAACTCGGTAAGGGTTTCTTGGAAACTGAAGCACAAGAAGAGTAGATCTGAATGTTCAGCTACAAAATAACACAGTCTCCTACAACATTACATGAATATAGATAAATAAAGTATAATAGGGATGAGAATCCATTTTCCTAGCTTTCTGGGAGAAGGGTTGGCCCTTTCTCCAGGAAACTAGCCCAAGATCAAGGTATTAAACCTTGTTGTAGCAGCTCTCTGAAAAAGGATGCAATTCCTGCAAGGGAATGCGCTGTAGAAGTGAAGAATTTCTTTGGCCAAGTGCCAAGATGTGAAAATATGCCCGGGAGTCCTTCTTGCTGATCCTCCAATGGATAGACAATATCTCCACTAAAAAACAAGCCTAGAGATGACTCAAAGAGATCCTCCTTTGCTGCACCCTGCAACACAACCCAGGTCTAAAAAGAAACTGCACTGTAGCTGAAGGAGGTAGTGATGCAGGGGCATTAGGCTCAAGACAATATTTTTACATAAATAAACATAAGGGGGGTCTCATGCTTTTGTTTCCCTATGAAATTAGTCATAGTTGAGTTATTTTTAGTTAATTGTAGAGAAAATGTAACTGCCCAAATGATTCATGGGCATAGGAAGAGATTCTGTTTTAGTTTCGGTTTAGGACTAAGTCTAATTTTAGACTGTAGGAATTTGGAGAGGTTGTTGACTCATCAAATAATCGGAATCGATTTTGTGTAGCAGTTGTATAAAATTAATCTCTGAGGCATAGTCTAGATAGACTTGCAGAGACCTGCATAGAGAGCTGCATAGAGTTGGCAGAGTAGATTTTCGAAGGCCATTTCATTGGAAATCTGGCCAAGCCAGAAGCTGTAAGTAACTTCATTATATGAACAAGGAAATTTTTTCAGTATTTTTGTGCATTTCCCGAGTTAAGTTCTATGTGTTAATCTGATTTTAGTTGGAGTTATCATTCTCTGTGTGAAAGGCTTCTTTTATCGGCCGAATTAGAATTTTTAAGTAGATAGAAGTATTGATTGGGTCATGCACATGAATTGGTCGATTTAATTCTGCATGAGGAATGGTTGAGTTTCAGGGAATGAAACTCCGCAATAGGAATAATGGGGTAGCTTATTTCTATCGAAAGATTTGATTGTGGGAATTGAGAATGCACATTCGTTTAATTGAATTCTGGGTGATTGTACGCAGTGGGAAAATTAGAGTAATCATGGTGAATCGATGTAATAACCGAACTGTTGGTTTATTAAATTGAATTGAAATTATTGTGTTAACAGTGAACGAAATCAGTGCTATAGTCCCTCCGGTAGGTTAACCACCTGAATCAAGGTTGGAAATCGAAGGCTCGCTCCATGAGTTAGGTCATTCAATGGAGAATGAAAATGCTGATTGGTCCCTAAAATTCGAACAGGATTAAGTTTGAATAGAGATCTCTGCTTACTTGAATCAATATCCGGTGAAGTAAATCCCTAGCGAGAAGACGAGGTTTGTAGGGAATCGATTTTTTTTAAGCCAGCACACAGCAAAGCCATGGAGAATTAACCTCTGCACAAGAGACTTCAGAAGATTTCGATTCAATTGGCTCTTAAGTGAGACCAGAGTGCGTTAATGGAACCGTGAATATGAAGGACGAGGAGAAGAATTCTTAGATAAGAGAGGAGTTGAAAAAAATCAGGATGAAACCATAGTCTATTTGGAACCGAGTTAACTGAACAGTAAAAGCGGTTTTGAGGGAGGTAAACAGGCAGTGTCGCACGAGTCCCAGGGCAGTAAGTTGTTTTTGAGAAAAGAACACGATATCACAGATTGAAGGATGCGTGTCCATAAGCAGTTTTGGAAACCTGCTTACATTGTGTAGCTCTTGGGGATTAACCCTCATGGTGTTTGGTTGCAAGATATTCACTTACGCACGTTCGATCAATGCTTGGAGCGCAACATCATAAGGATCGTTGGATCCGTTCGACTGTTAATCCAACATGTGTTATATGAATTGTGGGACCGTCAAAATTTAATGTCTATTAGGTTTTTTTAAGTCGAGATTTATTAATGAATATTAGTTAAATTATTTCCAGTGCTTTACATTGGAGTTGTTCATTTAACAAGTGAAATTTATAGAAGCATGGGCCCCAAAGGATACCATGTATAAGGAATAGTCACGGTTATTTAAATAAATGAATGGATATTCCAGGGGTGGATTAAAGAAGGTTCGGAATATAACCAGAGTTAAAGCTAAGCTTTGTGTGGTATAAGTATTAAGTGGAGGCACAGATCTGTTTGATAGCTGGCACCTTGAGTAAAAGGAAATTCAAATAATTAATTCGAATACCCTTAAGAATAAGCCTTCATATGGTAAATTTGTAAGGTAGATATTGACCTAGATGCAAAAAAAAGCATTGGTGGGTTCTATTAAAGGAGCATATTATATGCTTTGAGGGTTGATACTAAGGTTTTATATAAAGATAAAAAGAGAGAGAGAGTTTCCACAAAAGAAGAATTTAATTTAATATCTCAATCTCCGATTGAGATATTAAACCACACAAATTTATTTAATTTTCCAGTTGAAGAGATAAGAGCAATGTGAGATTGCCCGATTGTTGGATTTTATTGGGAAAGGAATATAGAATGCATAGCGTTTAATGAAATTTCGAGTAAACAGGGACTGTGGGTTTTACCCCCCATCATAGTGCTATCAGAGTCTAAATTGAATTAGCTCTTTGAAAAGTTTATTTTGAAATGCACATGTACTGAACAGTGATAAAGGTGGGTTTTAAATCTTTTTAACAGAATTGCAGATTTGATTGAATATGCAGTGAAGGTCTCCATATGTGCAGAATCTGGAGTTGAAGACAAATAGTCTTGAATATTGTAGTAGATAGAGATGCAGTGCAGGTGAGAAAGGAAGCAAGAACATTCAGGGATCTTGAGAGGTGAGTTGATGAGCCTATTTGAACTCTGGTGTGAAGATATTGTTTGCAGAATGCAGAGTGCAAGCTGTATAAATTTTCTGAATAATGAAGATTTATCCACCGATATTATCCTGGTCACACACTAATTCGAATTCATGCATAACACATAACCTCTTCTACAATTTATCATCAATATGCGGAAATAGAAACAGTCGCATGCACACATAAACACAATATGTAATGGGGAAAGCTTATAGCTGAAAACCACCAGCTATTTTGTATATTATAATAGAAGAGAACATGTAACAATACATAGCACAATACTCCTCACAAGTACTCAGTACTATCTCCAGAAGTTACACACAAACTAGCTCAGTTTTGAACAAGTCACGGGTTCAAAACTCATCCACTATTTGCCTGCCTCTACTGCGCAATCCAAGTTGGTGTAATGAGAGATCCAAGTTTGAATCTCCTTGGCTTGATCTACGCAATCCTCATTGGCAATATCCTCCAATGCTTGTGCAAATCTCATGCACAACTAATGTCACAACTAATAGCAAACTCACCCTTTCATCTACCTCTTCCACTAGTCTTCACTGAACTGTCCATGCAATGCAGTCAAATGATGTGTTCTTTAGTTGAATAATGAGTTAATATTTAGTGAATTAAATAATATTTAATTCACCCCACTCATCTCTAGTGTATTAGCCAGTTAAACTAAACACAACTAGTTCAACTAAGTTAACCTGAACACAACTCCACCAACTGTCTCATCAACTCCACCAAACTCCGCCACTTGAGTTCTAACTGAATTCAACCATGCATGAGCTCACCAAACCCCTAGGAATAGCGTAATTCCTTTGTCAGATGCATGGGCCACATACATAGCTCTAAATGAAGTGCTGCAAGAGGATAAACTGAAGTTTATAGTCCAAATATTATTAAGGGTAAATAATATTTGACTTTTCTATTACAACTATGGATCTAAAAATAGAGGTCATACATTTTACCAACTCGACCAATCATCCAAGAATAGCATCTTGCTCCTAGACCATATACATATGTCTAAAAATAGACAACACCTAAAAATAACTGCGGGCCCACTTAGTGAAGGCGACTTCATTTCACTAAGCTCCATCATCTTGGCATTTTCAACACTCCCTCTCCAACAGATATGGACATCGCAACCCCCTATCTTACTCTGTGGAATTCAAATTTTCTCCTGGTGAGCGCCTTCGTCAAGATGTCAGCATCCTGATCCTCCGTGGGAATATGTGAAAGTAACATGATTCTCCGCTGCACACAATCTCTGATATGATGGTACCTGATGTCGATGTGTTTGGATCTATCATGAAATAATGGATTAGACAAGAGTTTAATGCAACTTTGGTTATCACAAAAAATCACAGTAGGCTCCAAGTGCGACTCGAACAATGCGATGAGGATCTTCCTCATCCAAATAGCCCTCGCATGCAGCCAAGCTTCTTGTCATGTACTCGGCCTCTGACAGGCCCCGAGTGCCACGGATCTACGCCGTGCGTACCGAAGCTGCTGTCGACAGAATGCGAAGATCCCTCCATATGTGCTCTTCTGGTCCATTGGGCTCCCTGCCCAATCTGCATCTGTGAAGCTAGAAAGCCTCACCTCATCTTCCTGTCTGTACCACAGTCCATATCCCGATGTGCCACTGAGATAACGCAATACATGTTTGCCTGCCTTCCAGAAGAGCTTGGTAGGATTAACCATAGCTTGCGAAAGCTAGTTAACAGCATATCATATATCAGGTCGTGTATTGACTAGATACATAAGCGACCCCACCAACTGTCGATAGACAGTGGCATCCACTACCTCCGCTGAAGTAGCATCCTCCTTCCTCCAACCTCCAGGAAGAGGAGTATCAACAGGCTTGCAGCCATGCATGTTGAACTTCTCCAGTATTTCCTGGGCATACTTACCCTGAGAAACAAACAGTCCATCACTGCGCTGCCAAATTTCCAATCCCAGGAAATAATGAAGGAGGCCCAAGTCCTTTATTTCAAACTCTCTAGAAAGATCCTCCTTGCATGAAAGTATCAACAGCTCATCACAATCAATGTCGGATCATCCATTAAGTACGATGATTAGCAACTTCCCCCACCAAAATGCGGTACAAGTTAGGATCTGCCTCACTCTTGGAGAATCCAAGCCCGGTGAAGTAGCTGTCTATGCGAGTGTACCAAGCACGAGGTGCTTGCTTCAGCCCGTACAGTGCTCTCTTGAGTCGGCACACATGCGACTCACTGCTGAAGATCTCGAAACCTTCAGGCTGCTCTGTGTACACCTCCTCCTCAATGACTCCGTTGAGGAACGCAGTCTTCACATCCATCTGATGGATGTGCCATCCCATCTGCGCTGAGAGAGCAAGGATCATCCGTATGGAAGAGTACCTTGCGACAGGTGCAAAAGTCTCCTCATAATCGATCCCCTCGATGCGACGAGAAGCCACGACGACAAATATTGCCTTAGTAATTTCCACACTCCCGTGGTAACTTGTCTACTGATAAGATCCATCGCGAACCCACCACTGATTTCCCCTCCGGTCGCGGGACAATCTCCCATGCACTGTTTCTGACAATGGAATCATACTCTTCCACCATGGCATCTACCCATGCGGGGTCCTCCACGGCTTCCTCGAAAGAGGATGGCTGCGTGCGGCTTACATTTTCTCACAAAGCCATGTATCCGGTGTGCGGTCAGAGTGTTGTCTTTATGCGTTGTCTTGTGGTGGTCCTAGCCTTCTGCATCTCGAGCCGGTCGCTCGACACGCTGGTGCGCTGGCCCTGCGATGGTTGGCCTTTTGCATGGTGGTTTCTTCCACTCCATGAACTTCCTCTTGTGGTGATCCACATGCGACCATATCCACATGCGGAAGCTCATCCTTAGGAACTAATAGCTCTCTTCGCATGCAAGTGTGGCTCCTCTCAAGAACGCCATGGCTTTCTCCTCCTAAAATTTGATATCCCATCGCACAACAGTCTTGCGACTGTCTGGAAAATACACACGATAGTTGTGGAGCGTATCAATGTACCCCACAAATATCCCAACCTCTGCGGTCGGATCCATCTTATTTATGGCGTCCTTCGTCACATGCATGTAGATAGGTGAGCCAAAAATCCTCAAATGGGAAATATCAGGCCTCTTGCAGAAAAGCCTCCTCTAGGTGTACTCATGCCAAGTATCTTGTGAGGACAACGGTTAGCACATACAACTGGTATTGCATGTCTCGGCCCACAAAGTGAAGGGTAGAGGCTGATCATGCAACATCTTCGTCTTGGCACCACGATGGTGTTCTTCCACTCGGCCAACCCAGATTATTTTGTGGGTTGTAAGTGCGATATTGAGCTCTCCTCAGACTCCCTTTGTCTTTGCAAAAAGTCCATGGGTCGACGAGATGAATTCACCACCATTTTAAACACCAGAGCCTTCACATGCTTCCCCAATTCCTTCTCAACCAGCGCCTTGAATTCACAGAACTTTGAATATGTCTCGCTCTTCTTCTGCATGAAGAAGATCCAGCACTTCCGAGAGAAATCATCAACAAAGATCACATAGTATTTGTGATTTGTTGTCGAAGCTACTGAGAAAGGACCACACACGTCTGTGTGAACTCTCTAAAGGATCATCGTGGCGCGACTATCCTTCTCGTGAAAGGTGGCTTTCACAAATTTTCCCAAGGTACACCCCTTGCACTGATCTGACTGCGCAAGATTTCCCTTAGGAAGCCCAGTAGAAATATGCTGCAGTATCTTCAAGGCTCCATGGTGGAGGTGGCCCAATCTCCAGTGCCACAGCTCGCCATCATCCCGGCTCACCACTCCTTCCGCCTTGCATGCCATTGCTATGCTACCATCTACTTGCAACTGATAAAGTTTCTTGACTCGAACCCCTATTTTCCGGGTCTCTCCAGTTGTCTTACTGCGCAGGAAGGCCTTTCCCTCACTGAAGACCACATCGTACCCCTTGTCTTCCAACATCGCCATAGAGATCAGATTCTTCATCAATCCTGGAACATGCAATACTTCCTTCAATACGAAGGGTTTACCAGACTCCCTCTCAAAGGAAATGGTACCGATACCAGTCACACTGTATCTACCATCATCGCCCATCTCGATGTGCACTCCAAGATCTTTTTCCTCCATATCTGAAAACAGATCCCGATCTCCTGTCATGTGAAATGATGCACCACTGTCCAAGAACCATACTGATCCCATCACACTTGAGACCAAGCATGCGATCAGTGAAAAATCCAGTTCGAACTGGGAGGCCAATGCCTCTCCCGCTGCAGATCCAGCAGCCTTCTTATTTTTCTTCTTCTACGGACAATTTGTGGCATAGTGTCCGTGCTGGTGACAGTGAAAACACTTCACCTTGGACATGTCTTGCTTCTTGCCTTTCGCACCAGACTGAGAAGCTTTCTTGCTCTTCCCCTTCTTTGCTTTGGCATCCAAAGCACAATTTTCTTCATCAGATACCTTTGATGAAGATCCGTCCCTGGTAGTCTGCCTTATCTCCTCTTGCATGAGATCCGACCAAAGTCGCTCCCATCCCGACAACTTCTCCCGACCATTGACAGAGTCCTGATAGGAATGCCAACTCTTCGAAAGACCAAGGAGAGCCAGGTCCACCAAGTCCTCATCATCGACAGTCACCCCCACTCTTCCCAGCTCATCTCTGCATTGAGTGAACTTCGTGAGGTACTTGGCGATACTGTCGCCTTTCTCCATCTTAATGTTTCTGAGTTTATCCTTGAGCGCCAACTTCCTCTAGTCGCTCTTGCTCTGGAATAGATCTGTCAATGCTTTCCACATCAGATATGGAGAAGATTTTCCATGCAGGCTGGATACAATGTGATCCTTCACGCCCTCCAACAGAATCCTTCGACATTTCACCATCTTCTTTTGCCAAGCCTCAACTTCAGCAGGATCAGTAGGCTTTTGGACATCCATACCTACTAACTCCTTCAGCCCGTTATTATCTAATACCGCCTGCATCTGGTCTTTCCATGAAACATAATTCGAACTGCCCTCAAGGGCATACTCGAGTCGCAAACCGTTGAAAGAAATTTCAAATCCGGCACCAAGAAAACAATCTGCTGCAAAATTCGAATTCCAAGCTCAAAACTCAACTGCTTCTGGATCTGTGAGAACAAATTATTTCTAGCACAGAGATTGACTATAGGGGCATTTACTGGATATATCACCTTTCAAAGAAAGGATGGATCGAGAGGCTATCTGGCCCGTTACAGACTCTGTCTACCAAAATAATTGTAATCACTGTAATAGATCCCGATGATCAATTCGCTTCGATACCATGTAGAAATTTGCTGAATAATGAATATTTATCCACCGAGATTATCCTGGTCACATACTAATTCGAATTCATGCATAACACATAACCTCTTCTACAATTGATCATCAATATGCGGAAATAGAAACAGTCGCATGCGCACATAAACACAATATGTAATGGAGAAAGCTTATAGCTGAAAACCCCCAGCTATTTTGTATATTATAATAGAAGAGAACATGTAACAATCTCAGTACAATACTCCTCACAAGTACTCAGTACTGTCTCCAAAAGTTACACACAAACTAGCTCAGTTTTGAACAAGTCACAGGTTCAAAACTCATCCACTAATTTCCTGCCTATATTGCGCAATCCAAGTTGGTTCAATGAGAGATCCAAGTTAGAATCTCCTTGGCTTCAACTGCGCAATCCTCATGGGCAATCTCCTCCAATTCTTGTGCAAATCTCATGCACAATTGCTGTCGCAACTAATAGCAAACTCACCCTTTCATCTACCTCTTCTTGGTCTTCAGCGGGCTTATCCATGCACATCTGGAATCCACCGATGTGTTCTTTAGTTGAATAATGAGTTAATATTTAGTGAATTAAATAATATTTAATTCACCCCACTCATCTCTAGTGTGATGATGACGATTAAACTAAACACGACTAGTTCAATAAGTTAACACCGAACACAACTCCACCAATTGTCTCATCCAACTCCACCAAACTCGCATCGCCAGGAGTTCTAGCGAGATTCAACCATGCATGAGCTCACAAAACCCCTAGGAATAGCGTAATTCCTTTGTTATATGCATGGGCCAATCGTGGCTCCAAGTTTGAAGTCTTAACGAAGAGGATAAAATGAAGTTTATAGTCCAAATATTATTAAGGGTAAATAATATTTGACTTTTTTATTTTAACTGGGTCTAAAAATAGACTCATAGCCCAAATGTCACAAAAATAGGGTCCATATATTTTTACCAACTCGACGATCATCCAAGAATAGCATCTTGCGGCTCCTAGACCATGCTCCATATGTCTAAAAATAGACATAGTCTAAAAATAGACTTTGCGCCAAAAATAGCCTACGGGCCCACTTAGTGAAGGCGACTTCATTTCACTAAGCTCCATCATCTTGTTGCATTTTCAACACAAGAAATTGAGGAAATAATATCAGTAGAAGCAGATCACAAGCTTTGAAAGCAGTGATAGATGAATCCAGCAAGGGATTCTGAGTGAAGAAGGAGTGTGGTAGAACCTGGAAGATTCCCAAATAAGGTTGGATGATAGAAGAATAGAGGTGTTATTGAGAGGAAGTTGTAGAGTGAAGCTTAGAGAGAAAAAGAGAGTGCTCAGAAGGTTCCAACAGATAGGGGACTAGTACTTGCCAAAAGCTGGATCCAGAGGAAGGGATTGGTGAGGTAAGTTGTAGCAAGAGAGCTTGTTGTTGCAGAGGCTTAGTGAAACTTGTGAGTAAAGAACTCTTGGAAGAGAGGATGGCTACTGACAGCCACAACAGAGATTGCAGAGGTTCTGAGAGAGGCCACAACAGAAGAGTGAGGGAAGATGCCAAAGAAAATGGCATGAGGAAGAAACTCACTGATGAAAAATATTGGAAAGAGATAGCTGAGATCAGTAAGCAGCTTTATGAACTGGAGAAGATGATAGAGGAAAAATAGAGAGTTGGTTGGCTCATGAAGAAGAAGGTAAAGTGGCAAAGGCCACAAAGGAAGAAGGAGAAAATGATAAATGCTCAGAAGAAAGAGGAAATACTCAGAATGATTGAGTATTTGGAGAAGAACTTGGAGACTGAAGCTTCAAGTGGGACCAAGGGGTCCAAGAGCCTTCCATCTGACAATTTTTGTATGTTTGCAGGAAAAGAAGGTGAGGGAGAACAAACTGTTGATGTTGTCACTGAGGAAGAAAATGAAGCAGTTACATGTTTTGAAGATGTCCATGCACAATTGGAGAAAGGTTCTGTTTTCCAACATATTGGAAGTAGAGGAGATTTAGTTTATGATGATGGCTAGAAGCTGAAAATGGGACATCTTGAGGAATTTCAAGAAGAGAATACCATTGAAGAATCTCTAAAGTGTATATAAGACTTGGGACAACAAGAAGATTTGATGATTGATTCATCAAATGAGACCATGGGGTCTTATGTTTTTAAAACTGATAAGTTGTGTTTGAATGCAGGTATGGATGAAGACAACTCATGTGATGAAGCTGTGTTAAAAGAAGCTGACTGTTTTCAAGTCAAGTATGATGAGTATCTTTCAGATGAAGAGAAGATTGAATTATTGTAGCAGAAGGAATTCATTAATTCCTTGTTTTATAAAAGGGATTTCTTCAATGAGGACAAGACAGCTATGTCCAAAGATGATAAGTTTGATAATGAAAGAGATTGTTTCAATGGAGTTGTACTTGATGAAGATGAATTTGTAATTAATGCTGATAATGACAAATTTATTTTGCTAAATGGCCAAGTGAAGAATGATGGATATATGATTGAATTTTTTGCAGAGATGGGAAATCATAATTCTATTCTGATGAAGGCTGAGGAGATAGTGACAGTATAAGATAGTGAAGATTGTGAAAATGTTTCCTCAGAAGAGATGCTAGGATTGTGGCATGAGCAGAGGACAGAAGTACAGAAAGAAGGAGTTCAGATTGTAAGGACAGAGATGATTGAGAAGAAAAGAATTTTAGGACAGCATACTGAGATGCTGGGAGAAGAGAGAAAGGCACCGAGGCCTTGTGAATTTTGTTTTAACAACTGTTTTGTGGATGCAAATCCTGTTGACGATGAAGATAAATTGACAACATTGGGCAGTTAATTGAAAGAGGAGAATAACTCTATGGAATATTTTGATCCATGGAATGGAGGAATTGAGCTGCTGGAGAATATGCTGGATCAGCAGGATTCAATACAAAAGAGAGAACCTCAACTTCAAAATTGGGGATTTCAGAATGAAGATGAGCAGCTGAAGAATGAAGATGAGATAGTCATGTCTCATGTGCATAAAATTGTTGTTTTTGGTAGCAGAGAATAATTGGCTTGTTCGAATAGCCAAGAGAAGGTTGGAGAAAAGAGTATGAAGCAAAATTTTGGGGCTGCTACAACAGTGGAAAATCTGAATTTTTCTCTGACAGAAGATGAAATTGCAGCACTTGGATAATTTGAGGAAGAAAGAAGGAAATTGCTGAATATTTCCAAGGTAGAGGAAAAATAACATGCTGAATTCAAATTACAGCATGCTGATGATGTGAGACAAGTGCAAATTGAATGGCTGAAATGTTTGTAGAAAACATCCAGAGAAGAGAATGAAATGGTTGAACAGCAGCTTGGAGTGTTGCTGGAAGAAATGATGGAGCAACAAACTGAACTGTTGCCAGAAGAGGAGAAAGAAACTCAAAGATTTCATAACTTTGATGTTTGTTTTATGACTGCAGGCACTGATGGAAGGACTAAGGCATGTTTAGTCTAGAAAATTAGAAGAGATGAGGAGGATGACTGGAAATTTAAATACCAGCCTGAAGAATTGCTGAAGTCAGAGGATGGAGGAATTGTCATGAGTGACAGTCGAGAAGATTTTTTTTGTAGCAGAAGAAAAGAGGGTATGGATGATTGGGTGGCAGTAAGAAGAGCTACAGACACAGCTGAAGTAAGCATGGCAATAGGAAGAACTACAGCAAGCCTGAGATTACAACAAGAGGAAGTAGAAGTTCAACAATCAAGGAAGAATGGTATCCAGCAGTCAGAAGACACATTAGATCAAGAAATTGAAATTATAAGAAAAATGATGCAGAAGATGCCTCAGAAAAAGGCAGCGGTAAAGAAACAAGGAAGTAGCAGAAAAACAGGAAGAGGATATAAAATTGTAGCCAGTGGAAAGCTGCAGCACATAGTATGGAATCTAGGAGGAATGAAAAATAAGAACACTGCAATAGATGACCAGTTGCAGAACAAGGTGTGGGATCCAGGCAGAAAAAGATGAAAGCGCATGATCAGGAGATCAAGAATTATTTTAACCTGGGGATTTTGATGTAGGGGCATTAGGATCAAGAAAATCTTTGTACATAAATAAACATAAGGGGGGTCTCATGTTTTTTTTTCCCTGTGAAATTAGTCATAGTTGAGTTATTTTTAGTTAATTGTAGATAAAATGTAATTGCCCAAATGATTTGTGGGCATAAGAAGAGATTCTGTTTCAGTTTCGGTTTAGGACTTAGTCTAATTTTGGACTGTAGGAATTTGGAGAGGTTGTTGAGTCATCAAAGAATCAGAATTGATTCTATGTAGAAATTGTATAAAATTAATCTCTGAGGCATAGTCTAGATATAATTGCGGAGACCTGCATAGAGAGTTGCATAGAGTTGGCAGAGTAGATTGTTGAAGGCCATTTGATTGGAAATCTGGCCAAGCCAGAAGCTGTAATTAACTTCATTATATGAACGAGGAAATTGCTTCAGTATTTCTGTGCATTTTCCGAGTTAAGTTCTGTGTGTTAATCTGATTTTAATTGGAATTATCATTCTCTATGTGAAAGGCTTCTTTTATTGGCCGAATTAGAATTTATAAGTAGATGGAAGTATTTATTGGTTCATGCGCATGAATTGGTCGATATAATTCTGCATGAGGAATGGTTGAGGTTTAGGGAATGAAACTCCGCAATAGGAATAATGGGGTAGCTTATTTCTATCGGAAGATTTGATTGTGAGAATTGATAAAGCACATTCGTTTAATTGTATTCTGGGTGATTGTACGCAGTGGGAAAATTAGAGTAATCATGGTGAATCGATGTAATAACCAAACTGTTGGTTTATTAAATTGAAGTGAAATCACCGTGTTAACAGTGAACGAAATCAGTGCTATAGTCCCTCCGGTAGGTTAACCACCTAAATCAAGGTTGGAAATCGAAGGTTCACTCCATGAGTTAGGTCATTCGATGGAGAACAAAAATGTTGATTGGTCCCTAAAATTTGAACAGGATTAAGTCTGCATAGAGATCTCTGCTTACTTGAATCAATATCCGGTGAAGTAAATCCCTAGCGAGAAGACGAGGTTTGTAGGGAATCGATTTGTGTTAATCCAACACAAAGCAAAGCCATGGAGAATTAACCTCTGTACAAGAGACTCCGGAAGATTTCGATTCAATTGGCTCTTAATTGAGACCAGAGTGCATTAATGGAACCGTGAATATGAAGGACGAGGAGTGGAATTCATAGATAAGAGAGGAGTTGACAAAAGGCTGGATGGAACCATAGTCTATTTGGAACCGAGTTAACTGAACAGTAAAAGCGGTTTTGAGGGAGGTAAACTGGAAGTGTCGCGTGATTCCCAAGGCGGTAAGTTTTTTTTGAGAAAAGAATGTGATATCATAGATTGAAGGACGCGTGTCCATAAGCGGTTTGGGAAAACTGCTTACATCGCGTAACTCCTGAGGATTAACCCTTGTGCTGTTTGGTTGCGCGATATTCACTTACGCCCGTTCGATCAATGCTTGGAGCGCGACGTCATAAGGATCGTTGGATCCATTCGACTGTTAATCCAAGATGTGTTATATGAATTTTGGGACCGTCAGACTTTAACATCTATTGGGTTTTTTTAAGTCAAGATTTATTAATGAATATTAGTTAAAGTATTGCCAACGCTTTACATTGGATTTGTTTATTTAACAAGTGAAATTTATAGAAGCGTGGGCCTCGAAGGATACCATGTATAAGGAATGGTCACGGTTATTTAAATAAATGAATGGATATTCCAGGGGTGGATTGAAGAAGGTTCGGAATCTAACCAGAGTTAAAGTCGAGCTTTGTGTGGTATAAGTTTTAAGTGGAGGCACGGATCTGTTTGATAGCTGGCACCTTGAGTAAAAGGAAATTCGAATAATTAATTCGAATGCCCTTAAGAATAAGCCTTCATATGGTAAATTTGTAAGGTAGATATTGACCTTGATGCAAACAAAAGAATTGGTGGATTCTATTAAAGGAGCATCTTATATGCCTTGAGGGTTGATACTAAGTTTTATATAAAGATAAAAATAGAGAGAGAGTTTCCACAAAAGAATAATTTAATTAATATCTCAATCTCCGATTGAGATATTTAACCACACAGATTCATTTAATTTTCTAGTTGAAGAGATAAGAGCAGTGTGAGATTTCCCGATTGTTGGATTTGATTGGGCAAGGAATCTGGAATGCATAGTGTTTAATGAAATTTTGAGTAAACAGGGTCTGTGGGTTTTACCCCCCATCAGGTAGCTTGGCAAAAATGTTGGAATGAGAAAATTTATCCAAAATAACCTCTCCTTACATGAGGATGAGGTAGGGATTCCCGACCGGGAACACCCTTGTGCTAAATGCCACTGCAACCCTGCTAAACAACAAGAGGAAGCAAAGTCTCAACAGACCCAAGAAAATAATAATAAAAACATGAATAACAATGGTTGCCCTCCTCTCCATATATAGAAAGTGCTCCTATCCACCATGGGTCCCATCCATATGTGCCACCAAGCTCATGCAAGTTGTCCCCCATGAAAACTGTGTAGTCCATCAAGGAGATACAATGTATCTAGACAGTGCATGTGGACTTGGTCAAAGATGACTGAATCACATGATTCAATCTTGTTCACACCCACAGGTGCTCAATCCAGTTGCTTATTCTTCCTCTTTTCACATGAGGAATGTTATTCTTCCTTCTAAAGAGGTTAATGGGCCTCCCTACCCATTTTATTCATCTACCTAGATATAATGCTAACTATAATGTTCCTTTTAGCTTGAGGCTAAAATTTGGGAACATTACAGTCCTCCCCCTCCTAAATGTTGCTTGTCCTCAATCAACTATATAGGGAGAGAAAAATGCCCCCCTTCTCCTCTTGTGGCCTCCTCATCAATAGTCCCCACCACTGCTCAAGATAATCTGCAACAAATTTGCCGTCCAATGTCTCCTCCCAAAGATGCATAACCAAATGGCTCACATCATGAAAAGGTGGAAAGTGTAAGTGGAAACCTTCTTGTTGTCCCATGGCCTCCTCAAGGTAGGAGTGATGATGCACATGGGAAATGTCATTCCCAATGAGTGACCCTCTCACCCATGCTATCATCCAAATGAAATGAGTCATTCTGGGTATCTCATCAAAGAAATCTGCAACCCCGGGTTTATGCAATGTGTTGGGACTGAATGGAGAGTTTATATTTTCCCATCCAAGTAGTTTCTCTCTCCATTTATGGTAAGTATGGGGGGGTTTCTGATATTGGGCTGAAATTTCATGGCCTTCAAAATGGCCCAAGCTGCCCCATAAGATAAGTCAACCATGAAGTGCCTCCTCCAAGAACGCAAGTCCTCCCAATGGCTCCTCCTATTTGAAGGAAAGAGCTGTGATGTGGCAATCACAGTGTGCCCATCGTTTCTCCTGAAACATAAAACATGTAAAATGGGGAGAATCATACTCCAAATGGGCTCCTCCAACTCATATCCCACTCTCCAAACAAAGCTTCCCATGAACATAAAATTATTATCAATACATGGAAGCAAAAACCAATAAAAACAAGTTTCCATTTGAAAACCAAAAAGTGGATCATAGTTCCTCACATGGAGCCAGCGCTGTGCATACCATTCTTGCCTCAAAACAAAGTACAACAAGTGCTTTCCCAGCCACTTGCTTGCTGCCACAGTCATATCATAAGATGGAATCATGAATATACAATTTGGTGCCAATTGTGTACACCAAGAATCATGTGGCTTCCCCCACAAACCACCAAATAAATAACCAATCTCAATGCCAAAAGTGGCTCTAAGTACATCATCATATAATATGGAAGAAGGGAAAATCCTTCTTGGTACAACATGCTGCTCATATAAAGAAAAGAAGTACAAAACATAAATTGAAATTGTACACCTTCTATCATGTACTTGATACCTTGAGCTGAAATGGCTCAACCGAAAATTTCCCCGCACCTCCAAAGAGTAGAGAAGTGGATGTGACCTCCTCTCTATCACCATCTGGGCTATTCATCTCTCCATATGCTAAAACATGTCATGCTGGATGCCCTCCCAAGTGAACTCCTCTGCCAAAGAAAGATATGCATCATAATGCATGGAAAGGAAGTCCTCATGTGCTGCATGAAGCAGCTTCTCCTTGAGCTTAGAACCTCCAGTCAAGAAGAATCTGCCATAAGAATAGATGAATGCATCATCCACCATATACTCATCATCTCTATCCGGGTCATCAAGAATCATACATGCATCTAGATCCTTGGAGTACTCTACCAAGAGTTGAAATCTCCAATATGGATCAATCCTCCCAAGAGACAACGCTGGTGATCTGGCATGTGAAGCTCTCCTCATGTTGCTTCCTGCTAATTTGACATTCCCCATGCCAATATCTTCCTCCCAACTCTTCACCTCTCCAAAATTCAAGGGTGGTGAACCCAAAGACAAGATGTCTCTCATCAACTCTAGATCTAGTGGCCTCCGAGGTGGAATGCCTCCATGTAGTGAGACATCAAAATCTAAAGTGGACTGTATATATGAGTGGACTGAGTTGTCCCTCTCTTCACTGTGTAGTGAAGTCCCCCCCTTGTGTGCAGAAACCTCCCAAAATATATAAGGGTGAATTCTCATCATCCCTTGATGTTGATCCTTCTCCTCTTCTTCCATATATGAGAATGCCTCATCCTCAATGAGAGACCCTTGATCTTGGTAATCCCTTGAAGGAGAAGACTCTATGTCTTCACAAATAGAAGAGGGATCTTCAAGAAATGGGGATATTTCCCTTGGAAAACTATCATGCATGTTTCTATCCCCTTTAAAAATATGGAGTGGAGTTGGTTTAATAGGTCTCTCCAACTCATGCAAAGTGTTTGAGTTTTTGTTTTTAACAAATGATGGTTCACAATGCTTTCTATCAAATATTCTCAGCAATTCCTTAGTGAATCCAACATAAGTTTTTACATTTGCATGAAAACATGAAGTAGAATCATTAAACCACCAATCATGGGCCATACCTTTTAGGTGTAGCATTGCTACTCTGATGGCCTCCTTCTCTGAAACTTGGTGTAGATGGAAATAGGATCAACCTCTTCTACCCAGGCTTGGGCTGTGCACTCTGTTGATCCATCAAAGTGAGATAGGAAGATTCTACCTCTCTTGCTTCGTATGTGGCTGCTAGATCTTGCCTCCTTAAGTTTTCAAAACCCTTGGAAGTCCAAGTGCTCCTTGAATCTCAATGATCGAGATTCATACTCCTGAAGATAGTCACTCAAGGTCTGCTCCCTTGGTGCATCTTCTTCCTCCATCCTTCTTGCAGTAAATGTGGGCAATAGACTATGTTGTGGATCTGCATGTGTCACTGAATGCTCACACCAATCATGTGAATAGCTAGGGATTGTTTCAATCCCTCTCAAAAATATTCTAAATTCCTCCCCTTTCATCTCCTTAAGATCTTCTTTGATATTCTTCATAGCTTGGAAAAGAAGCAGGGAGGTCCTCTCTTCCTTCATTCCTTGAAATAATGGAGTCATGCTTTTGTTTCTTCCACACAACTTCTCTTTTCTATGACAAGATTCTCCTCCTAATGGCATAATGTATTAGATGCACAGGCTAAGCCAAGATTATGCTCTGATACCACTGTAATATCCAAAAATAGGGAAAATCTACAACAATGATAATATCTTAATATATTCTAAAGTTGGAGCTACAACAATACTTGAACACAATAATGAAAGCTGTATCAATTTACTTATTAAATTTGTATTAAACACATGTCCATCATGTTAGGAGCATATCAACAAAACTATATCTCCATATGTTATCTCCAAGTGTGGGAAAAGCCGTGATCTGGACCATAAAAACGCTATTTCTAGAAAATAATGCTATAAATGTGAGAAATGGGACCTGTATCCCTTATTTCATGAAATATAAATATCACATGTAGAATGGTATCATAAACAAATCATTCTATCCAAGTTAAACAGATCTCCTGGTTCTTATATGGCTGAAAATCACTGAAAACCCATGACTTAGCCCATACAGAAAATTCTGAACCAAGAAAATCGTGATTATAAGAGGATTTCTATAGCAATATGTATTGTAAAATAGATCTGCAGTTTATTTAGCCAAAGCACAAAGAAAAACAGAGATCTAGCCTCTTTTATACAATGTAAAGATAACCCCACAAGGGTTTCTTGGAAACTGAAGCACAAGAAGAGTAGATATGAATGTTTAGCTGAAAAATAACACAATATCCTACAAAATTACATGAATATAGCTTAATAAATTACAATAGGGATGAGAATCCCTTTTCCTAGCTTTTGGAGAGAAGGGTTGGCCCTTTCTCTAGGAAACTAGCCCAAGATCAAGCTATTAAACCTTGTTGTAGCAGCTTTCTGAAAAAGGATGCAGTTCTTGCAAAGGGACTCTGATGTAGAAGTGAAAAGATGCTTTGGCCAAGTACCAAGATGTGAAAATATGCCTGGGAGTCCTTCTTGTTGATCCTCTGATGGATAGACAAGCTGTCCACTGAAAAACAAGCCCAGAGATGACTCAAAGAGATCCTCCTTTGCTGAACCCTCCAACACAACCCAACTCTAAACAGAAATTGCACTGTAGCTGAAGGAGGTATCTTGGAAAAAATTTTGGAATGAGGAAATTTAGCCCAAAGAACCTCTCCTTCCCTGAGGATGAGCTAGGGATTCCCGACCGAGAACACCCTTGTGCTAAACAACATTGCAACCCTACTAAACAGCAAGAGGAAGCAAAGTCTCAATAGGCCCAAGCAAATAATAATCAAAACATGAATAACAATGGCTACCCTCCTATCCATATATATCAAGTTCTCCTCTCCACCATGGGTCCCATCCATATGTGCCACCAAGCTCATGCAAGTTGTCCTTCATGAAAACTGCGCAGTCCATCAAGGAGAACAATGTATCTAGACAGTGCATGTGGACATGGTCAAAGATGACTGAATCACATGATCTAATCCTGTTCACACCCATAGGTGCTCAATCTAGCTGCTTATTCTTCCTCTTTTCACATGAGGAATGTTATTCTTCCTTCTAAAGAGGTTAATTGGCCTCCCTACCCATTTTATTCATGTACCTAGAGATAATGCTAACTATAATGTTACTTTTAGCTTGAGGCTAAAGTTTGGGAACATTACAGTCCTCCCCTCCAAAATGTTGCTTGTCCTCAAGTAATTGTATAGGGAGAGAAAAATTCCTCCCCTTCTCCTCTTATGGCCTCCTAATCAATAATCCCCACCACTTCTTAAGATAATCTGCAACAAATCTGCCCTCCAATGTCTCCTCCCAAAGATGCATAACCAAATGGCTCACATCATGAAAAGGTGGAAGGTGTAAGTGGAAACCTTCTTGTTGTCCCATGGCCTCCTCAAGGTAGGAGTGATGATACACATGGGAAATCTCATTCCCAATGAGTGACCCTCTCACCCATGCTATCATCCAAATGAAATGAGCCATTCTAGGTAGCTCATCAAAGAAATTTGCAACCTCGGGTTTATGCAATGTGTTGGGGCTGAATGGAGAGTTTATATTTTCCCATCCAAGTAGTTTCTCTCTCCATTTATGGTAAGTATGGGGGGGTTGCTGATATTGGGCTGAAATTTCATTTCCTTAAAAAATGGCCCAAGCTACCCCATAAAAAAATTCAACCATGAAGTGCCTCCTCCAAGAACGAAATTCCTCCCAATGGCTCCTCCTATTTGAAGGAAAGAGCTATGATGTGGCAATCATGGTGTGCCCATTGTTTCTCCTGAAACATACAACATGTAAAATATGGAGAATCATACTCCCTATGGGCATCTCCAACTCAAATCCCACTCTCCAAACAAAGCTTCCCATGAACATAAAATTATTAGCAATACATGGAAGAAAAAACCAATAAAAACAAGTTGCCATGTGACAACCGGAAAGTGGTTCATAGTTCCTCACATGGAACCAGCGCAGTGCATCACATGCTTGTGTCAAAAAAAATTACAACAAGTGCTTTCCAAACCACTTGTTTGCTGTCACAATAATCTCATAAGATGGAATCATCAATATACAATTTGGTGCCAATCGTGTACACCAAGAATCATGTGGCTTCCCCCACAAACCACCAAATAAATAACCAATCTCAATTTTACAAGTGGCTCTAAGTACATCATCATATAATATGCAAGAATGTACAACATGCTTCTCATATAAAGAAAATAAGTACAAAACATAAAGTGAAATTGTACACCCTCTATCATGTACTTGAGACCTTGAGCTGAAATGGCTCAACCGGAGATTTCCCCGCACCTCCAAAGAGTAGGGAAGTGGCTGTGACCTCCTCTCTATCACCATTTGGACTATGCATATCTCCATATGTTGGATGCCCTCCTAAGTGAACTCCTTTGCCAATGAAAGATATGCATCATAATGCATGTAAAGGAAGTACTCATGTGCTGCATGAAGCACCTTCTCCTTGAGCTTAGAAGCTCCAGTTAAGAAGACTCTGCCATAAGAATAGATGACCACATCATCCACCATATACTCATCATCTCTATCCGGGTCATCAAGAATCATACATGCACCTAGATCCTTGGATTACTCTACCAAGAGTCGAGATCTCCAATATGGATCAAGCCTCCCAAGAGACAGCTCTCATGATCTAGCATGTGAAGCTCTCCTCATGTTGTTGCTTGCTACTTTGACATTCCCCATGCCAAAGTCTTCCTCCAAACCCTTCACCTCTCCAAAATCCAAGAGTGGTGAACCCAAAGACAAGATGTTGTTGATTAGTGATTGTCATTGATGTCAACCCAAGCAGCACCAGGGGCTAACCCAATATTGCAAAGGAATTTTGAACTACCAAATTAATATATTCTGGGTCAATAATGCTTTTGATGGTTTCTACTTGTCGAGATGTTTCCGTTGATATATGGCATGCCATGTAATTCTTCACGGTTTGAGAGATATTCATGTTTGAAGTTTGTACCCCCAGTTAGTGGGCTAAAACCCCATAGGGTTGGGGCATGGGTCATTGAAAATTTATAATTAATATTTTTTAAGCTTCTAAAATCCCTCCCACGTTCACTTGTTGAAGCCCCTCTCAACCTAACCATTTATATAAATTGTGATCCTCATTTCCTCCTTATGCAAGGGATTTCACCGTATGAAACAAGTCATCATGGAATTTTCACTCTAACTTTTTTTCTACGAAGGTTCAGAAACTAAAATTTTTATGAGGCGAAGCTGAAATCTTAAGGAAGCTTCTATAAAAATTTCAGATCAAGGTGCACAATATTTTTGGAGATATGATCTGTGGAAGTCAGGGTTTTTGTAGGCTCCTGAAATTCATCTCAAAGAAGTGACCTTGGTAAAATCATCATAACTCTCTCTCTGAGTATCATATTGGAATTCCATAAAAATTGGTAGATAGTGCATAGTCTTTACTTTTCGCTCTATCAATTTCAAAGCCAAATGAAGAAACAGTGACACGTGGCACTCCGTACAAGTGCACTCTTCTGAAATAGTCTAGAATTAGGGCATTGTGAGAGAATGGGTATAACAATCTCTTGAAGAATCCAAATTGGGTGAAACCTATGGCATTGGAAAGAAAACTCAGAGGAATACTATAGGACCAAAAATCAGATATTGAGGATCTGAAATAATAGAGAGACACCAAATTCAATATCGAGCTCCTAGAAGGCAAGAAAAAGCTAGATCATGTGTTGTCAAGGGCTGCAAAGGACCAGACTTCCTAGGGCAGAAAAGCAAAGCAAGGTGCAACAAAGGGTAGCATGACAAGAGTAGCAACCAAGGTGTAGAATAGCAGCAATAAGTTCATCACATGAAGTCTTCAAGTAGGCATCACTGCATACAGTCACTATAAAGGTATCATTGTATTAAGTCATTGTAAATACATTATTGTAAAAATTGTTCTATTGTATATCTGCCAAGAGTTGAAGAGGCAGTGTCAGGAGGTATAGGATCATCATTAGGTGGTTGTGTCATAGTTGGGGTTATGGTCTAGTGTATCTTCTTCTTCTACATCATTCTATATCATTGTAAAGTGGACCATTTTCCCTAGCACAGGAGTCCATTCTTCTTTTATTCTTCTATAGGGTGGTAAGGTGGTGCTAGGGTGAGTTGTAGCTCATTGGGTGTTGGGGAATCCATTCAGTTGACTACTGAAGAATCTTGGGCGTTGGAACGTCCATCCAGTGGGAGCTAGAGAAGAATGCTTTTCTAGATTCTAGGAAGTTGGAGCTTTATTTTCAATTGGAGTTGAATTTTAAAGAATTATTAGAAAATAATTAGGTGGCTTTTGTCCCGGAGTGGGTTTCCACCTTAAAAATTGTGCGAATTTGTGTTCCTCTTGTTTTCTGATATCATTGTAAAAACAATTATAATAATTTAAGATTAACTAATGCTCTAATTGAAAGGAATATTGATTCCACCACCCCCCCCCCCCCCAGTATTTCCAACAGATGTCTCTCATCAACTCTAGATCTAGTGGCCTCCCAGGTGGAATTCCTCCATGTAGTGAGACATCAAAATATAAAGTGGACTGTATATATGAGTGGACTGAGTTGTCCCTCTCTTCACTGCACAGTGCAGTCCCCCCCTTGTGTGTAGAAACCTCCTGAAATAGATAAGGGTGAATGCTCATCATCCCTTGATGTTGATCCTTCTCCTCTTCTTCCAAATATGAGAATGCCTCATCCTCAATGAGATACCCTTGATCTTGGTCATCCCTTTAAGGAGAAGACTCTATGTCTTCACAAATAGAAGACGGCTCTTCAATAAATGGGGATCTTGCCCTTGGAAAACTATCATGCATGTTTTTATCCCCTTTAAAAATATGGAGCGGAGTTGATTTAATAGGTCTCTCCAACTCATGCAAAGTGTTTGAGTTTTTTTTTTTAACAAATGATGGTTCACAATGCGTTCTATCAAATCTTCTCACCAATTCCTTAGTGAATCCAACATAACTTTTTACATTTGCATGACAACATGAAGTAGAATCATTAAACCACCAATCATGGGCCATACCTTTGAGGTGCAACACTACTACTCTGATGGCCTCCTTCTCTGAAACTTGGTGTAGATGGAAATACGAATCTAGCTCTTCTACCCAAGCTTGGGTTGTGCACTCTGCTGATCCATCAAAGTGAGATAGGAAGATTCTACCTCTCTTGCTTCTTTTGTGGTTGCTGGATCTTGCCTCCTTGAGTTTGCAAAACCCTTGGAAGTCCAAGTTCTCCTTGAATCTCCATGATAGAGATTCATACTCCTGAATATAGTCACTCAAGATCTCCTCCCTTGGTGCATCTTCTTCCTCCATCCTTCTTGCAGAAATGTGGGCAATAGACTGTGCTGTGGATCTGCATGTGTGGCTGAATGCTCACACCCATCATGTGAATATCTAGGGCTTGTTTCAAACCCTCTAAGAAATCTTCTACACTCCTCCCCTTTCATCTCCTTGAGATCTTCTTTGATATTCTTCATAGCTTGGAAAAGAAGCAGGGAGATCCTCTCTTCCTTCATTCCTCCAAATAATGGAGTCATGATTTTGTTTCTTCCACACAACTTCTCTTTTCTATGAGAAGCTTCTCCTCCTAATGGCATAATTTCTTGGATGCATAGGCTGAGCCAAGATTATGCTCTGATACCACTGTAATATCCCAAAATAGGGAAAATCTACAATAATGAAAATATCTTAAGATATTCTAAAGTTGGAGCTACAACAATACTTGAACACAATAATGCAAGCTGTATCAATTTACTTATTAAAAGTGTATTAAACACATCTCCATTAGATTAGGAGCATATCAGCAAAACTATATCTCCATATGTTATCTCCAAGTGGGGGAAAAGTAGTGATCTGGACCATAAAAACGCTATTTCCATAAAATAACGTTATAACTATAAGAAATGGGTCTTGGATCCCTTATGTCATGCAATATGCATCTCACATGTAGAATGGGAGCAGAAAAAAATCATTCTATCCAAGTTAAACAGATCTCCCAGTTCTTATATGGCTGAAAATCACTGAAAACCCATGACTTAACCCATACAGAAAAATATGAAGAAATAATAGCATGATTATAAGAGGATTTCTATAGAAATATGTATTGGAAAACATATCTAGAGTTTATTTAGCCAAAGCACAGAGAAAAATAGAGATCTAGCCTCTTTTATACAATATAAAGATAACCCAGCAAGGGTTTCTTGGAAACTGAAGCACAAGAAGAGTAGATATGAATGTTTAGCTGAAAAATAATGCAGTCTCCTGAAAAATTACATGAATATATCTGAATAAAGTACAATAGGCATGAGAATCCATTTTCCTATATTTCCGGGAGAAGGGTTGTCCCTTTCTCTAGGAAACTAGCCCAAGATCAAGGTATTAAACCTTGTTGTAGCATCTCTCTGAAAAATGACACAGTTTCTGCAAGGGACTATGCTGTAGAAGTGCAAAGATGCTTTGGCCAAGTGCCAAGATGTGAAAATATGCCCGGGAGTCCTTCTTTCTGATCCTCCAATGGATAGAAAAGCTCTCCACTGAAAAACAAGCCCAGAGATGATCCAAAGAGATCCTCCTTTGCTGCACCCTACAACACAACCCAGCTCTAAACAGAAACTGTGTTGTAGCTGAAGGAGGTAGCTTGGATAAAATTACAAAATGAGGAAATGTAGCCCAAAGAACCTCTCCTTCCCTAAGGATGAGGTAGGGATTTCCGACCGGGAACACCCTTGTGCTAAACAGCAAGAGGAAGAAAAGTCTCAACAGACCCAAGCAAATAATAATAAAAACATGAATAACAATGGCTGCCCTCCTCTCCATATATAGCAAGTGCTCCTCTCCACCATGGGTCCCATCCATATGTGCCACCAAGCTCATGCAAGTTGTCCTCCATGAAAGCTGCGCAGTCCATCAAGGAGATACAATGTATCTAGACAGTGCATGTGGACTTGGTCAAAGATGACTGAATCACATGATCCAATCCTGTTCACACCCATAGGTGCTCAATCTAGCTACTTATTCTTCCTCTTTTCACATGAGGAATGTTATTCTTCCTTCTAAAGAGGTTAATGGGCCTCCCTACCCATTTTATTCATCTACCTAGAGATAATGGTAACTATAATGTTCCTCTTAGCTTGAGGCTAAAATATGGGAACATTAAAAAATCTTTGAATTCGTTTAAGATATATTCAACACAATTATCACTCTGTAGAGCCTTCACTTGCTTCCCTGACTCCTTCTCCACCAATGCTTTAAACTCACAGAACTTTGAGAATGTTTCGCTCTTCCTCTGCATGAAGAAGATCCAAAATCTATGAGAATAGTCATCAACAAATATAACATAATACCTATGTTTTGTTGTTGAAGCAACCGAGAAAGGTCCACACACGTTTTTGTGAATTCTCTCCAGGATCATCGAAGCATGGTTCTCCTTCTCATGAAAGGTGGTCTTCACAAAATTACCCATAGTACATCCCTCGGACTGATCTGACTGCGCAAGAGTACCCTTGGGAAGTCAAGTAGAAATCTACTTCAAAATATTCAAAGCGCCATGGTGAAGATGGCCCAATCTCCTGTGCCATAATTCGCCCTCATCCTGGCTCACCACTTCTTCTTCTTTGCCCATAATTGCAGTGCAACCATCTACCTCCAGCTTGTAGAGATTCTTAACTTGAATCCCTATCCTCTTGGTTTGACCCTCGTTGAAAACAACGTCATAACCTCTATCTTCCAACATTGCGACCGAGACCAAGTTCTTCTTCAGACTTGGAACATGCATAACATCTTTCAAAATAAATGGTTTACCTGAATCCCTCTCAAAGGTAGTGGTTCCAATGCCGATCGCATTGTATCTACAATCGTCACCCATCTCTATATGCATTTGGAGATCCTTCTCCTCCAAGTCACTAAACAAATCCTTGTCTCCCGTCATATGGAAATACACACCACTATCAAGATATCAGACCGATCCCATTGAGCTTGAAACAAAGCATGTGATCAAAGAGAAATCAATTTGAAATTGTGAGGCGAAGGCCTCTCCAGCTGCAGCTCCAGCAGCCTTCTTGTTCTTCTTTTTCTGTGGGAAGTTAGTGGTGAGATTCCCATGTTCGTGACAGTGAAAACACTTCACTTTGGACAAATCCAGCTTCTTTCCCTTAGCATTGGATTTTGGATGGGATTTCTTCCCCTTCCCTTTCCTTGCTTTGGTAGCCAAAGCAAAATTCTCTTCATCATCATTCTTCGATGAAGAGCCATCCCTGGTACTTCGCCTTATCTCCTCTTGCACAAGATCTGACCAAAGTCACTCCCAACCTGGCAGTTTCTCCCGTCCATTAACAGAGTCTTCGTAGCTATGCCAACTCTTCGGAAGCCCAAGGAGAGCCAAGCTCACCAATTCATAATCATAAACAGTAATCCCCACACTTCCCAGTTCATCACAACAATGGACAAACTTCATGAGATATTTTGGAATACTATCGCCCTTCTCCATTTTTTTTTTCTGAGCTTATCTTTCAGTGCCAACTTCCTCTAGTCATTTTTGCTTTGGAAAATATCTGTCAAAGCCTTCCACATTGAAAAATGGAGTGGCTTTCCTGTGAAGGCTTGACACAATATGGTCCTTCACACCTTACAACAGAATTCTTCTTGTCTTTACTACCTTCTTTTGCCATGCGTCAAGTCCTGCAACATCGCTAGAAGCCGGCTTAGGAACATCGTTATCAATGAGCTACTTCAGTCCATTATCTTCAAGCACCACCTCCATCCTATCCTTCCAGGATATGTAATTCAAGCTACCCTCAAGGGCATACTCCAATCGCAACCCATTGAAAGAAATTTCAATGAATACTCAACTGTCACACCAAGAAATTTCTGTAGCAAATTCAAACTATCCACCAGCACAAAACTCAGCAATTATTCACAATTGCAATCTCCAGTAATAAATATTTCTTTGATACCATGTATAAATTTACTAATACTGATGTATTACTGGATTCTCCTGATCTAACAATATTTATCTTCTTGCTAAATACAGAATCCTTCCATTGTTAAACTTGCGGAAATTTAAAACTCAATTACAAACACATGTGAATAAATTCAATCGCACATAACACAGTTGTTTAGCGGGAAAGCTTAAATATAAAAACCCCAACTATAATATATTATGTATGTCACTGTAATCATGTAATAATCTCATGCAAAGCTTAGTACATCAAGCTCTCAGTATGATGTAGATTCATTACACACTATCATGTAGAAATTTGCATCTCCATGCGCCAATTTCTTGCCTCCTGACAGCCTGCCTCCACTGTGCAATCCCTGCTGAAGAATACCCCTAAATGAATTTGAATTGGCCTTGTCTTGACTGCAAAATCCTCATTGGCAACTCCAATGTGTTTCAGATGCATTGAATGCATCACTATAGTCACAACATATAGTCCATCTCACCCTTTCACCTATCTCTCCACTGGGTCTCCACTGGAACTGACATGCACTGTAGTTAACTGTTGTTTCTGTTCAGTTTTTAGTGAGTTATTAGTTTTGAATTAATTAAATAATTAATTCAATTAACTCTCACTAGTGTATCTTTCAGTTAGACTAGATACAACTAGCTCAACTGAGTTTGACTCACTTAACTGAGTTAAACTAAATAACAACTCCATAAACTACTCTTCCAACTCTGTCATAACTTTGCCACTTCAATTCTAACTGAGTCCTCCATGCATGAGCCACCAATAAACCCTAGGAATTTCGTAATTCCTTCTGCCCACTGATTTTCCAAATATGTTCACTGAAATAAAGTGCTTCAAGAGAATAATTTGATGTTTATTGTCGGATTATTAGTAAGAGCTAATAATAATCGACTTGCATCTATTTTTAGATCGACGATCTATAAATAAACTTCGCCCAATATTCTAAAAATAGAATTTCATCTATTTTCCACATTTGACCAACCATCTACAAAAAGCATCCTGTGACTTATATAATATGCTCACCATGTCTAAAAATAGACATACACCTAAAAATAGCCTGCGAGCCCCACTTAGTGAAGGTGCTTAATTTTCACTAAGCTCATCATCTTGTTGAATCTCAACACAAAGCATCCAACCTTGTCCACTATATTCTATCACTACACCAAGACTGATTCCTTCCCTACCTCCTCAGCGCATGGTGTAGTTCTAGTCCACAATCAGGGCCTCCCTCAATCACTGTGAAGCTCAAGTGTGCTATCATTATCTTCTACTCCCTTGAGCCTAACACATGGCATGGTATTAGTAATCAATCTCACCACACTGACCCTTACACTTGCCCACTGCACTAGACCATGAAGATCACATCCTCATAGTGTATATCACATTTCTAGTGAGGAGTGATGCTCTCTTCAACAATTTATAAGCTCAACTACACCATCCTCCTCAATCCTTTCCTTCTGAGTCCTTACACATACCTATCACAAGAACATTATTCCATGATAAAAATAGGGATAGAATAAATGGTTTTTAAGACTAATGTTTCCTTGTCATGATTTAAATTCATTGGTAGGTGTACCATTTCAACAATGCAAGGTGATGCTCAAGGAATATTTCAAGGAGAAGAATCAAAGAAGAACTTGCAGAGAATAAGCACAAAAAATAACCTTCATGAAGACATGCAGTAGATATTGGACCATGACAGAATGAATACATTTCATGATGACTCAGAAGGTACCGATATTTATCTAACACCCTTTGGAGGGTGAATATGAATAACAAAGAAGCTCTTTCATGAATATTGAATACAAAAAAGCATGAAGAGAAGCTTGGCATTTCCACATCATCATGAAGCTCCATGTCATCAATGTCAATTCATGGCCTGTACAAGTGTCATCACTATGTCATATGTGTCAATGTGTTTTGTCACATCATTTGCAGATGTAATTATTTTATTCTAAAAAAATGACAAAATGTAAAAGACATTTAAGTACAAGAGTCATATCTGTAATATGTAAAGTAACATGTAGACAAAAGAGTTAAATATAAGTTTAGAGGTCATTTAGGAGTCCAAGAGTCATGAGGGTAGCTCAAGAGTCATGGGGAATATGAAATTTCATTCCTCTTGTTATAAAATAAACCTCATAACTCAAGAAAAATGATTTTGGAGGCTTAGGCTTTGCAGAATTAGCCTTGGCTCCTCTAACTTGGCATAGAAGAGAAGACTATTCTTTGGAGAAGAAAGAAGTGACTTAATGTTCCACTACTGGATCTAGTGCTCACCATTATTATTGTGTACTTGGACCTTTTACTTAATAATTAGAATATAATTGAAAGAACAAAATTTCCTGCATGTATCATGAATGTTGTAAGAATATTATTTATATGTTTGCAGTATATATTATTTTAATATGTACTAATAAATTAAACTACTTCATTATATTTGGTGCTCATCTTGTTAAATGTGTGTTGCATTTTCTTTACTAATCGTTGTCTTTATGTGAAATATTTGGCTAGATAACTAATGAATATTTTCTTACTCCCATATGCCTCTCTTAGGATAATACTATTACTTTCCTTTTTAGAGAGTCAATCTTGTATCCCCTCTCGTGAAGGCCTCCTTTTACACATTGCAATCGGTGTTTCACGATGTCAACTTAATTGTTTATTCAAAGGTTATGTGTACAATATCTTATGTTATCCATTGAAACCAAGGAAAACCTTAATTTATGGTGGTCAGTATGATATTCCAGAGGGGGATCCTACTCTAAATGGTGTGAGGTATAATTTGGACTTCACATCGGAAATACACCCTATATGTTGGTGGTATCCAACATTGTCAACAATCCCTAATGAAAAAAAAATTCTACGAAAAAGTTATATAACCTGAGGATGAAGGATGGAGATTTGATGATAGAGGATTTAAATTCCTTTAATATTTTGGTAAGTTGGAATTTTCTATTGATATTAGTAATTCAGATGAAGATAAGTGTATCCACTTTATATTTTCTTTACTAGACTCATGGCATAGTCTAGTTTTTTTCATAGGTTGTAATGCAGATACTTAAAGTTTTGATGAAATAGTCTCATAATTTTTATTAGAGGAGATGAGATATAAAAATCTAATGGAAATTTCTAACATAGATGCCTTTTTTGTAAGAGGAAAAACCCACAATAGAAATGAAAAAAGTATTAAAGTGGGAGATATAAATCTAGAGGAAGATATAAATATCTAGAGAAATTCATAAAGGGATTTTAGAGAGATGGAAAAGAAGGGCATTATAAGAAAGTATGTAGATCCAAAATTGATAAGAAAGGGAAGGGATCCAATGATCTTCCTTCTACAAAATAAAAAACATCCTTAGATGAAGGATGGTATGTGTACTTTGATTCTTCATGTACACATGTAGATCATAAGGCATGGCTAGTTGACTTAGGGCATCCTTTCATATGACTCCTCACGGTGAGTGGTTTTACAAGTATGAATTATATAATGATGATGATGTTTTCCTAGGAGGTGACTTAATAAGAACAATAATAGGAAAAGGAAAATCCAAATTAAATCTCATGGGTGAAAGGATTAGAACACTCCCTGACATTTTTCACATCCTAGGATTGGAAAGAACTTTAATTTTTATAAGTAATATGACTCATGCATGTTAATTTTTTCAACTAGGGTAAAATTCTACCTTGGAAAACTCAGATGACATCGATGATTATTGAATTGAATTTCACTTTTCGATAGGACCAAAATATACCTAAATATCACCTCATTTGGACAAGCAAAAACTGGTTTTTTAATTTATGAACCTTGTCATGTACATTGGATTATGTTAGCCTCACATACGTATAATTGGATAGGTCGGACTTAACATCAAGTGGACCCTTATGGAAGCCTATAAATACAAGTGACATCTACCTCATTTGGACATAATGATGAGAAACTCTTCTATCTTTGTTTTTGGCTCACACAGGTGTAAGGCATGTCCATGGAGGACCATGTTCACTCTGAGGTGAAATTGCAGGTTCTGAAGTTCACATCTATGATTTAGGTTTTTGGGCCTCAATCATAGGAAAAAAACAGGAAGGATTCAGCCATAGTTGCATGCATAGAAGATCATCTATGGGACTGGAGCCTTCCAATTGCGTGAAAAAATCTCCATCAATGCGACTGGGTGTTTAGGTTTTAAACAGTACAAATATGATCCTCGACACTTTCCTTTGGGATTGTTAGTGCGACCAACTTCTAGGGTTTTTGATTCTTAGTTACAGACCACAGTCGCTCACTTCCAGTGCTTCAGAGAGAGAAAAAGAACTTATAGTTTCTCATATAACTCTTCCTCCATGCGACTGGGATGTAAAAGATGAAATCTCCATCTTTTGAAGATTTCACTTAGTGAACGCAAGGTTTGGAAGTTGATTGTAGATAGTGACAATTCTTTACAGACTTCAAAATCATATTTTTAGTAGAAGTTCATTTCATGCATGTTTTAGTTGTTTTGCTGGTTAGTTGCATAGATGAAGATGTGGATCATTGTACCCTCTTTTGTTGAATAATTTAATCCCGATCTAATAAAAATAAGAATTTGAAAGGGCTTTTCCAATAGTGGGTTTTTCCTTGGTATCAAACCAATCATGGTGTCTGTATGTGTGAATTTTTTCTATCGTTGTTCCTTTATGTTTTTTTTCATTGATAACGATGATATTGTTCTTTCTACATAATTGCATATGCTGTTGAATAATGATGTAAATATTAATAATGTTATGATGTTGTGCGCTGAACCTAATGTGTTAATGAAGAAATACAATTATCAAATAAAATAAAAATATAGCCCTAAGAAAAATTAACATGGTATCAGAGATGGGATGTAGAAAATTCAGGGAGATCACTCCCATGGAGACACATTTGATGGAAGCAAGAGAAATGGAGGAGACCTAAAATAATTCTAGGGTTTGAAGAAAACCTTAGGAAATTTGTGTATTAGGGTTTGATGGAAACCCTGGTTTATGGAAAATATTTGAGTTATGAAATCTAGAAACCCTAGCATGGTCAATGAGAATATGCTCAAGCACTTGGGATAGATTTGATGAAGCCCTAGTTGGGATAGTCTCTTTTAGACATGGTTTTTGATATATTTTGTTGAAATATTGAAGGAAAAATTGGTATGTGGACTATGGATAGTGATGGATCTTGAAGGTTGGTTCAACAGGGAGAGGATAAAATATCATTGATGATAAGTATTTCTTGACTTATGATGCTTCTATGTTCCGTTAATTTTTTTTAGACTTATGAATATGATTATTATGATTATTTTTTATACTTCTTGCATGTATGGATGTTTCTAACCTCCTTGATGGGATGTGATAAGTGGATCCTTCTTGAGCATCATTTGAGATGAAGGAAATATGGATAGAACTGGAAAAGGTAAAGAAGCACCTAATGAAAAGGTGGAAAAGTACTATAAGCTGCCTATGTCAAATAAGAAGGTGGACATGTATTTTAATACTTCAAGGTATGCATGGTATATTGTTTCAATGTTATGTTTCAACTATAGTATTGGATGGAAATATAAGCCCTAAGGTATGTTGAGAATGTATCATTCTCAAAACGGTCCATGCATGCATATGAAAGTAATTTGAATTCATGGTTATTATGGTGAAATGGTGCACCTGATATTGAAAATTTTGATCATGATTAACTTCTTATATTCTATGATGTTTCTCAATGTTTATCGTTGATATATTAGTATACTTGATGTTTGGATAAAATCTATTGTTTTGGATATCTCGATCCTGTGAAGAAGGATAGCACCTTGATTCTAATAAATGGTAACTTGATACTTGGCATGCATATTTCATTATAAGACATGATTCATTTCACATAGAAGGTTAGATCATTGATTCTTATACATGATACTATTGATAATGATTGTGATGATAATTAGGAAAGTATGAGAAAAGGGTTGAAACTCTTGATTTGGTAAATTTTTATTGAATGACTTGACTTATCCTATTGATAAGCATGGTAAACATGATGATAAAAGTATAACAACTATATTTACATCCTAGATTTTTTATCAACTGTGTTTATGTTTTAATTTCATTAGTAACTATGGCATATGATAAAATTGAATGCCCTAACTTGATGGATTGACTCGATGGAAGTAATATTGTGTACATGATCTTAAAAATATGATGTTACACCTATCAGATGCCCTTATCATCTGACCCTAACCCTTGACAAAATATTGATGTCATGATGTGATGATGAAGTACTAGATGTTAACATGATATAACCATGATGGATATATGTTTGACTTTATGATCTAACATATCTACTGTTACATGAAAGTATTATAGAAAGGTTGATGGCATGAATGAATATGACTAAAGTGGATTTCCATTCAGAGGGAGAACCTCTCCATAATATACCTTATCCTATTTTCATTTGCATTATATACTCTTTATTGTTGAAATATGATTTATGGGCATGGATAGTCAAATATCTGACATTGATGATTTGCAACAAAGCTCTGATATGAGGAAAGCGAGGTTTTACCTTTCTCTAATCCTTATTCGCACGGAATCAGCCTTACAGGAGCAACTTTAGTCTCTTAGCCACTCAAAAGAATGCCTATGGGCGTGAATATGTCTGCTAGACATAAAAATGAAGTTTTTTGCATGAAATCAGATGTTTTCTTTAAGTATATTAGTCCTACAGACATGAAGCAGACAACTGGAAGTTCTATGAGCAAGAAATTTTGGATGCTTACTATGATATGAACATGAATATTGAAATTATGTTTGCAAATGATCGGGATATGCATAGAGATGTGTAATTTTTTTAAAGTGTGTTGCAAGGGTTTGACATGATTTGGCTGATTGATATAGATGAGAAGTGTTTGGTTTTTTGACATGATAATGATTTATAACCTTGACTTGATGTTGATTTTTGGCCTATATATCTCACTATGATAGTGAATTTGGGATTTGACCTGATGACTAATGATTTGATTTGCCAATTGATGATTTTCCTTGATGACAATGATACGTGAGTATAGTGACTTACAATGATTTATATGGGTATTTAAAAATGGTTTTGTATTGGTCTCCTTGTGTTGAGATTCAACAAGATGATGAACTTAGTGAAAAGAGCCACCTTCACTAAGTGGGCCCGCAGGCTGCTTTTGGCACAAAGTCTATTTTTAGACTATGTCTATTTTTAGACATGTTGATCATATTCTATGAGTTGCAGGATGCTATTTGTGGATGGTTGTTCAAGTTGGAAAAATATATGGACTTGTATTTTTAGACATATTGGGCGGAATCTATTTTTATATTGCTAGTCTAAAAATAGATATGTCGAATATTATTAGCTCTTAATAATATTTGGACTCTAAACAACAACTTATTCTCTTGGAGCACTTCAGTTAAGTGCACAGATGTGGCACAGCAGCTGACAGAAGGAATTGCGCTATTCCCGAGGGTTTACTGGAGCTAATGCATGAGGACTTCAGTTAGAACTCATATGACAAAGTTTGGTGGAGTTACTTAGTTTAACTCAGTTAAACATACTTGAGCTAGTTGTATCTAGTCTAACTGATTGATACACTAGTGAGAGTGGTGTGAATTAATTATTAATTAATTCACTAATTATTAACTCCTTAATCAACTCAAGAATACATCAGTTAACTACAATGCATGGAAGTTTCAGTGGAGACCAGTGGAGAGGTAGGTGAAAGAGCAAGTGTGACTATCAGTTGTGACTATAGTGATGCATTGATTGCATCCAAAACTCAGTGGATATGCCAATGAGGATTGCGTAGTGCAGGCTTGGTGAATTTGAGTTCATTCAGAGCCATTCTTCATCAGGGATTGCGCAGTAGAGGCAAGATAGCAGGTGGCAAATATTGGTGCATGGATTTGCAAGATCGGGCCTGATTAGTGTGTAGCGATTGTATTGTACTGAGAGCTTGATATGATCAGCTTTGTATGAGGATTGTTACATGATCTCTATGAAAGATATTATATACAGATAGTTGGGGTTTTTAGCTTCAGGATTTCCCATTAAAAAACTGTGTTAATGTGTGTGAATTTTTATTGTTTCATGTGTGCATTGCTATCTTGATTTTATTTCCGCAAATGATCAATGGTGGAATAGATTCTGTATTTTGCATGAAGTTAAAATAGTGTGAGATCAAGAAAATATTGGATATATAACACATAATTTATATAATTTCTACATGGTATCAGAGCAGTATTGATCGGAGGAGATTGCAATTATTGAAGTGGTTGATTTTTGTGCTGGTGGAATTCAAATTTGCTACAGTGTTTTCTTGGTGTCGAAGTTGAGCAGTCATTGAAATGTCTTTCAACGGATTGTGATAGGAGTATGCCCTTGATGTCAGCTTGAATTATATTGCATGGAAGGAAAAGATGGAGGTGGTGCTAGATGATAATGGGTTGAAGGAGTTCATAGATGTCGATATTCCAAAGCCTGGTTCTAGCGATGCAGCCGCACTTGACGCATGGAAAAATAAGGTAGTGAAGTGTCGAAGAATTCTGTTGGAACGTGTGAAGGATCACATAGTGTCTAGCATTCACGGTAAAGCTACTCCATTCTTAATGTGAAAAGCTTTGACAGACTTGTTCCAAAGCATAAGCAACCAGAGGAAGTTGGTGCTTAAAGACAAGCTCAGAAAAATAAAAATGGAGAAAGGCGACAATATACCAAAATTTCTCACGAAGTTTTTCCACTACAAGGATGAGCTGGGAAGTGTGGGGGTTACTGTAGATGAAGAGGACTTGGTGAGCTTGGCTCTCCTTGGGCTTCCGAAGAGTTAGCATAGCTACGAGGACTCTGTCAATGGTCGGGAGAAACTACCAGGATGGGAGCGACTTTGGTCGGATCTTGTGCAGGAGGAGATAAGGTGGGGTACCAGGGATGGATCTTCATCAAAGAATGAAGATGAAGAAAATTGCGTTTTGGCTGCCAAAGCAAGGAAAGGGAAGGGAAATAAAAATCCTTCTCAATCTAGTGTGAAAGGCAAGAAGCAGGACTTGTCCAAGGTGAAGTGCTTTCACTATCACCAGCATGGACATTACGCCACTAATTGTCCACAGAAGAAGAAAAATAAGCAGGATGCTGGATCTACAGGTGGAGAGGCCTTAGCCTCGCAGTTTGAGCTGGATTTTTCACTGATTGCATGCTTGGTTTCAACTGTGATGGGATCAGTGTGGTTTCTTGACAGTGGTGTGTCTTTCCATATGACCGGAGACAAAGATTTGTTCAGTGATCTGGATGAAAAGAATCTTGGAGTGCACATCGAGATGGGCGATGATGGTAGATACAATGCGACTAGTATCGGGACCATTTCCTTTGAGAGGGAGTCTGGTAAACCTTTCATATTGAAGGATGTTATTCATGTTCCAGGATTGAAGAAGAATCAGATCTTTGTGGCGATGTTGGAAGACAAGGGCTATGATGTTGTTTTTAGCAAGGGAAAATCCTTCCTGTGTAGTAAAACAACTGGTGAAACCTGAATGATAGGGATTAGAGTTAAGAATATTTATCAATTGCAGGTAGATGGCTGCGCAACAATGGCAAGCAAAGCAGAAGCAATGGTGAGCGAAGATGAGGGAAAATTGTGGCACAGGAGATTGGGCCATCTTCACCATGGCACTTTGAAAATTTTGCAGCAGATTTCTATCAGGCTTCCCAAGGGTACACTTGCGCAGTCAGATCAGTGCAAGGGATGTACTTTGGGAAAATTTGTGAAGACCACTTTTCATGAGAAGGATAGTCACGCCACGACGATCCTTGAGAGAATTCACACAGACGTGTGTGGACCTTTCTCAGTAGCTTTGACAGCAAAGCACATGTATTATGTGATATTTGTTGATGACTTTTTTCGTAAGTGCTCGATCTTCTTCATGCAGAGGAAGAGCGAGACATACTCAAAGTTCTGTGAGTTCAAGGCATTGGTTGATAAAGAGTCGAGGAAGTAGCTGAAAGCTCTTAGGAGTGAAAATGGTGGTGAATACATCTCTAGCGAATTCAAAGACTTTTGCAGCGCAGAAGGAATTCTAAGAGAGATCATATCACCTCATAACCCACAGCAAAATGGGGTCGTGGAGAGAAAGAAGAGAACGATCGTGGGTGTTGTACGAGCAATGTTGCATGATCAGGGCCTTCCCATACACTTGTGGGCTGAAGCATGCAACACTGCAGTTTATGTGCAAAACCGTTGTCCTCATAGAGTACTTGGCATGAGTACACCCGAAGAGGCATTTTCTGGTAAGAAGCCTGATATTTCTCATTTGAAGATTTTTGGCTCACCTATTTACATTCATGTGACGAAGGATTCCAGGAAGAAGCTAGAGCCGACCGCAGAGGTTGGGATATTTTTGGGGTACACAGAAACACCCCACAATTATCGTGTGTATTTTCCAGACAGTCGGATGACTGTTATGTGATGGGATATTAAATTTCATGAGGAGAAAGCCATGAATTTGTCACTTGAGAGGGAGCTACACTTGCATGCAGATGAGGAGCTACTAGTTCCTAAAGATGAGCCTTAGGATGTGGACCAGCTACAAGAGGAGGTTCATGGAGTGGAAGAAACCACTCATGCAGCGCCAAACATCAAAGAGCGGAAGCGCACTACAGAAGTTGAGCGACTGAATCTTGATGCAGCACAGAATGTAGGAGCACCTACATCACAACGCAAACAGAGATAGTCACCTGACCGATTTACTGGATACATGGCTCTGATGAGCAAGTGTATCATGATAGAACCATCCTTTTTCAAGGAAGCTGTGGAGGATCCCGCATGGGTAGATGCCATGGTGGAAGATTATGATTCGATTGTCAGAAATAGTGCATGGGAGATTGTCCCAAGGCCGGAAGGGAAATCAGTGGTAGGTTCGAGATGGATCTACAAAGTGAAGCAAGATGTCGACTATAGCAAGAATTATAAGGCATGATTGTTTCTATATTTCCTGCGTATCGAGGGATCGACTATGAAGAAACCTTTGCACATATCGCAAGGTAATTTATCCATACGGATCTATCCTTTGGTTTTCTCGTACGTATGGGTTGGCACATTCATCGGGATGGTTCATCAAATGGGGTTGGGCCCTCAACGAGGTCGAGGAGGAGGTGGGAGATGAGTGCCCGAGGATCTAAAATCTTTAGCAACAAGTCGTGATGTGTCGTTCAAAAGAGTACTAAGGGTCAAAACAAGCACCTCGTGCTTGGTACACACGGATAGACAGTTATTTCACCGGACTTGGATTCTCTAAGAGTGAGGCGGATCCTAACCTATACCAGATTGTGGTGGAGGGTAAGTTGTTGATCATTTTACTTTATGTAGATGATTTGATTTTGACAGGTGATGAACTGTTGATACACTCATGCAAGGTTGATCTTGCAAAGGAGTTTGAGATGAAGGACTTGGGCCTCCTTCATTATTTCCCAGGATTGGAAATTTGGCAGCGCAGTTGTGGACTGTTTGTTTCTCAAGGTAAGTATGCCCGGGAGATACTGGAGAAGTTCAACATGCATGGCTGCAAGCCTGTTGATACTCCTCTTCCTGGTGGTTGGAGGAAGGAGGATGCTACTTCAGCGGAGGTAGTGGATGCCACTTTTTATCGACAGTTGGTGGGGTCGCTTATGTATCTGGTCAATACACGACCCGATATATGCTATGCTGTTAACCAGCTTTCGCAAGCTATGGTTAAGCCTACCAAGCTCTTTGGGAAGGCAGGCAAGCATGTATTGAGGTATTCAGGTACATCAGGATATGGGTTATGGTACAGATAAATGTAAGGATTTGAAGCCGCATGGAAACCATGGTTTCATCGATGCAGATTGGGTAGGAAGCCCAACTACGTAAAGAGCACATATGAAGTGGACACCGCACGATCTGGCGTATTTTCTTGGTATAGCAAGAAACAGAGATCTCGTGGCACTGGGCCTGGAGGCCGAGTACATGGCAGCAATTTTGGCTGCATGCGAGGCTATATGGATGAGGAAGATCATGGTCGGGTTGTTCGGTTCTCATTTAGATCCTACTGTAATATATTGTGATAATCAAAGTTGCATTAAACTCTCAGTTAATCTAGTATTTCATGATAGATCTAAACATATTGACATCCTGTACCATCATATCAGAGATTTTGTGCAGTGGAAGATCATGTTGCTTTCTTACATTCCTACGGAGGATCAGGATGTAGATATTCTGACGAAGGCGTTCACCAGGAGAAAATTCGAATACCATAGAGACAAAATCGGGGTGGCAGATAATCCCTATCTTGTTGAGAGGGAGTGTTGAGATTCAACAAGATGATGAGCTTAGTGGGGTAAAAGAGTTGCCTTCAAGGGTGGGGCTCGCAGTGCTATTTTTGGCGTAAAGTCTATTTTTAGACTATGTCTATTTTTGGACATGATGATCATATTTCAGAAGTTGCAGGATGCTATTTGTGGATGGTTGATCAAGTTGGAAAAATAGATGAAATTATATTTTTAGATCGTCAATCTAAAAATAGATGCATGTCAATTATTATTAGCTCTTAATAATAATTGGACTCTAAACAACAACTTATTCTCTTGGAGCACTTCAGCTTAAGTGTAAGATGTGGCACAACAACCGAAAGAAGGAATTACGCTATAATTCCCGAGGTTTACTAGAGCTATTTCATGGAGGATTTTAGTTATAACTCATGTGATAGAGTTTGTGGAGTTGGAGAAGTAGTTGGTGGAGTGGTATTTAGTTTAACTCAAGTAGACTCGGGCTGAGCTGGTCAGATCTAGTCTAATAACTCTGACGATACACTAGTGAGAGTGGTGTGAATTAATTATTTAATTAATTCACTAAATAATAACTCATTAATCAACTGAAGAATACATCAGTTAACTATAGTGCATGGCAGTTTCAGTGGAGACCAGTGGAGAGGCAGGTGAAAGAGCAAGTGTGACTATTAGTTGTGACTATAGTGATGCATTGATTGCATCCAACACTCAGTGGAGATGCCAATGAGGATTGCGTAGTGCAATATTGGTGAATTTGAGTTCATTCAGAGCCATTCTTTGGCAGGGATTGCGCAGTAGAGGTAGGCTAGCAGGTGGCAAAGATCGGTGCATGGATTTGCAAGATCAGGCTTGATTAGTGTGTAGCGATTGTATTGTACTGAGAGCTTGATATGCTTAGCTTTGTATGAGGATTGTTACATGATCTCTATGAAATATATTATATACATATAGTTGGGGTTTTCAGCTTCAAGCTTTCCCGTTAAACAATTGTGTTAATGTGTGTGAATTTTTGTTGTATCATGTGTGCATTGCTATCTTGATTTTATTTGCGCAAATGATCAATGGTGGAATAGATTATATATTTTGCATGAAGTTAAAATAGTGTGAGATCAGGAGAATCTTGGATATATAACACATAAGTTATATAATTTCTACACCTTGTTCCTAGCACAATGGTTGAAGTATTGATAGTTGTAATTCAATATGAATATGAAACTTGCATGACTTATCCTTAGTGTATGCATTTACATCTAGTAAAATAAAGGACTTGTATTACTATCATGAGAAAGACGATGAATTTTGGATTGATATTGCATGATAAATAAAAACCTTCTAACATTACAATAGATGAATTCATGACTTAATGAGAGTTCTACCTGTCACCTAGTCTAAAGAATTAATTATGTGATATCGATGATTTTGATATTAATTTTGATATGAATTCTAAACTTTTATGAGTTGACTTAGTTGATTTTATTGAACAATATCGATTTATGTGAGGCTAAGCATATTAGTTTGGAAACGTTTTATGGTTGCAGAGAGATTTGAATGAAGCTAGCTCCCAATCTAGATATGTCAGCATTGACTGTTATATAGTGAAGCCAAGATGATGTGTTGACCCAGGCCTCTACTTCAATAGTGTTCCAAGGTATGACTTTGATTTTGGTTTTGGATTTATATACTGATGGTCATCTCTTGATTGGTGATGTGCCTTTGATTATCTAAGTAAGACATAGATGGCTTATGAATCTCGAAATGATGAATCATAGCATGATGAACTGATTTATGAAGTTGGGAAAAGATAATATATATTTTGAAGCTATTGAAGAACTATTGGAAACCAGGAAATTCAAATCCTTAAACACTCTAATTGAATTTCAAGATGTCGTAAAGAAATCTTGTTGAACTCATCTTGGCAACCAACAGTTGATTGAAGCATTGATGTTCCATTTTGAATAGCCGCCCTTATATATATATATATATATATGATGTGCATAGACCCTAATTTGATTGAGCTGCTTCTTACACATTGAGTTGCCACCAAGCACCCTTCAAGATACTTGCATGAGATGATCAATTTTGATCTGAGATATTCATCCTATAATATTTGGTATTTGGTTGCATGAATGTAATCGTGATTCTACTTTATTATGATATCTGCCATGATATCTTGGATGAGAGGTTCATAGCACGACCAAGGTTGAGTATGATGTTGCTATCATAGCTGGCTATGAGGGAGGATGAAGAATCTCCTCATAGATCCCTCTGAAAAATTCTATATATGAAATGGATACATTGCAATGAAAAAGAGTGGGATCTCATTGGAAGAGAATCCCATATATAGTTGGGACCGAGATAATTTCATATATTAAGACAGTGCAGTTTTACAAGACAATCTTAGGCTTGTGTTTTCCACCTCCTTGAGAGGGAGGATGAAGATGGTATCCTTTTTTGATTGATGTGATTATTTATATTCTAACATGATATGTGATTTGATGTCCTGTATGAACAGGAGACCACTTTTATTGATACATGATGATTACTAGATATTAGCAAGATGATATGTTGTTAATCTACAAAGAGAATCACTGATCGAGGACACAAATCCAATTATTCCTCCCTGTATAAGCTCCCAGAGTGTGGAATTGATATGAAGGGCTCCTGGGGTTGAAAAAACTATGGAAAATAGGTTCGTCAATGTTTCTTGACTATTTTTCACTTGTGGGATGTATGTGATCCTTGTCCATTTTGACAAGTCAAGTATCTCCCCCACCTTTTGTCATTGTAGAGTATACCCCAGTTGGCATCATACCCACAAGAAGGGCTTACTGGAATTTTCCCTCCTTGTCTAGCCAACAGGTTGAGGAGGCTTGTAGGACTGTGATCCTTACCTCTTGGTAAATCGAGTATCTTGTCCAAGATGGAGTATGATGCAGGTTTTATACCACATGACTACTTAGAGTCATTGATGGGAAGATCAACAGGAAATAGGATATATTTTCTCCCCTATGTGATTCTGGGTTGAGAATTAGCTCCCCAATGTGATACCAGGTCTGATATGTTCTCCCATGTGTGTTTGGATATCCTATTGATCGACATGGGGTGATAGTGTCCCGTAGGACCTTCCCCACTATCATGGACATAAGGTGAGAGTTTCCAATAGGACCTTCCTCATTGTCATTGGTTTCCAGGTTGAAATGTGTTCTCTGATGATGATGCAAATTGATTCCCCACTTATGAGATTCTGGGTAGTATACCGCTAATATATATTCTAGATCTTAGTCTAATGAATAAAGGGTGGTAGCTTATGCTCCCCTATGATGAAAAATTCTTTTTCTTTTAGATTCGTGAATCTTCAACATATGAGCAGGACAATCAATACATAAGCTATAATAAACAAGGGATGGATTGAGATGAACTTTGATGATTTGATATGGTCACGACATGATGAAAACATCACAAGATGATGTGATGATCAACAAATAGATATTGGCATGTGGAATTCTTCATAGTTGAGAGGGGGTGTTAATTTTTGAAACTAGGGTCAAATTCCACCTTGGACAACTAATATGACAATGATGAAGATTTAATTTAATTCCTCTTTTCATGAGAACCAAAATCTACCTAAAGATCACCTCATTTGGACAAGCATAAGTTGGTTTTTGAATTTATGAACCCTTTCATGTACATTGGATTAGGTTGGCCTCACACACATGTATAATTGGATAGGTCTACCTTAACATCAAGTGGAAACTCATGGAAGCCTATAAATACAAGTTACCTCTACCTTATTTGGACACAATGATGAGACACTATTCTATCTTGGTTTTTGGCTCGTACAGGTTTGAGGCTTGTCTGCGGAGGTTCAAGTTTGCTCTGAGGTGAAATTGTAGGGTCTGAAGCTTGCATATCCAATTTAGGGTTTTGGGCCTTAGTTGCAGGCACAACATAGGAAGGATTCGACCATATTAACACGCACAAAATATCATCCATGCGATTGGATCCTTCTAGTTGCACAGACAACTCCCCATCCATGCAAATGGGGATTTATGGTTTCTATAGTACAGATCTAACCCCAGTCGCTTGCTTCTAGGCTCATCAGTGCAACTGAAGCATCCCAGCCACACACAAAACTCATCCTCCATGCGACCGAAATATAGGTTTTATTATTCTCAGTTTAAAACCATAGTCGCTCACTTCCAGTGCTTCAAATAGCGACCAAGAAACTATAGTAGCTTATATAACTCTTCCTCCATGCGATTGGGACATAAAGTATGAAATCTTTGTCTTTCAAAGATTTCGCTTAGTGACCATAGGGTTCAACATTTGAATGCAGACCGCGAAAATTCTTTACAGAATTCAGAATCATATTTTGAGTAGAAACATTGTTGGGTTCATTTCATGAATGTTGCAGTTGTTTTGTTGGTTACTTGCATAGATGAAGATAAGGATCATTGTACTCTATTTTTCTGAATTGTTTGATGACGATCTAATAAGAAGAATAATTTGAAAATATTTTCCCCATAATGGGTTTTTCCCTAGTCTCTGACTAATCTTGGTGTCTCTATGTGTGAATGATTTTCTTCCATTGTTCCTTTATGTTCAACTACATTGATGATGATGATATTTTTCATTCTACATAGTTGCATATGCTTCTGAATAATTATGTAAATATAAATAATGTTATGATTTTGTGGGTTGAACTTAATTTGTTAATGAAGAAATGAAATTATCAAAGAAAAGAACAATATATCCCTAAGAAAAATTAACAATGCAGGTGTAAAAATAATGTTTGAAAAGGATACATATAGGATGGTTCTAGGAGTAATGGTAATGTTGTGTGGATTTTGGATTAGAACTATGCATAAGAAATCAGGCAGCATAATTAGTGATGGGTGCAATAGTTCCATTGTTCCCGAGAGTGGAGCGAAAGAAGAAAAAACTTCTATATTATCTAGAGAAAATACTATGTTGTGGCATCAAATATTGGGAGATATCATAGAGAGGTAATTTGAGTATTACAAGGTAATGGTATAGTAGAAGGAATTTCTAATTACTCTCTGGATTTTGATTTCTATGAACATTGTTTAAATGCGAATCAAAATTTCATAAGATTCTCCTTTGGCTCTACAAGGGCAAAGGGAATACTCTAGTTGGTGTATGATGATGTGTTAAGGCATATTTCAGTTCCATCACTATGTAAATATATAGATGAATTCTTAAGGAATACATGAATGTATTTCCTCAATAAGAATTTTGAAGACTTTGACAAGTTCAAAGAATTACGGCTCTTGTTGAAAACTATATAGAGAAGAAAATTAAGGTTCTAAGGATAGATAATGATGGATAATACTATGGGAATTAATTTGAAGAATTATGTAAGAAGTGTGGTATAGTAAGGAAAAATACTATTTCATATACAACTCCACAAAATCAAGTTGTAGAAAGGATGAATAGCACGCTAATGGATAAAGTAAGAAACATGCTTACTGGTGTCATGTTAGGACAAGAATTATGAGTAGAGGCAGTGGATATTGCATGTTTCCTAGTAAATAGATCACCATCATCAATTTTCAATGATAAGACTCCACATGAGATATGGTATAGTAAGAAACCCTTTCTTAAATATATCAATGTATTTGGCTATGATGCTTATGTATAAGCTCCAAAGTATAATAAGGGTGAGCTAGATAAAAAAGTAAAAAAGTGTATCTTTATTGGATATAAATATGGTATAAAATGTTAAAAGATTTGGAACCTATAAATTAAGAAGGTTTTGTATTGTCGAGATGTAGTATTTAGAGAAATCAAATATATTTTCAAAGAGGAAGTCCTACCAATGAAAAAATAACTAGATAAGATAGAGTTTGAATTAAAGGATGGTGTATTAGACTCCGCAGAAGAACATGAATGCGAAGAAGAAGAACCACATACTATAGTATTGAAGAGATAAATTCAAAAAATAAGGCAACCAGAAAGGTATACTCCGCCAATTTTTTGTTGAAATTTTGTTTTTTTTATTACCATTGATGATCCTAGAGTTATTAGGGAGGTACTAGATTTAGAGGAAGTAAAACTCTGGAAAAAGGGCCAAAGTTAAAGAAATGGAATCCTTAGAGAAAAATGAGGCTTGGAATCTAGTAGAGTTGTTGACTAGAAGAAAGCTTATTGGAAACAAATGGGTGTTTAAGGAGAATTTGAATGCAAAAGGTAGAGTGGAGAAATACAAATCTCAATTAGTATAAAATGGTTATTTCCTGGTAGATGGAATTGACTGTGGTAATATTTCTTTTTCCTATTTTCAAGGTAAATTTGATTAGAATTATTCTATTGTTGTTGTTGCTTTTAATTTTTAAGTAGAACATATAGATGTGAAGATAACATTCCTACATGGGGATATAGAAGAAGAAATCCACATGAAGTAGCTAGAAGGCTTGTAGTGAATGGAAAGAAAGAGTTGGAATGTGGGTTTAAAATGTATTTATATGGGTAAAAAAAAAATTCAAGGATATGGTATAAAATATTTGATACTTATATCTTGGGACTTGGCTTCAAAAGGAACAAAGTGGATCATTTTGTGTATTTCAAATTAGGTGGTGATCACCTTATTTGGTCATGTATGTAGATGATATGTTGTTGATTAAAAATTATAGGGAAATCATCAAGGAAGTGAAAAATAAATTTACCTTTACATTTGACATGAGGGATATTGGTGCTACAAATTCATTTGGGCACGAAAATTAAAACATATCACGAAAAGAGAAAATATAGTTAAATTAGAGAAAGGTGTCTAGATGATGTTGTGATATATAGGAATATGAACGGATAAAAATCCCTATTCTTATAGGTATAAAGTTATCTATGGTTCACTGTCCTAAGACATAGGAAGAGGAAGATGACATGTCCCATGTTCCATATGCTAGTGTGGTTTGAATTTTATGTAAACAATGGCCACTACTAGATCATACATTTCACATGCAATGGGAGTATTGAGTAGTTGTTGGGGAAATTATATGTGTTATAATTTCCAACATTAAATTATCAATCCGGGTTTATAAGACTTAGAGGCACAAGCACAGGTAACACAGGATCAGAGCATCTAACCTACCAAATTATTGTCTAAGTACGGAATCGCAACTAAAGCAAAGAAGCTTATCAAACTAAATCCAAACCTTAATAATTACTCTATTTAGATCATAACCTGACTAATTCAAAATAGTAAATCTGACAAATAACTAATCTTCAAGATGCTCAAAAATTAAAATATCATAACCTAAGACATACTTTATCATAACTTAGGCATTCTGATTCAATACTCAAAAATAAATTGAATGGAAATATACAACTCAAAACAAATAATTTTATCAATAAGATCTATTTAAAATCAATTGAAACTAATTAAAAAGGCCACTAACAATGTCAAGCTAAACAATTCAAACAAAAATGTAACTAATCTAATTCCTGGGATCAAAAAAATCAATAAGCGTTTGATACTTATCTCTTAATCCTCTCTAGTTTACACCTTCAATTCTACAAAGCTTGAAAACCTAAAGGAAACTTCAATTAATTATTCTACTAGAGAGCCTTCTATAAAACAAAAGAGAGATATCTTATGATCTATTCCATTGATGATCAAACCATAACTCAAATAAATCTCATGCAAGGAATTGAAATGAAAATGCTATGAATAGTTCTTAAATTATCAATTAACCAATCTTTAAATCCGCAATATGTAAATCAAATTAAAATACATCACTCACAAAAAAAAATTGGAAACACTATCTTTAAATTTTATAAATGAAATTCGTAACCTATATCTACTCCCACACTAAACATACTCAATGTGGAATCTTAAATTTGATTATGTACTTAACACAAAAAACTCAATGCCATCACCGTAACTTAGAAAACATATAGTAATGCTCACGGTGTTTCAATCCTTCTCTTATTGTATTGGATTTGAAATCAATAGAATGTGAAACTAAATATATCTGAGCATTTTTATACGAATATTACACTACAAGATTCGGAAATAAACGAAGCATAAACTCATAACCAATCCTTGTGCATCCTTGAATTAAAAGTGCCTTTCAAATACTCTTGTGTTATGAAATTACGTTAATAAAACCAGTGACATGCTCAGAATAATCATGCAACAAACATTTTCTCATCTCTATCAATCGAGAAGTGAAATCTATAATTTTCAATTCAGATTTATAAAATAGAGTGCAAGTTTAAGTACAAAACAAAAATAACAATTTGGAAATATAATTAATTATACTGCTAAATAATTAATCAAACACAAATCTAAGATCTATGTTGGTTGAAAAACTTGTTTCCAGGTGTGGCGGGACCTTTAACTCAATGCTATTCAGAAATAAAACACCATAATACTTACAAAAATTAATTCTGAATCAAAATGATATATTAACGGTTCAGAATATAAATGGTGTATACATCATCAATGTTGCTCCTATTACATATCTAGTTGCCTATTACATACAATTGCTACCCTCTACTCCTTTTCTCTCCTCTTTCTAAGAAATGACAATGCAAGCCATGGGTAAGCCATTTATATGATTTACAAGGTGAATCAGTCATTTTGCTCAGTTCTGGAAAATTACATATTTTTAAGAAACTGACCTCAAAGATATTGGCATATCTTCCTAACCATGGAGAATTTTGGAAAATGGTTTGGAGGGAACCTAATTTGTTATATTTAAAAAAAAATCTCTTGTATTTGTCACATTCAATTCCATATCCTCGGAAATCTTATCCGAATTTTCATGTTTGAGTCTTTTTGCATGATTCTAGAATTCTAGAAAAATAGTGTTTTTTTATGAAACCGCCTTAAATACCCGCGTGTAACTTTTAAACGAAAGAGAATATTGAGAAAAAATTTCGGTTATAGATAATTTTTTATATTTATAAAAAAACTCATTTTCTCATATTTTCCGGATTCACCTCCAGTTGCACGAAAATCGAGGTCAAATTGGGCATTTTAAAAATAGTGCAGATTTTGAGCCGAGTTGTTGATTTTCTTCTAGAGACCCAGATGTGCAACCTAGGTGCAATCCAACTCATGGGAAGGTGTTAGCACATCACTTTGGACAATAAATTTCCTCGGTTTTCCCCGGAAGTGTGTCGAGATGTTGAAGCTCCAAATTGGATATTTCCGTACTCTAGTTGCAACAACTAGTTTAATTGACCTGTGAATGATTTTGGCAAAGGAACCCTACGGAAAATGAACTTAACAAAAACTGTCATTAGTAAACATGGTAAAATCATCCTTAAAAAATTAAAAACACAATAAAACTATGATATTTAACCATGATATGAAAATTATGGTTTTAGGCATGAGTTACAGGAAATGGGTATGAATATGGTAGAAAGTGTAGGAATATACTTTATAAATTGTAATGTTATATGGTGAAAATGAGGGCATTTTTTAGGCACAAAATTAGGTATATGTAAAAACCAAAGAAGGGGCATTGAACAATAGTAAATGGGGTTTTCAAGTATTTTGATGGCACTACTATTTATGGATTGTGCTTCCAAGGAAGTTTGTGATAGGAAAAATTGTTGGATATACATGGCTCAAAAATATGGATCGTAGAATATCTATAAGTGGGTATGTATTTAAACTATTTGCATGAGCAATCAATTAGATGAGTAAGAGACAATATTTAGTGGCACTCTTAACTACAAAATTTGAATACATGGTTTCCACTCATGCAAGAAAGGAAGTAGAATGGTTATGTTGGATTCACAATTATACTTATTTGAAAGGTGGGGCAGGGGTGGGGGTGGTGTGTGAATAAGTATAATTAAAATATTTACTTCATTAAAAATTAAAACAATGTAAAACATCAATCCCATAAATTGAACAAGTAACAAAAGATATATGTTGAAACCCTTATTACAGAAAACCATAAACTTCTTTATATGAAATATATTTTAGGCACCCACCTAATGTTACATCAATTTGTAGGAATGAACCTATGGGATACACCAATCCCCTCAATTTTTAAATTTTTAGGCTCCAACCTACAAGAGACACCAATCCCATCCAATTTTCATGAAGCAACCTAGGAAGCACTATCTCCTCTAAGATCTAATCTGAATAATCTATTTGATTTTTTTTACTCTTTACAAATCTACAATTTTCCCTGCACTAGTCTACTTGCTTCTATGAACTCTAATCTACTCTTTATAACTCTTTAATCTACCCTACGCTAGTCTACTTTCTTTTTTAAACTTTTCTCTGCTCTTTACAACTTTACAATCTACATTGCACTGCTCTACTTGCTTTTTTGACCTCCATTATGCTCTTTGTTAAACACTTCCTTCGCCCAATTCTCAAATATCCATGCTTACAACTGAGGTTTTATAGTCTAATTCCCTTAAATCCAGCCATATATGAACAGGATCTAAGCACTTAGTGCTTTAAACTAAAGGTTTTAACCTTGTATAGAAATTACTTGCGAACAAATTCTTAATATATATATATATATACAATGGTGACAACATAAAATATACACAGATATTATTCTCCTAGAATCCAAAATTGGGGAAAACAAGTTGATTTTTCATTATATTCCTTTCAATGTTACAATACATCATATACATGTCGAATAATTCATAAACCTTAATTCGTTAACCCTAGATTAGAACATAATTGTTGTTCCCTTGACTAGATCTACAAAATACCATGGAAGAAACCATAATGTGTAAAACCATGCACAAAAAAATGGATGGGTTCGCCCCACCATGAGTGGGTATACCCATTTTTTTAATATTTGGGGTGCTATCTTGAACCTTGTGTAATGGGGCTACCACCCCTTGCAACCCCTTGTTATGCTTTATTCAATGTAACAGCACCTACAATTAGTCGTGCAGATAATATAATACATACCCAACATTCTCCCACTTGGTGTTTTCTTTTCATACAAGGGGAAATAGGAGTACACAGTCATTGGTCCAGGGTCGCAATGCCAATTATTTATCTACACCAAGTAAACTTCTCAGTGCTCATATACTTTGTCAACGCATCTGCAACATTCTTCAAAGTGTCCACCTTTACTAGAAACATATTTTTATCTTCAACCATTTCTGTCACAAAGTGATACTGAACATCAATATGCTTTTCCTTTGAATGATAAGCACGTTTCTTTGCCAAGAAATTTACACTTTGGATGTTGTAATCTACCCTTATAGCTCGTTGTACCAACCCCACACTTGAACACAATATCTGCAGCCAGACTACGTCCCTTCTTGCATGAGTGGTGGCCATATATTTAGCCTTTATAGTTGAAATTTCCACTACAAATTATTTCTTGTTCATCCAATTGACTACTCCCCAAAATAGGTTAAACACATGCCAAATTGTAGATATTCTCTGATCCAAATATCCAGCCTAGTATGCATCAACAAACCCACGTATGTCCAACAATATATCGATGTATGTCCACATATGCTCCTTCCCTAGTTTTAATATAAACTTGTTCAATAGTCCCACTACATGTACAGTGTTTGGTCTGGTATAGACCATTGCATACATAAAACTACCAACTACACTCACATATGCGACATGCAGTGACATGTCCTCTTCCTCTTCCAGTGTCTTCAAACACTATTTTGTAGGTAACTTTACACATACACGAATATGAGCCTTCATTGGTTTACTATTCTCTATATTAAGCCTATGTAATATTTTCTCGACACACTTCCTATAGTTTAACCAGAGCTTCCTCTTTTCCTGATCTTGTTTAATTTCCATGCCGAAAATGAAGTTTGCAACACCAATATCCTTCATGTCAAATTTATAGAACAATTGGGTCTTCACATCCTAGATAATTTCTTTTTTATTTCCAATCAACAACATATCATCCATGTACAAGACCAAATAAATAACACGATCACCAATCAATTTAAAATATACATAGTGATGCACTTTCTCTTTTTGAAGCAAAGTTCATGTATATATGTATCAATTTTTTGATACCACATCTTTGGTGATTACTTTAACCATTTCATAGACTTATTTAACCTATACACTAGTTCTTTCTAACGCTTCACTGTAAATGTTGACAATGTTGTGTTGTCAGCACCATGGTTATTTTTCCATTGATGTAACCTTCAGATCTTAGTCTACTCATGGATTTCACATGATTTCATGAGTTTGTGTGGTGTTTTCAGATGCTACGATGCACTGGAAGTGATTGTTATTTTGACTCTAATTATGTGAGTATAAAAAGTGTATAATAATTGTGCACGGGTCTAGTATTTAATTGGACAAATAACTAAGATGTGTCCAATATTTAATTGGACAAATAACTAAGGTTATTAAAATTTCCAAGTATTTAATTTGTTTATGACTATCAAATTTGGTTTGGTCGAGTATTTAATTTCCAAAAATTTAATTTGGTTATATATCATATGGTTTTTGGCCTAATATGCTCAATTCAATGTAATGAAATTTTAACACACACATTATATTTAATGATTTTTCAATTTATTCTAAGGTTGATCTATGAGAAAAATCAAGATATAGTACCCATGGTGTATAATTTTATGGAAAACACACCCATGATTTTACCCATGGTATTTTTCGGTCGGCCTTGAATTGGTCCAATGATTAAAGCCTATAAATAAAAGTGAAAAATTCACCTTTTGATATCACCGATGAACACAACTCAATGTCCTAATCTAGTTAAGCAATCCGATTTCAGATCTATATGGCATTGATGGGAGTGTTTAAATGCATAAATTTGGGTTGGGGTATGTTATGTGTAGAGATATTGTGCAGGTGTTGAAACAATATCAATGCAATCACATGATGCTTAAGCTCTATGATAATCGATTTGATGTGCTATTTTTGGGATGATGGTAATGCTATGATTTGATGCAGCTCAATTTATGTGAGGTGGTGATTCAGTGCATTCACATATCTTATTTGTGTTGACTAAGGGTGATAAATTTCATTAAACTAGTACTAAAGAACAATTAAGGACATGTTTTGGTTGTCCACTTTTTCATTTTGATCAAACATCATTTTTCCTTTTATTTTTTTCTTGGCACAAGTTTCATCCCCAACCTGATGTGATGCATGGAAGTAGTACCATGGGAGCAAAAATGACTAGTATAAATTCTAGTTCGACTAATGATATGAAGTGAAGGTCTGGAGTGAAGTAAACGATTTGAGAACAAGTGCATTGTTAGAGACCCAACATTCAATGGAAGTTTGTTTAGTATGAAAATATAGAATTGATGTTAGTGTTGGTGTGATTACATTGTTGTAATATATGCTTGTTAGTTATGGTGCAAGTATGCATATGCGTGTTCTGGTGTATCGACCATGAAATGTGATCAATTGTTGTTGCTACAAGACTATGACTATGTTTTTTATGAAAATGTGTTATGATGAAGTTTGTTGAGGGTAGATGCAAGTATATCTTCATACTGGGTTTTTTATTCATATTTGAATCAATTGTATCATTCTAGTATGAAGTGTGAGTTTCTCTATGATTGTTTATTGCTATAGAAGATCTTGTGTCCCTAGAAGTTGTGTCTTGAAACTCAAGGCCTGTAAAGATTTTTTCTTGTCTTGTAAAGCTTGTGAATGCTAAAGTTTCTTGTACTTAGAAGGATACATTATTAGTGTTTAATGCTGTATAATTTGTTTGGAAAAGTATTTGAACAACAAAATTAGTGTTAATATGTTATTACAGTGCTAAGATTTAGTGTGTTGTTGACTTGATGTATTAATGAAGCAACTTCTAATGATAAAAAAAGGCTAAGTCATAAATTTGTAGTTGGGGAGTATTGCTACTGAGAAATAATGAGTTTGATGATGTTTTTTTTATTCATTTTTTGGTGAATATGATCAAAATGTGTTTAAACTAAGACAAAATTCAAGTTTTCTTACGAAAAATTTGTAGCCTTAAACTTGTGTAATCCATAATCTATGAAGTCTTATGATCACTAATGAAATTGATGCTAAGCTCTCCATTGCCTAGGGTTCACTTATAATTATGTGTTGTCTTGAATACAACACTTTTACTTTAGGATTTGAATCATTGATGACTTTGAGTAATTATATTGCAAGCTATGGTTCTGAGTTTGTTGTTGAAGGTTTCCTTCTAGTTGAGGATTTTTTTTGTTACTGAATCTTAACGTTTTTCATTTCATCATGGCTATGTAAAGAGTATGCTACTGATTAGATATTGTGTTGGTATTTTTTGAGAATATTAGGTATGTCGAAGCTTGATTAGTGATAAATCATGAAGTTAATTAGAAGCCATGTCCTTGTGCTAAATATGTTATTGTGTCTAGGGTTTAATGTACTATTGATGATGGTTAAGATATTTATGATTGTAGACCAAAGTTATTTGCCTAAGAAATTGATGAGAAGAGTTAGCTGATGGGCTCCTAAATTAGACATAAATTAATGCCCATCTAACCTTTCTTGCGAAAATAAAGGCTATATTAAATATATCCTTCTACACTTAATCATGTTTTTTAAGATTTAATATTTTCTTATGAAGGTTTAAAGATAATTGCATATTTGTGCCTAATATTATTTATTTTTGAAGAATATTGGGAAAATTATGAAGATTTGGAGAAGAAGATAATTTAGGGACTTGATCCCTAATACGAGAGGATCAAGATTAGAGAATAAATTAACAAAATATCATGAAATTATTGAGATATTATGGAAATCCATTTATTGATAAAATCTAGGAATGTGTTCCCTGTCATTTAATGTAAACTCCTAGTGTTGGGAACCAGAACCACTATTTGATGGATTTTGGAGAGGAAAGCTTCCTCCTTTTAAAGATAATGCTTAACCATCAATTTTTATAAGTAAAAATTCGATTTGGCCTCTATGGGCATGTATTTTTTGGTCTTATTATGGAGAAAACTTGTTTTTTAGCAGCTTCATTCTCATTTCTTGCAGGGATGTACTTGGATTAATTCAAATAATGAATATTAGTGCCATTTTTAACTTCTAAATCTTGGTTTCTTCCATAGGACTCTGGGTCTCCTTGGTTTTGGTCATCCCAGGAGCCTAAGAGCTCTCTTGCACAATTTATTTATGTTATTTTCACTTCTTATACACATGCATCTCTCATTCTTGTTTTGTTTATTTTTGTATTTAGTATTGATGATTTCTTGTTGTAGGAGTGAGTTAAATTATTGAAGTGATTTATTTTGTAGGTTATATATAGATTCAAAAAAATTATTCATCCTTATAATAACTTTGGAATTTCATCTTCATTAATGAGCTACTTAGATTTGGTTACTAGTTCACAAATATAAGATTTCTGGAAATGCCTAGTGAAATAGTAATAATTTTCTGTTATTTTTTAGAATGGGTTAATGAGATTCATTTGAGTTGGCTCCACTTGTATTAGGTCATACAAACATTCAATTTAATAAAAAATTTACCCCATATAATTTTCACTTGATTATGTTAGGCATTTGATAGGTTAACTAGCTCACTAGTTCTTGAATTTCTAGTTTTTAGAGTAGTAATTTTCTGTTATTTTTTAGCACGTGTGAAGAGGGGTGTTTTGGAGTGATTCCACTTGGAATGGAGACCTAAGACATAATAATTAATAAATAAATAAAAATCACATCCCATTTTAATTTGATTTACTTAGTCATTTGGTGAGTTATCTCCAATACAGAACTTCTTGTAGAAAAAACAGAACTTCCTATAACACTCTTGTAGCATGTGTAAACTCGACTAGATTTTCACCCAAATCTTGGTTTTTGCTTCTTAGTATTGAATCATGGCACATATTATTTAAATCCATTATTGAGGGAGAATAAACACCACTTATGACATGCAATTTTACAAAGTACATTAGGATTATTTATTTGAATTCATGTTCTTAGAATTTCAATTACAAATTGTTGTTCTTGCCTAGGATTAATTTATTTTCAAAGCAACACTTCCATTTCTGCAATTAGTTTAGTCTTTGATTTCATGAAATTCACTCCATTCCATCATATCAACAAAATAAGGACACATTGTATGCTACACATATAGTGTTGATACCTCTTAAGTTTGTACCAACCCTGGGTTGATAATTAAAGTTGGTAGCATTTGGAGTTGCAACATTCTTGTTGCAATACTGAGGTTCATCACTTTTTGGCGCCATTTTTTGGGATTTGTCAAGGTATGCATTTTTTTCTTCCCTAGTTTATTCATTTCTTTTCTTTTTGCAAAAACAAAAAATATTGCATTAGGAATATTTCATTTCAAAAACAAAAAATTGCATTGCATTAGCATTCTTATTCAAAAAAGATAAAAAGTTTAAATACTTATCCAACACCAAAACCCCCCCACTTGATCACATGGTGAAATAAGAGCACATAAACATCCACTTTTCCAACTAGAAGAAGAAGAGGTGGAAGAAAAGGTAGAAGAAATGGATGGAGATGATGACAATGAAGAATATCCTCTTGGATTTCCCATTCAAGATATTGACGTCGGTGTGCATATGAATAAAATCCATCCATATTTCCTTCCCAATAGTCATGGTATGACATAAGAGTATCCAGAAACATTTCTCTTTGAATTTGAAATACTTTGTAGATCTTATGGTTACTTACTAAACACTCAAAATTTGAGAATTTTTCCAACAACATTGAAGAATAGAGCTCATAAACGGTTTGTGATATTAGGTACTAATTAAATAAGATAATGGAATGATATGTAAGATATATTTCTAGAAAAATATAATTATCACGATATTAAAGAAGAAATATTTAGAATGAATCAAAAACAAGATGAGAGCCTTGAGGATCTACTAGAGAGATTCATGTGTATTGTTAAGAGGGAAAAATTACATCATATAGGATTTGACACACTAAAAATGAGTAGAGGTGATGTATGCAAATTATCATTTGAAGAAATTTTTGAAACATGCAAGCGCATATTAAGAGGAAGGGGAAGAGTAAGTAAATCAACATCAAGATTGGTGAGTCAAGTTGAGTTTGGAAATTTGCTTGATAACTTTAAAACATAAATTCTTAACAATCTAAGTGAACAAGTAGAAATGTTAAGAATCAAATATGACAAAAAAGAAGATGTTGATATTTTTGTTGTCTATGTAGAATCATATTTCCCATCAATACCAAGGTTGAAGGAAGTTTACCAAGAGGATAATGGAGCAAGTCAATCACCAAAGAAGCTATGACCTCTGAGTCAAGTTGATATGATTCAAGGACCTAATTCACAATTTCAAGCTTATTCACATCCATCTAAAAGTAATTGGGACACACTCTTTACTTGGAAACCTTGGCCATGTCAACCCCAAAAACAATCTTGACAACAAGGTTGGAAAGGAACTTATGGAATAAACCCACACTATCCTCAATATTTTCCCCACTATCTTCCATACCCAACTCCATGCTATCCCTATCATCCACCTCGACCACAACCTTAACTACACCCATCTCAAAGATCCACTCCCAATCAACTACCTGTGCCACCATTTCCAAACCCACACAAGGAAGTAACTTAGACCACTTACAATCCTGAGGTACAACACTTCCAAACCTATCCTCTTCATCTTAGTTCAAGAAAGGTATTTCAAAAAAGATATTATCTTGATGCCATTGAAGGACAACATCTGGAAGAATAAGATTCAAATGAGGATATCAAAGAATCATGGGTTGCAATTGATGGAGAGAATACATCAGAATCAGAGACTGAGAAATTTCTCTCATGTTTACCATCAGATCCTCCATGTGTTCAAGAGAAAAATCAGAAAAAAGAGGAATATTTGAATGTCATGGTAGAAGAGGACATAGAAGAGATACAAATGTGAAAGTGGACCAGGAACATCACAACAACATTGAAATATGGTTTCAGATAATCATTAAGTTGAAAAAAACACTTTTCTTCAAAAATTTCAGATCTCCTCTCAGTCAAATCATTTTTTCTCTCACATTCAAGTACATGTAAAAGCATATATTTCGAGCCTACACATCAGTTTATCTGTCATATTAATGTGCACATGGCTCCATTGGAAGTATTCCTTCACTTGAAAGAGATTTTTTTTTCCAAGTAGAGTAGGATAGAAAAATAAATAAATAAATGAAAAAAGAGAAAATAAAGAGGAAGAGAATAAGGTCTCTAGTGAAAACCTCTTTTGAGGTGCCTAATATTGGATCATTGATTGAAAACCTCCAAGAGGCGGTCAATGGGTTGGAAAAAAGAGAAAAATAAAAGATCTTAGGTGAAAACCTCCTTTTAGGTGCATAAGAAGACCTACTAGTTGAAAACCTAATTGAGGCAACTAGTAGGCCTAAGAAAAGAAGAAAAAGTGAAAAAATGAAGAGAAAATAATTATTTTCTCCATGTATCTCTCTCTGATGAATTCAAGTTCTCTCCAACCTTTGCAAGCAACAAAAACATGTTGGAACCAAAAGAAAATTTGGTCAAAAATATAGTCAAAGGAAGTCAAACTTGGACTTTCTCCTCCTTTGCTCAGATTCTCCAAAAGGACAAAGGTCATGCCAATCCATCACCCTCATCCATTGCCAACATCCACCCATCATTTCTAAGTTTTTCTCATTCATTGTCCTCGTTGTCCTAAAATGTTACAGGAAGTCCTGTTTTTTAGCAGAATTTTTTTTAAATTGTTTCTTGAAAAATATGCATACATTAGTCGAGATGTTTCATGGGGAGATGAATATATATGATGGTAACATGTCCAAGAAATTTCAGCAAATTCTAGTGAACAATTTTTTAGGAATCGACCTCTATCGCCTACAACCACTTTTAATTTTTCTCGATATTTATGCATCTAATGGTTGAGATTTTTTATGGGGATGTGCATAAGTGCGATGTTAAAATTCTCAAAAATGTTCAGGTCAATATAGTCTACCATTTGAGAGATATGGATAAAACAATTCTACTACATGGGGGTTGTCCTAAAATGCTACAGGAAGTCCTGTAAATGCTATAGGAAGCAGAGCCGATTGGAGAAAGAGGCCAAAATGTAATTTATCATTTAGGAAATGTTGAGAGAGGTCCACCATAGAGTCACCATTAATTTTCCACACTATTTGACTGCTTCTCCACCCTCACTTTCACCTTTGTCCATGAAAAGAGCCCATTTTCACCCCTTCTTTCATTAATTTCACCACAACCAAGATTTTTGATCCATGTCCATAGATTGATCATGAATTATCAATGTTTTTGGAAGAATTATCTGAAGCATATTGTTGTCATATAAGGGTTTATTTGAATGCTATAAGAATAAATACATTCATGTAGCAGTCTGCAATTTCCTTACAATACCACAATTGAGAGAACTAGAATAAAAAAAACCAATCATCATGAAGACCTTGAAGAGTAATTTCCTGAAATTTTTGGTAGCTACAAGACCTATGCAGATTGCTACAATATCATTGTTCATCTCCAACAACAACCTTTGATCCATGGTGGCACCTATATTTTGATCACATAAATCATGAAACTTCAATCAACAATGAGATGATTCCATCCAATGAAAAGAACAGATGAAAGTGACATTTTGTACCTCAAAGAGAATTCCAACAACTTCATCAATGTTGCAAAAATGTCATGCAAGCATCAATTCAACTATAACACTAGCATCATGAGCATATCCGTAGTAGCATTTTAGCCAAGAATGTGAAGCAACATCAACAACAACAAAAAATCCCTAGAAGACCTCCAGATTCAAGGCTATCAGCAATAGGACCTCCAACGTATTATCACACGTAGCTTCACGATCATTAGTATCAGCCTCAGAACCACCAAAGGAAACTTCAACCGTCATATCATAATTCTCAATATCACCTGCAAAAACACATCAAGAGTAAGGCTTACGTATGCAATCGTCTAAACCTTTCTTAAGAACTTATATTAGCTTGAAAAACATTGCAAGTGTATGAAGGACAAGGTCTATTTATGGCCAAAATTAGTACCAGAGAAACCTCAACCTTATTTAGTAGTTAACTTCAATTTTCCACCAAGACACACACACACACACATGTGGGAAAATAACAAGACCAAAGTGAAGAAGACTTGTGAAAGTGGGTGGTAAGCAATTAGTTGTGATGGAAGATAAGGAGTGCCAAGGGGTAACTAAGGTCCAACTCAGTTAACAAAAAAACACTCTGAGTTTATTTTGCATGCAATGAAAAAAAGAAAAACATTGAAAAAAAAAGGAGAAAAAAGGAAAAAAATAAAAAAATAAAAAAAAGGTGGACCACTTCCTCTTGGAATGAAAATATTGGTTGCTACAGGAGAAATAGAGCTGCTACAGGAAAAAAAAAATCTGCTATAGGAAGTTGCTACAAGAAAAACAAATTTGCTATAGGAAGGACACATTTTCTACAAGAAGTTTATAGAGGGCTGCAAGAGAAAAAAAAATTACTAGGGTGTTGGAAAATGATTAATTAATAACTACTAGATACAAAGAAACACAAAAGAGCTGCAATGGATTTGCTACCGACATTGTAAATTCTACAAGGGTGAAAAGTATCCAAGTGACCAATTTGGTCATCACATCATTCCTTTCTTTTTCTTCAGTTTATTGACCATCATTTCTCCCTTTTTAAGAAGAAAGAACTCTCTATTAATTGTTTTCAATTTCAGAATTTAATGAGAAAGGAGAATTTACATTTCTAGTTAAGGATGTTCATAATAATTTGAGGGATAATATGATGCATCATGGCCAAAAATTTGTATAAAAATCAAGAGTTCTGGACTTCAATGAGAATGACATTAATAATGAGGTAATGGATGCCAATAAATACTTATTTTCACAAGGAGAAGTGTCAGAGGAATACCAGGAAGACAAACCAAAGTCAAGGTGTTTCCCTCACAAATAGAAATCATTACAATTGAAGAATCACCTGAGAGAAAGAAGCATCCTAAACCTACATTAGAAGTTCCATGGGAAACTAAGATAAGGGAAGAAAATGAAAATTGAAGAGTAGTAAGAAGAACAACATAAGGAGCAACATATGGACCAACAAACATAGAATGACCAGGACAACATACATGAAGAACCACAGGGCAAGGAGGATGAATATGTTTCTTTGAGGATGAGAAATAGTTTCAATAGGGGGGGTATGATGGGCCTCAAAATTAGACATAAACTAAGTCCCATCTAACCTTTCTTAGGCAAATAAAGGCTATATTCAATCTCTCCTTCTACACTTAATAATGTTTTTTAATCTTTAATATGTTCTTAGGAAGGTTTAGAGATTATTTCATATTTGTGCCTAATATTATTTATTTTTGAAGAAGGTTGTGAGAATATTGAGAAAATTATGAAGATTTGGAGAATGAAATAATTTAGGGGCTTGCTCCCTACTACAGGCGAATCAATATTGGAGAATAAATGAACAAAATATCAAGAAATTATTGAGAGATTCTGAAACTCCAATTATTGAGAAAATATAGGAATGTGTTCCCTATCATTTAATGCAAACTCCTAGTGTTGGGAAACAAATCCACTATTTAAGGGATTTTGGAGGGGAAAGATTCCTCCTTTTCAAGCAGAATTATTCCCCATCAATTTTTATAATTTACAATTTTAGTTGGCCTCTAGGGGCATGTAATTTTTAGTATTCTTGTGGAGAAAACTCGTTTTTTAGCAACTCCATTCTCATTTCTTGGAGGGATGTACTTGGATTAATTCAAATAATGAAGTTTGGTGCCATTTTTATCTTATAAATATTGTTTTCTTCTATAGGGCTCTGAGTCTCCTTGGTCTTGGCCATTCAAGGAGCCTAAGAGCCCTCTTTCAAACTTTATTTATGTTCTTTTCACTTCATATTCACATGCATCTCTTATTCTTGTTTCGCATATTTCTGTATTTTGTATTGATGCTTTCTTATTATAGGATTGAGTTAAATGATAGAAGTGAGTTATTTTGTAGGTTATTCATAGATCCAGAAGAATTATTCATCCTCAGAATAACTTTGTAATTTCATATTCATCATTGAGCTACATGAATTTGGTTACTAGTTCACAAATATAGGATTTCTGGAAATGCCTTGTTGCGAAATAGTAATATTTTTCTTCTATTTTTTAGAATGGGTTAATGAGCTTCATTTAAATATATTCCACTTATATTAGGTCATAAAAAAATTCATGTTAATAATAAAATCTACCCCATTTTATTTCCACTTTATTAGGTTAATCATTTGATAGGTTAACTAGGTCACTAGTTCTTGAATTTCTAGTTTTTAGAGTAGTAATTTTTTGCTATTTTTTAGCACATGTGAAGAGGGTATTTTGGAGTGATTCTACTTGGAATGGAGACCTAAAACATCATAATTAATAACAAAAAATTTCCAATCCCATTTTCATTTTATTTACTTAGTCATTTGGTGATTTATCTCCAAAACATAACTTCCTATAGCAAAAACAAAACTTCCTCTAGAACTCTTGTAGCATGTGTAAACTTGACCAGATTTTCTCCCAAAGCTTGGTTTTTATCTCTTATGATTGAATCATGACCCCTATGATCTAAATCCATGATTGAGGAAGAATAAATACCACTTAGGACTTGCATTTTTAGAAATTAGATTAGGCTTATTTATTTGAATTCGTGCTCTTAAGATTTCAATTACAAATTGTTGTTCTTGCCTAGGATCAATTTCTTTTCAAAGCAACACTTCCATTTATTTAATCAGTTTAGGCTTTTATTTAATGAAATTCACTCCATTAAATCATATAAAAAAAAAGGACACATTGTATTCTGCACATATAGTGTTGATACCTCTTAAGTTTGTACGAACCCCGAGTTGATAATTAAAGTTGGTAGCCTTGGGAGTTGCAACATTCTTTTTGCAATACTTATTACTGAGGCTCATACTCAAAATTAATTTTTGAACTTGTAATATGCATATTTTCTAAGACAAAGTATTACAAGGTTTATATCTACATGGTTGAGTGAGCCTATAGACTTGTTGAACTCTCAGAATTAAATGTTGAACTTGTAATATGCATATTTTCCAACACAAACTATTACATGGTTTATATATACATGGTTGAGTGAGTATATAAAATGTTTTGAAGTGCGTTGACCGGTATTGATCATAATTGATAATGAAAAATATTGTGTATTTTGTTTAGTATTAATACTAATTATGTGTTGAAAACATGTTTTTAGGGTTATACTTGGTTGAATACTAATGAAGTTTCCATGTTTCATAAATAAGTTGATGTTGATTCTCGGGGTTTGCTTGAATTATGTTTGTAGATTAAGTAGTTTGACAAAAAAGTTGCATGTTGATTGTAGGGTATGCTATAGAGGTATGCATTGAAGATTATTCTAGGGTTTGTATCTATTTTCATGTTATAAACATCATGATATTGGTGCAAGGAATATATATTTGATCTGTAGGAATTTATAGGGTAAGCTCCTTAAATCAAGAACCAAAGGTCACCGCTCACAAACAGATCACAAATCAGTACACCAATATAATCACGTGGTTAAAACCCTCGAAGAGGGAAACAATCCACGACCCGAGCCAACGCGGCCACTTCATGCAATTTATTAATATAAAAGAAAAGTTACATATGTTTCTCTCATAAACTGTTACCAGAAAAATGACCCTCCATGCTCTTTAAATAGAGATCATGGATCAATCAAGTGTTAAGGCACGGATCAAGTGTCGTTAATACCGAGGAGAGACATAACTGTCGGATCACTACAAATCATGACTGTCGGATTATAAGTTACAAATGTACATGGTAAAGAAACATACTTTACCTAACTCTACACTAGACTAAGTTATTCTTAACTATTTCCTATGTGTCAGAATATCCTAAAATCCCCCCTTAAGAACAACTTGGGATAGGATTGAAGGATTTACAAAGGTGACACAAAAGGAGCCTATTTCCTATGTGTCGAAATATCCTAAACTCCCCCCCTAAGAAAAAAGTGGGATAGGATTGATTGATTTACAAAAGTGACACAATGGGAGAAGGAAGGAGGCATTAGAGCCTAACCCCCCTTAATGAAAACTTTCCTGAACTCCAAGCATGGATTGAAGTGTGGTAAACTTCGCTTCTGTGAGAGCCTTCGTAAACATATCGGCTACTTGATCATTGGTGGGACAATACTTCACTTCAAGAACACGATCATGAAATACCTTTCTGTTGAAGTGTATGTGGAGTTCAATGTGTTTCATACGTTGATGTTGAACTGGATCTTTACATAGTTGAATGGCACTCTGATTATCACACCAAATTGCAGTTAGATGTTGCAGATGAAGACCAAATTCAAACAGGATCTGACGAAGCCACATGGCTTCCTTGCTGGCTACAACTTCACCACGATACTCAGCTTCTGCTGAAGAAAGAGAGATGGCACTTTGTTTCTTACAAGAAAAAGTAATAGGTCCTGAACCAAGAGTTAATACATATCCTTAAGTAGACTTTCGATCATTAGGGTCACCATCCCAATCAGAATCAGTGAAACCAATCAACAATGGAGATGCTCATGCACTATAATGAATCCCAAAATGAACTGTACCTCGAATAAATTGAAGTATTATTTTAGCTGCTTTCTAGTGACTTTCATGTGGTTGGTGCATAAACCGAGCAACAAGACCAATGGAAAAGGAAAGGTCAGGGTAGGTATGGGTTATATACAGAATTTTACCAACAAGTTGACGGTATAAGGTAGCATCAACTTCAGGGGTATTACAAGTGACTGAAAGCTTGACTCCAAACTGAAAGGGAGAAGGGGCTAGCTTACAGTCTTCCATGTGAAAGTGGTGTAGAAGATCACAGGCATACTTGGACTGGGAGAGGGTAATGCCTTCCTTGGATTGCAAGACTTGAAGACCTATGAAATAATGCAAGTGTCCTAAGTCTGTCATTTCAAACTTCTTTTTGAGGCTAGACTTCACATGGTTTATATGGTTTGGATCACTACCACTAAGGATAAGATCATCAACATAAAGAACAAGGATGGTGAAGGACTTACCCACTTTCTTGGTGTAGACAGTGTTATCAGAATGACACCTAGAAAAGTGATTATCTAATAGAAATCTATCCATTTTTGCATACCAAGCCCGAGGAGCTTGCTTGAGACAATAGAGAGACTTCCTAAGGTGACAAACAAGGTTGGAGTCTTTTTGGATAAATCCAGGGGGTTTTTCCATGTAGATTTCTTCATGCAAATCTCCATGTAAGAAGGCAGATTTAACATCCATCTGATGGACCTCCCATTTAAAAGAGGTAGCAAGGGAAAGAACAAGGCGAATAGAATTCATTTTGGCAACAGGGGAGAAGGTTTCAGTATAGTCAATGCCTTCAAATTGTGAAAATCATTTAGCGACAAGACGAGCTTTATGTCTATCCACTTTTCCATCTGGTCCAAACTTTTTTTTGTAATCCCATCTGCATCTGACAAGTTTTCTTCCTTTTGGAAGAGGAACAAGATCCCAAGTATCATTCGCCAATAAGGAACGATATTCTTCATTCATAGCTTCATCCCAAGCTAGATGTCCAGAGGCTTCTTCAAAGGTTTTTGGATCAGGATTTTCTGGAACTTGAGCCAATAAGGAAGAGGCTCTTTCGAACTAAGAATGTGTACATCATCGATCGGTAGGGTCACCTGTAAGAGAACCTACTGCATCCTGAGTAGAGCGGACCCATCTTGGAAGTGGTGTAGTAAAAGGAACAATTTCAAGAGGTGGAGGAGGATTTTCATCCTCACTGTCATCATCTGAACTAGAAGGAATGCTATTAAAAATAGAAGAGAGAGAGAGAGGTGGCACATATGCCGAATCAAGCTCGCAGGCCAAAGGTGGCACACTCGCCGAACTAGGCTCGTAGGCCAATATATTTTCATTAAATTTTACATCTCTTCTAATGATTATATTTTTGGATTTTGGTTGAAGAAGTCTATATCCTTTGAGATCTTCAGAATATCCAACAAAAATGCATTTTTCACTCTTAGGTTCTAAGGCTTTATGTTTCGCATCTGGAATATGGGCCCAAGCATCACTTCAAAAAACATGAAAGTGAGTTACATCTGGTTTCATCGAGCTCCAAGCTTCTTCTGGAGTTATATTATTTAAAACCTTAGTAGGAGTGCGATCTACTATGTAATTTGCACAGTTAATGGCTTCTACCCAAAAATTGAGACCAAGTCCTTTAGATTGAAGCATACAATTAGCCATTTCTTTTAAGGTGTGATTCTTCCTTTCAGATACACCATTTTGTTGTGGAGTATATGGAATAGTATGTTGCAATTGAATGCCATTCTTAGTGCAGAATTTGATAAATTTTTTGTTAACATATTCTCTTCCATTGTCTGATCTTAACTTAAGAATTTGATGTCCCAATTGTTTCTCAACAAAGGCCTTAAAGGCCAAGAACATGTTAAAAACTTCACTCTTGAGTTTTAAGAAGTATACCCAAGTGCATCTGGAAAAATCATCAATGAAATTTAAGAAGTACTTGCAACCAGAGAAAGAAACAATAGGAAGTGGACCACATAAATCACTGTGCACAAGATGTAAAGGGCTGAGGCGTGCTAAGAGGCACGCTTGTCAAAACTATTCCGATGATGTTTTCCGAGTACACATCCGGAGAAAACACCATCTTAGCAAGATACCATAGGAAGACCCGTCACCATATTTTCCTTACATAGAGTTTGAAGAGAGCAATAGTTTAAGTGACCAAATCGCTCATGCCAAAGTTTGCTCACTTCGTCATTATGAGCAACAAAAATGGAGGGAACACATGATGACCCAAAGTTGCCAAACTTATACAACCTTGTGGAATCATCAGCAATGCCAGTAGCTAAAATATGTTTAGGATCTTTGAGGTCCTTGATTACAACATCATGATGTGAGAATTCTACTATTTTCCCTTCACCTGAATGAGTTATCTGATAAACAGAGAGAAGGTTACATGACAAGGTAGGAACACATAGTACATCATTAAACTGACCATTATTGAGATGAATGGTTACAGATCCTACAACACTAAGAGATCTATCATCACCAACATAAATATGTTTGGTGTTACAATCATTTAAAGAAGAAAACATGACTTTAATTTTGGCCATGTGATAAGAAGCTCCAGAATCAATGAGACACTCATGAGAATGAGAAGAGGAAGATACATTTAATGCTTAACCAGATCTTTATGCTTGACAACCACAAGCAGAAAGTGCCATTCCTGAAGATGAAGGTGAAGAGTGCTCCAAATTGATGTTGTGCTTCTTCATTGCTGCTTCTAAGGCTTCCATATTCTTAAAACATTTGGACTCTATATGGCCATCATGATTACAAAAGTTGCAATGTCTATCGATCTTCTTCCCTTTGTTTTTAATTGCCTTATCATTGTGGTGAGTTGCTTTTTCAATTTGTGGCTGAAATTGCTTAGGACCCTTGTTTGGTTTCGGACCATATTTTTTAGGATACTGCTTTTTGGGATTCTTTTGATATGATTGTTGTTGGGTTGCTAAGGTTTTCTTAGAATTGTTTCCAGGAGTGATAAGACCAAGGTGAAAGAGTTTTTCTTATTCTCTTATCAAGGAATCAAAAGAGGGATTCTTGTAGGTGGTTCCTGGAGAAATTATGGCTTCTCTAGTGGAATGGAAGGTGGAAACAAATATAGAGTATGCAGTGCTAAGCTTAGCAAGAATGCAATAGATGAGGCTACTATCTTCCTTTCTGACCTTAAAACCTTCTAAAAGAAGTCTAAGGGTCCTAAATTTGGATAAAAAGTCTTCAATAGAGGAGAAATTATTGGGGTCCAAAGTAAGCAACTCATTTTCAAGTTGATGGGCCTTGATTTGATTTTGAATGCCAAAGAGAGTATTTAGCTTGTCCAAGGCTTCATGAGGGGTGTCAATGTCAAGGATATGAAATCGAAGATCTTGAGCAATGGACATTCCTATCAACCCTAGTGCTTGACCTTGTTTATTTTCCCATTTAGCGAATTTATCATCATTAAAAGTTTATTTTCTACTTGTGTGGCTATTCTATAAATTCCATTACTTCTAAGTATATCTACCATGTGAGGTAGCCATTGGAAATAATTGGTGTTGTTAAGAATAATCGAGCATGCACTTTCCATTTTTTTTTTTTAAACCAAAGCTGAGAAAATCTAAAACTAATTGCTCCAATGGAAATATCGTGAAAAACTAGGCCGTTTAAAAAAAAAAACATCTCAAAAAATGGCTCCCGGATGAAGAAGTTATGCCTTTTTGAAAAAACAAGTCGAAGATGTCGAATAGTTATGGGAACGGGATGAAGTGCGACTTAAAAAAAAAAAATCCGCCCCTTTTTAAAAAAAAAATTACAAAAGAAGCTTGAGAAGGAGTGTTGAACCCAAGACCTCTATTCTCATAAAATAACTTCTCACCAAGTGAGATAGTAAAATGATTTTGTAATTGTTTTAAAGGAGGAAGGGGGTTTTTTTTTTTTTTTACTCTTCAGTGTAGGTGCCTTTTCCTGCACAAAAAAACACAAAAACTAAGCAAAAAAAAAAAAAAAAAATGCAAGCCTTATGACAAAATGTTAGATTTTCGGTTAGCCTTACCGACACCTATCAATTTTTTCACTATTTCTGATTCCCGAGATCGCACAAAGACGCGAGGAAAGAGCATACGTAGCAAAAAAAATCCCTTTCCCTGTTTTTGATTTTCCGAAATCGCACACAGTGTAGAGCAAAGAGCATACACAGAGAAGAGAGTATAGATCTAGCAAATAAATAAAACCTAAAAACCAAAAATAAACAGAGGGAACCGAAATAAGCAGAACTATTAACAAATATAACTGCAAAACAAATGCTTTATACCTCCAGATCTAAACTATCATAACTTGGGCAGTTAGAAACCTTTTCGCATGAAACGAAAGGCATTCCTCACTATAACAGGCGCTACGGACACAAAAGAGCAGTTCTCCAAGCCCAAAAATGTTTAGAAATAGTAGATCTACAAAACAGAATTCTCATGTAGTCAAAATGGCTTCGAATTTTGATCAACAATGGATGCGGCCCTCGAAATAGCTCTGATACCATGTAGGAATTTACAGGGTAAGATCCTTAGATAAAGAACCAAATTTCACCGCTCACAAACAGATCACAAATCAGTACACCAGTATAATCATGTGGTTAAAACCCTCGAAGAGGGAAATAGTCCATGGCTTGAGCCAACGCGGCCACTTCAGGAAATTTATTAATATAAAAGAAAAGTTACATATGTTTCTCTCATAAACCGTTACTGAACAAATGACCCTCCATGCTCTTTAAACAGAGATCATGGATGATCATTTTTCCGGTAATGGTTTATGAGATAAACATATGTAACTTTTCTTTTATATTAATAAATTTCCTGAAGTGGCTGCGTTGGCTCAGCCCGTGGACTGTTTCCCTCTTCGAGGGTTTTAACCACGTGATTATACTAGTGTACTGATTTGTGATCTGTTTGTGAGTGGTGACCTTTGGTTCTTTATCTAAGGAGCTTACCCTATAAATTCCTAAATGATCAAGGATAAAAGAGAGTGAGAACATCGTTTTTATTGATGAGATATGTCAAGGTTATGACGTTGATGACTATTCAATGTCAAAGTATTGTTGAAGCTATGTATGTAGGCCTTATGATGATGATGATTTGGGTGTGATATTGGTGATGATATATGATATGTTGCTAATTATTTGAGCAAGGTTTGTGTTATAGAGATCAAATTTGTTATTGGCTATTGATGACAAAGTATAGTTGTTGAAGACTAACAATGTTTGTGTTGTTAAGTACATAAGTTTTGATGCAATGATGGTTTATGGTACAATTGCTTTTATGTCTACAGTTGATGACAATGTATCCAATTTTGAAATGGATGAAAGAAAGGTCACATTGCTTATGGGGTTGGTGCCTTCAGAAATTATAGCCTTCCAAAATCATGGAGTGGTTCCTTCCTTTAGGTGTGTTGCTGAGAACAATTTTGGGGTTGGCACCTCCAATAGATCAATGTCTAAAAATAGAGTTAGAAATTTTGTGCTTCCAAGGAAGTGGGTGCTTGAAAACTCATTTGGGAGTTGGTGCCTCTAGTAGATCAATATCTGCAAGTTGTTATGGGAGTAAGTGCTTCAATCAGGTCATAGCCTCAAGTAAATGGGTGCTCACATGATATTGAGTTCATTGCCTCAATAGTATGTGTCTGCACATTGGTGGATGCCAATGATCAATGTAATGAAATATTATAACTAAGAATAGAAGAAAAATGTTTAGTGGTTTTTCTTCGGGAAGGGTTTCCACATAAAATCTATGTGTCACATGTATATTTTGTTCATGGTGCTTTTGTATTTCTTTATGTTTCTACCTTCATGATTTTATGATGAGTGGTGTAATGGTTAAAACTGGTGAAAATTGATTAATAAGCCTTGATATTGATTCACCCCCCCTAAGTATCAACCTTGTTTCCAACTATTGGTATCTAAGCTAGTTCCTTCAGAGGAAGCTTAACCACTTGAATATAGATCATTGATAAGTGGTAGTTGGTTACAATGGATGGAGTGCCAATTTTTAATGGACTAGAGTATATACGTTGGAAGGTGAGGTTAAAATTCTATTGGTTGACTCTTGATTTAAATATTTTTCTATTTGTATAGTATGAAACATAGGATAAATATAATGAATAAGTCAAGAATATTACAATGTATATGTCTATAGAAGTGTCTAGATAGCCTCCAAAGATAAGCTCTAATATCCTCTTGATGTCGGCCTCAAATATGCATATGAAACTTATGTCGGCTCAACATATATAGACACACCTATTTGGATGTATAGGTCGGCTTATTTATGGAGACATAACCACTATTTATATGCGGATAGGGGTGCCACAAAAGGATAACATAGTTCAGACATATCTGCAGTTTCAGATGGGTTAATGCAGTTTAGAATCTCTGTGATTCTCGAAGGGTAACTACAATTCGATCATGTCACAAATTCTAGGTGATGATACAGTTGCTCAGTACCTCGCTCTACCACAGTGATAACACCAAGTGATACAAATATTCTTGGTAATATCAGAAGGTATTATGATCTATATGGATGAGGTGATACTTTATGTTATTCTCATTGCTATGGTGACATAATTGCAATAGTACATTAGCTCGGTAATATGTCAATATGATGTTGTGATGTTTTCCTAGTCTTTATGAAGATATCAGTGCTATCTAGCTATAGATCAGTGCTACAATGTGATCCATAGTTTGGTCCAGTGATATCAGAGTTTGGTGCAATGTTATCATAGTGTAGCAAGGAGATCCCAATGATGTCTCAATGGTAAGGAGATCAAATAAGAAGAGGAGCATTCTAGTGTCTTGGTCTTGAAGTGGCCACTAGGTCAAGGGTCATGGTCTTGGTATTCATCAATTGGAATCTATATAAGAAGAATTTGTGTGGGTTTTCCTCTCAATGAGTGAGAGGCTTTGGCCCTGGCTCATAGCCTACATGTTGTGTCTCTTGTTTATTTATGTTTATGCAATGATTACTGTTTGATGAAGAAAGAACACTAATAAACTAAGAATAAGAAGATCCTAATCTAAATATGTAAAAATAATTCACAAACAATCACTAATGAAAAAGAGAAATCACCTAATGCTAATTCCCTAGATTTCTCAACATGTAATGATTTCAATGTAGATATTTAATGTGAAAAACATAAGAAATGATCACCACTTATTTGGTCACATAAGATGTTATATGTGGTCATATGGAAAGACACTGTAAGTTGTTCATCTTCTCAAAGAAATCTAAGCAAAGGGAACAGCTTACTCATAGAAGGTTGAACAATAAGGTCAAAGAAGAAGCCCTCATCAAGAAAAGGCATACCAAATTTCGGAAAAGGAAGGAATAACAACGAGTGATTTCAATGAAAAATTGAAGTTAGCATGGTCTTAAGAGGAGTATATAGAAACATCTTCAGTTGCATGAATAAGTGTTGAAAATGAAGTGCAACAACAAAAGAATAGTTTTTCAAAAGGCTAAAAGCAAATACAAGTCCATAGGATAAGAAAAAAAATGAAAGGTGCATGAGTTCAGGGGGAGTTGCATATGAAGTGTTGATTGTTCAGGGAGGCTACAAATGAAATTTCTACGTATATTTTAAGTTTGAATTTTATTCTAGTTAAGTAGCATATCAATGCATATAACCGTGTATGCTCATTTTTATCAATTGGTATATTGGATGATAGCTTTTAATATGTTGCAAGGAGGCATGAGAAAAGGAGAATATAAAATCAATCAATTATGTTTTGGAGCAATGGATACGGAAGTGAAACCTTTAGGGTGAAGGAGCATAGGAAATGGAGAGGGTATATTTGAAGAGTTGAAAAGATGGCATATGTTAATGGGGAGCTTATCTATTAGCTCCTGGAAGCTACAAGGATAAAAATCGTTGGTATTGGCTAATATTGATGTCATGTTTTTTACAGGTGCCAAGAGTAGAGTTTGGTTTGGTTTCTAATGGTTGATCTGTAGGTGTATTGCAATAGATATTGAATAAATTTCAATCTAAGAGACATGGTCAACATGATGTTTAGAGAGTTATGATAACTCTTTTCCATTAACATCAAATGGGGAGAAAGAAATCATCCACAAGCACTTAACATCAGATGGTTTTGGAGAGAGGAAATTATCAGTCGGTTTTAGGAGATGATGAAGTTGTTGGTGGTTGCAGTTACCATCAATGCCAAAGGGGGAGAATGCTGAAAATTTTGTGATGACAGTAGCATGGTTGTGGTGGCATTGATGTCAACCTTCAAATTTTAGTTTATGCATGGCTTGTAGGTGATTTCATGGGTTGGCATGGTGTTTGCAAATGCTATGATGTAGTGTCAAGGATTTTTTATTTGACTCTGATAGTGTGAGTATGACATGCGTACGATAATTTTGCATGGGTCCAATATTTAATTGGCCAAATGACTAAGATTATTTAATATGCCAAGTATTTAATTATGTTATGACTATCAAATTTGTTGTGCCGAAGCATTTGATTTACCAAATATTTAATTCTGTTACATTTCATATGGTTTTGTCCCAATATGCTCCTTTCAATATAATGAAGTTTGACCAAGCACATTATATTAGTAGTTCTTGAATTCATTCCAAGCTTGATTTATGAGCAAAATCAAGATATAAAACCCATAGTAATATTTGAAGAAAAATACACCCATGGTATTTTGGGTCGGACTTTGAACTGGTTTAAGGATTAATGATTATAAATACAAATGACAAATTCACCTTTTGAGATCACTAATGAATGAAAATCGATGGCCTGACCTAGTTAAGTTGTCTAATTTCATATCTAGATGGCATCAATCAAAGTGTTTAAATGCTTAGCTTGGGGTTGTGGTTTGTTGTGTGTAGAGATATTATGAAGATGTTGAATAAAAATCAATGAAATCACATGATGTTTATCCTTTATGACAATCGATACGATGTTTTGTTGGTGGAACGATGATAATGTTCTGATATGATGCATTGTGATCTATGTGAGTTGGTGATTCAGTGCATTCACATCTCTGATTTTTGTTTACTGAGGGTGATCCAATTACATTCAAAAAGTATTCAAGGGTGATCACAAGTGTGTTTTGATTGTTCACTTTATCAATTCAATCAACATATATTTTCCTTTCAATTTTTTCCTGGCATAGGTTTCATCCTCAACCTGATGTGATGCGTGGAGGTAGTGTGATGGGAGAAATCATGACTAATCTACCTTCTGGTTTGAGTAATGTTTTGAAATGAAGGCATCGAGTGAAGTAAGAAATTTGATAACGAGTGCACAATTAGAGATACATCATTCAATGGAGGTTTGTTTAATATGCATACATGGAATTGATGTCAGTGTTGGCGTGATTGCATTGTTGTAATATATACTTGTTAGTTCTGGTGTGAGTATGCAAATGAGTGTTCTGGTGTATTGACCAAGCAGTGCAATCAATTTTTTCTAGCGGAAGCCTGCAACGATGTTTGTTATCGAGATGTGTTGTGATAAAGTGTGATGAGGGTAGATCCTAGTATATATTCAAACTATTTGTTTGATTCATATATGAATCAATGATATTGATCTAGTACGAAGTGAAATTTTCGGTAATATTGTTTATTTTTGTAGCATAGCTCATATCCCCAGAAGTTGTGTCTTAAAACTAAATTCTTGTAAATATTTTTTCTTAGCTCGGAAAGCTTGTGAATGTTGAAGTTGGTTGATGTTGCAACGATAGATTATTAGGGTTTAACGTTGTATCTTTTGTTTGACAACGTATTTGAACATCGAAATAAATGTTAGTATGTTATTAAAGTGAGAGATTTAGTGTGTTGTTGACATAATGCATTGATGAAGAAATTGTTAATGAGAACATTATAAGATTAAGTCATAAAGTTATAGCTTTGGAGTATTGTTGCTAAGAAATAGTGTCTCTAATGTTATGTTGCTAATTCATTTGTTGGTAAATAAGATAAGAATGTGTTTGAGCTAAGACACAATTTAAGTTTATTTATGACAGAGTGGTAGCTTTAAACTTGTGTAATCCATAATCCATGAATTATTAATATCACTAATGAAACTGCTGCTAATCTCTCCATTTTCTAGGGTTCACTTACACTTATCTATTATCCTGAATACAACACTTGTACTTTAGGGTTTGAATCATTGTTGGTTGTAAGGAATCCTGTTGCAAGCTGGGGTTTTGAGTTTGTTGCAGAAGGTTTTCTTCTAGTTGATGGTTGTTGTTGTTGTAACTGAATATTAAAGTTTTTCATTGTGTAATGGCTATGTAAAAGGTTTTTTTTCTGATTAGATATTGTGTTGGTATTTTTTGAGAAGATTAGGTCTTCCAAAGCTTGATTAGTGATAAATTACAAAGTTTATTATAAGCCATAAGTCCTCGTGTTCATGATCCATATGATGTTGTGTCTAGGATTTAATGGACTATTAAACATGGCTGAGATAGTGTTAATTGTAGACCAGAGTTGTTTACCTATGAGATTAACGAGAAGTGTTAGAATTAGTTGTTTAAATTGTATTATTCATATTTTCCAAGACAAAGTATTACAGGATTTATATCTACATGTTTGAGTGAGCTTATAGACTTGTTGAAGGGTGTTGACCAATACTGATCATAATTGGTAATGACATTTTTTGTGTATTGTGTTGATTATTGCTACTAATAACACATTAACAACATCTTTCTTGGGTTATACTTGATTGAATATTGATGAAGTTTCCATGGTAGATATAGATTGATGTTGATGCTAAGAGTTTTCTTGAATTATTTTTGTTGACTAAATAGTATGACAAGAATGTTGCATGTTGATTACAGGGTATGCTAGAGAAGTATGCATTGCATAGTGCTAAGGTTTTTATCTATTGTCACGCTATAAATTACAGGATCTTGATACAAGAAATATATATGTAATTATGGATAAAAGAGAATGAGAACACTATTTTTATTGATGATATATGTCAGGGTTTTTTCGTTGTTGACTATTCTGAGTTAAAGTATTGTTAAAGCTACATATGTAGGGCTTATGATGATGTTTATTTGATTATGATATTGTCAATGTTATATGATGTGTTTCTAATGAGATGGGTAGGGTTTGTGTTACAAAGATCATATCAGTTATTGGTTGCAGATGGCAGAGTATATTTGTTGATGATTGACAGTGGGTGTGTGTGTTGCTAAGAAAAAAATGTTTGATGTAGTGATGGTTTACAGTACAATTGGTTTTATGTCTACGATTGATGACAATGGAGACAATTTAAAAATGGATGAAATTGAGGTCCATGATGCTTAGGGTTTTGATTCCTCTAGAAAGTATATGATTCAAAAATTAGGAAGTGGTTGCTTCCTTTAGGTGGGTTCTTGAGAACAATTCGAGGGTCGATGCCTTTAGCAAATCGATGCCTACAAAAAATTTTAGAAAATTTGCACTTCCAAGAAAGTGGGTGCTTGCATGCAGGCGGGAGCCTACAAACTAATTTTCGAGTTTAGTACCACCAACATATAGTGTCTACAATTTTTTATGGGAGTCGATGCTTCCATTAGGACATATCCTATAGGGAGTGAGTGCTCACATGATATTAAGTTCAATGCCTTGAAATTTGATGCTTGCACACTGGTGGGTGCCAGTGATCGATGTAATGAAATATTATCTAATAAACGAAGATAAATGTTCAATGGTTTTTCTCTCAGAAGGATTTCCACCAAAAAAAATTGTGTCATTCTTTTAGCAGTTATTTGTATTGTTTCCTTCATGATTTGATGATGAATGGTGTAATGGTTAAAATTGGTAAAAAATTATTAATAAGCCTGGATAGTGATTCAGCCCCCCCAGTATCAATCAAATAGCAAATTTTTTTGGTTGCTTCATGTAGATCTCTTCTTCTAGATCCCCATGTAGGAATTTTGTCTTCACATCCATTTTTTATACATCAAAATCAAAAGAAACATCAACTAATAAAATTAATCTAATAAAACCTAGAAACATGAGAAACAATATCACCAAAATCAATTCCTGACACTTGGGAATATCTTTTTGCTACTAACCGAGCTTTGTATTTCTCCACTTGCTCTTCTAATTCATATTCTTCTTAAACACCCATTTTCTACCAATGCATTTTCTTCTAACTAACAACTCTACCAGATCCCAAGCTTCATTTTTTTCCAAGGATACCATATCTTCAATTATGGCCTTTTTTCTACAATTTTCGTTAATCTGAATCCACTACCTCCCTAATAGTTCTAGGATCCTAATTAGTAATATATAAACCAAATTTTGAATGGAAATTAGATGGAGCATACCTAGTAGCTACCTTCTTTCCCAAACTAATCTCAAAACCGAAGTGTGTGGTTCTTGTTCCTATAATTCTTGTTCTTCTGTGGAGTCTGAATATTCATCCTTCAGATCAAACTCTATCTTCTATGGTTCCTTTTCCTTTGGTAGAACTTCCTATTTCATGAATTCTTCACTTCTCTAAATACCACATCTCAATTTTACACTACCTTATTTATTTCTTAGTTCCAAATCTCGTAACCTTTTAAACCATCTTTATACCCAATAAAGATGCACCTTTTATATTTATTATCTAGCTTGGTTATTTTCTCCTTTGAAACATGTGCATATGCATCACATCCAAATACCCTGAGATGTGAGAGAGATGGTTTCTTACTAGTCCATACCACATGAGGAATATTTTCCTCCAATTATGATTAAGGTGATATGTTAAACAATAAAATGCAATATTCACTGCCTCTACCTAGAATTTCTTCCCTAATCTGACGCCATTGAGCATGCTTCTTTCCTTTTCCATTAATTTCTTATTCATCCTTTCCTCAACTACATTTTACGGAGCTGTGTATGGAGTAGTATTATGACATGCTATACCACACTCCTTACAAAATTATTTGAATTCCTTATTGCAAAAGTCTCCCCCATTATATGTCCTCAACACCTTAATCTTCTTATTTTCCTTATTTTTCACTAGAGCCTTAACTTATTTAAACTTGTCAAAGACTTTAGATTTCTTCTTGAGGAAATATATCCATGTATTCCTCAAGAATTCATCTATAAGAGAGAAAAATCACATATATTTACCTAGTGATGGAACTTACATAGGTCCAAACACATCAATGTGCAAAAGATGTAATATTTATTTTTCCCTCTTAGCACCAAAGGAAAAACTCACATGATTATGCTTCCCATATACACAATGTTCACATAAATCAAAATCCAGAGATAAATTAGACATACCTTCTAACATACCATTACCATATAGTATCCAAAGGACCTTCTCTCCAATATGTCCCATTCTTTGATGCCATGACATAGTCTCTTCACTAGAGACTACAATGTTTTTTGCTCCGCTTTCAATAATAACATAATTGATGCACCCATTCATATTAACACTTCCCACTAGCTTGTATAAAGTTCCAATATCAACATGCCTTACCTCCTTTAGCAACCATTGGTTTCCATTCTCTCATGTTATTATTAATTTTTGATGGTGAACATTTTTCAGACATAAGCAAGTTGTGTTTCATTCACCTCGAAACTCCATTGTCATACAATCCAGAGTTCAGAATTTTCATGGTGAATCCACTTTCCAAAGACTCACTAGCCTGAATATTTTCTTTGAAAACCCACTACTTCAAGATGAATCATGAATATTCAATGTATGCTCCAATGAATCACTCTCACATTCTTAGTTTACCAAATCATATTCCTCACATAGATTGATAGACATATTTCCAAGATTTAAAGGTCAGGATGACAATAATGCTGCTCTTCATTTGATTAGATTTAATATGCCTGTACAAAAGCTTGGAGTTAAGTTGCATGAGGATTATTTGATGAAAATTTTTATGGTTTATTTGTATGGAAATATAAAGTTTTGGTATGAGAAGTTTTCCCCTGGTAGCTTGTATTCTCTTGAATATTTCCATTCAGTATTTTATGAGCATTTTAAAGTGTGTTATATTTCCTTTTTTCTAGTCAAAAATTGTTGTGAACATGTTGAAAGCTTCATTAAACATCTGGAAAACATGTATGGTGACAAGGAGTTGATGGATGTAGAGATTCTAGAAGTTTTGGATGAAACCCCTTTTCAACATCATGGACAGAATTTGAAAGTCAGTTGTCATACTCAGGATATTTTTTAGCAAACAACATTTTCTCCCTTGGATTAAAACAAAACTAATCGGAATCTTAGTGATCACATTCATGTTCCTTTTTTAGTGGGTGATAATATAAGCAACACGTTGATAAATTTTCTTGTGATCTTGAGTGTGAGGACATCCGTTCAAAAAAATTCTCAGCTTATTCATTTTTTAGAATCATTATGTGAAAGTCAAGGTTTTGACATTAAATACATTGAAGCTTTCCAATATTTTTTCAAGCCACTTTCCCAAGAAAAAATGAGTTTATTTTAAATGAATAAGTCATGTTTACATGTAGTAGCCCTATTTTAGAACTCAATATAGACAATGACAAACAAATTGTTTGTGTTGCTTCATTTGAAAAGAAAGATTTGTTTTCCTTTGAAGGACATGAGGGTTCATTTTTAGATGTTTCTCAAACACGTAATATTATTTTTTCATCTAATTTTATTCAATAATATACATATCAAGTCCTTGTTATGGATGATGAGAATGATGAATAGTTTTCCACCATTTTATTCGAGGGTGAACAATTTCAATACATAGACAAACCAACAGTTCGGAATGAGGTTTGTTTTCCTGCTTTTCATTTTCAAGAAGAGCTATTGTTTCATATTTTTTATGATACTTTGGCCATATTGTTGTCATCATCAGGATATGTGGAGGGTTTTTTGTTCACCAACATAGGTTTTTGATTTAATTTTCATTTTGAGTTGCCAAAATTTACATGTTTATATATTTAATTCAAATTGGTACTTATGCAAACTAATGAGGAAGCATCTTCCTTGAAAGGAGGTAGATTTCTCCTCCAAAAAATCCCTCAAAAAGTGGATATGGTTCTAAAAAATATGAATCTTCATTAAATACTGAGTTTTGGATTCTCCCGTAGTAGGGAAAACATCCCTAGATTTCCTCAATCAGTGGAGCTCCAAAATATGTCAATGATTTTATGATATTTTATTCATTTATTGGTCTATCCTGTAGCAGGGAGAAAGTCCATAAATTATCTCATCTTCCAAATCTTCATAATTTGATCAATGTTCTCACAATATTCTACAGAATTAAATAATATTAGGCACATAATATGAAATTATCTTTAAACCTTCCTAATGAACACATTATAGATCAAAAAAATTTCATCAAATGTGTAAAGAGAGGCTAAATGTGTTGAAGGATGGTCAGATGGGCCTTGAATTGTACTTATTTGGGAGGTTCATCACATAGTGAGCTATGTAATCATGATGATAAATAACTAATAAACTTATTCTCATTGTTTTACTCTCTTAAAGTGGTATAATTTCATTGAGTTCACATTCTTTCTACTATTCAATGTTTCTTTAACATTTTATTATATGGTAGAATGTTCCTATTGTCATTCATGTACCTTGAAATCCTACGCTATGAAGGATTTATAGGTCCAAGATAATGTAATTTTTCCTAATGATGATATATAGCTGAAGGAAAGTTGTCAATCATGGGGGGAAATGACATATTAAGAGGGTGATTCCATGAAGAAAAAACGGATTTCCATCTTGGATTGATAAGGACTACCTGCATTGATTGTATTTAAGAACATTGAGGCTTGACACGATTCAATTCCTTCAAATGTATCAAATATCATTGCTTAATACTCTTGACACATTATTTGTAACATGTTAAGATTCATATTCATAGGTAGAATTTCTATGAAATGAGGATTCTTGGCAAAATGGTAAGAAGAACATTTATTTTCAGCTTTGATGGTTTGGAAATTTTTCCAATTTGAAGAGAGATCTCCTATTTTATTGTCTAAATGTTTTCCAATTTGCAAATTTTGAATAGTGTAGGATTGTTTTCAAGTCTTTCCATTTTTTAATTTTGAGGAACACTTGAATCTAAACTTTGAATAAATGTTGTGATATAGAATTTTTTTTTTAATCTCTCTCTCTCTCTCACATAGACACACACACACACATGTGTGTGTATATATATCTATACACACACACACACAGATTCAAATATAGGTGTCGGTTCAAATTTACTTTGGTAATATGCACTAGTTTACACTGATAGATTTACTAGAGATGCATCCATGAATGTGGGGAAAGATCCCTTAGTATTACCTAAATGGTTTTCCTTGGAGCATATTGGATTGGATGTTTATTTCAAGGTAAACCTAATGTGATCCCCCATCTTCTCTAAAATATCTAGATGGAAGACACAGAGCCCATCGTGAACCTCTAACATATCACGTCTGATCTGCATATTAAACATCAATACCCTTAATTTGAGTACATATTCAAATACAATAAAAATCATTATTTAACCCCTCCCAATATAAACCCAATACACCTTTCCCAATTAAAAGCCCCTACTTTCATATATATTGTAGGTATCCATTTTTTCATTAACATTTTTTATACCTTTATATTTTTTTATTAAGTTTGAGCTCCATTTTTATAATTTGTATATATAAAACCCTTTACCCCCAATATATCTTCAATATATATTGTCATTTTCCTCATTACCCTGTCCCCCAATATGAACCGTGATGGTGTGCTCCTACGGTGAAGCTACTGTGATGGAGGGTGACTCAACCATCAACCACAATAATAATGCACACACACACACACACACACACACACACACACACATGTGAATTTGAAAAAAACCTATGATTGTCCCTATTCTTCCCTAGACTAACTGGATAGATGGTAGCTCAAATTCCAACCACAATAAACATTGATAGCCCCATGAGACTTAGTGGGACTCGATCCTCAGTAATACTAAACTAGAGACATTATGACATACTTTGACTTGAAAAATAAGTGGAATCTCATGAAGTTTTCCTTGGAGCATTCCCATGTTCATGAGTGCACCTGCACCCACATATACACATACACACATCTCCAAGTAAAACCTTATAGGGATCCTAAATGATGCTTCCTCACATTCATGTATGACATCCCTATTAAACTAGTTGGCATAAAATAGTGCATCTAACCTGATGGAATTTGAATGAGGTACCTGATAACATGGAACTAACTAATGCTTAACAACATCCATAATAAATGATTGAGCTAATCCTTGGACTACACATGACCTACGCGTTTGTATTTTATACATGATAGCCTTGAATTAGGTAAATTATCAATAACATAGACAACAATTAGTTGAGATAAACCTTGGACTACACATACATATACACATGATCTAGGTATGTGTATATGTGTGTACACACACACATCAAGTAGTATAGATATAACCTTTGGGTTGCACATACACACACACATCAAAGGTTTAGTATATAATCCCTTGGTATAATATGCAACCCAAGGGCCATATTCTATATCAAGAGGATATAATATATAGTTAAGAGATTTCCTCTTAGTTGCTAAAGATACATCCTATTGGTTGTAACTCTAGTGGCTAAGAATATTGTTATCTTCCTTCACCTATGTTCAAATCCAACTTCATGACATATTGTTTCTCTCTAAGAGCCAATTTTTGAACATTTGGTCTTCAGCCTTGAAACATTTAGTGTACCCTAGGGATCATCCTCAAAGTGGACGGAAATATCCAATTATTTTCCTAGAAAATGCATTACATGATAAATTATATGTATATGTATATGTATGTAGAGAGAGAGAGAGAGAACCCAATGGGTTAGCTCAATTGATTGTAATCAAAGTTGCTAACTATTTTCCTACCCAAGTCATTAGCTCAATCATTTGGTGGTTGGGAATTTTAGTATTTTTTTACTAGTGGATGCTTGATTCAAATCACATGCATGTGTGTGTGTGCACATGTGTGTCTACAATTAAATATATCTATAGGGTTATTTCAATTGATTGTCATAATTTTTTTTGGGAATTTGACTAGTTCTATGTGTTGGAAATACTGAGAGGGGGGTGAATCAGTATTTCCTTTAATTTTCACATAATTGGCTAGATTCATTTAGACATTCAGAGCATCAAAATAAACATGAAACAATATCACATCATATAGAACTAGTACACATGATATTTCACTCAACAAGCTTCATTATGTATGGTTTACATACAAATTTACCAGATGAACTAGAAGGAAGTACAAAACTCCCCAAGGGTTTTACCAACAAGGGTTGGAAGGAAGCTAATGCATCTGATACTATCAGAAGTTGTTTCCTTTTCTACTACCACTCTCATTTCCACTGCTACTACACTTCACCACTTCACCACTATCCATTGCTACTCATGTTGTCACTCATGTTTCTTATTTTAGATATCAAAGGAGTCTTGGGCTCAAATGCCTTGAACAACTGTCAGCATCAAGATCAAGTATGCTAAACAAACTAATCCACCACAATTCCTCGACCTCTACCAAATTGTGCCTATGTTATGAACTTGTATTCAGATACGTGTTAATGTGATTCAATCAAACTATTGCATATCACTACTAGATTGAATCCCTAAACCTTATAAAATATAAAGCTAAATGAAAATATATGTAAGTATGAAACCATAGCTTGAATCCTAAAGATGACCAGTTTATTTTTCCTTAGACTACCTCAAGAACATGTTTTACTGCACCTGTGTTATAACTCACTTGTCAACAAAGAGGAACCATGACTATATAGTATTTAAGATCTCTGTCATAAATACACATCATAGCCCGTAACAATAACCACTATCATTGTCTTCTGCATAATCCCTAGCAGTATAAGAGTTAGTTATCCTCTACTCTTATCATCAATGTTTATCCACATCAACCTATTATAACAAGCACTATAAGCCCTGGCACATATCATCTTTCAATGCTAGCATATTCAAACAAACCTTCACTGTAATCACACAATTTCTGAAGTGCAAACCCTAGTTAAGTAAGTTAGCAGAGCTACATAAGTCAATAACTTCACAAACCCTTCTCAAATCATATTTTAATTTTCATCAAACATATAACGCTTCCTCATCAAATCATCTGCTCAATTCTAACATCAGAAAACCCTTCTATCACTTTAGATAATTATGACTCAACCTTAGCAGTTCATTACGCTTTGTCCCATGTTCGATCTAAAACTCTGTCAATATCAACTTTAAATTTCTCAATGCCAAGAAACTTAGCATTAACGTTCACCACATGTTAGTACATAGATACCCCATAGACAAAACTATGGATTTTAATGAGTTTCCCAATACTAAAGATGAGAACTACTCGCAATCTTGATGAGTGTTAGTGAATGATCCTTCAAAACTTAGATTTTCAATATTATACCCTTCTGCGATATTTTGGTCACATATCAGTCTCCAAATGAACCTACTATAGAAATATTTTATGTTAGATTAAGTATTCACAAGTCTGATAAATGAAAACACTAGAACTCCACCTAAAGGCATCTTTAAAATAGTCAATGAATTGCTACACTTTCTAAATAACAACAGTTCGAATTTTAGAGTTGTAAAGAAAATAACAATTAACACCAATATCTTAATGTACTGGACATTACAGTTCAAGTTTTAGAGTTGTAAACAAAATAACAATTAACACCAATAAGTTGTAAACAAAATAACAATTAACACCAATATCTTAAATATCTTAAAGAATGAAACTTTGTTGTTAATGTTTGTGTAACTTTGAAAGAAAATCCTCAACCCATTTATTCTTTCCTCTTTTTTTTCAGGCCGATCAATGCAACCTAATTTTACTAGAGGTCAAGCAAGGCCAGGAAATCTACCATAGAGCTCGTAGGTTTTACTTGGTAGTACCAGGTTTTACATGTTGTATGTGGATTTATGGAGTTACTGGTTATTGTTTTGTAGGGGCTCGCTTATGGGTAGAGACCTACTTTTACTACTTTTACTCCAAAATAATTGCATCTGTTGTTGGTGGCTATTGATCTCTATCCCTACTGTGTGAAACAAAACATAATATATACATAAAACAAAATAATGCTTTATAATATAGAATATTTTGACAAAATGTATTAAACACGCTGAGAAAAATGCAAATTCTGCTGCAAAAATGAAATGTTGAGTAGACCAAAGAAACAAATATTAAAATTTTACATAAGATTCAAATTGAGAGTTGTTCTGAGTGTTCCAAACTGGAACCAAATATAGCTGAAATGGATTGCTGCTGGAAGCTATGAAACTGGCTCACTTAGCTCGCTTCCACTCTATATTTCACAATTGGCTTGCAACTAAATGGAATTGTTGGAAGCTATGCAATTGGATGTCGCTTCGACTCTATCTTTCACAATTGGCCCGCAACTAAATGGAATTGTTGCTTGCTACTGAAAGCTATATGAAATTGGCTCAACTTGCTAGCTTCGACTCTATCTTTCCAGACTCTAATATGAATTGAACCAACTTTAGGTTACATATAATTAGATTTGTACACTTGCGAACACCTATCATTTTGTCAACCAAGTGGGCGATGTGCCTACATGCAAATACATACATGGCCTAAAAATAAAACATAGATAGATCTTGAAAATTTATATGACGAGTTTAAAGTTCAATTATAAAACTAAGGATATAAAGATAAGCCTATATGCAGTGTTTTGGAATATATAAAACCAAAGATAGATTGAAACTTTGGATAAAAATGTGGATGGTTTTTTCAAACATCAGATAAAACCTTTGCAGTTTAAACTTTGGATAATTAGGTAAACGGTACTTTCAAACTTTCGTTAAAACATTTTTGCGGATGAGGGAAACTCGATAAATAGGTAAACGGTTCTTTCAAACTTTGGTTAAAACGTTTTTGTGGATGTGCAAAACTCATGGCTGGGCAATAAGACCTCAAAGCAGAAAATTTTGATAAAAGCATTTTTTGACGTAATGTTTTTGAAAACATTGGTTAAATGAAATAGTCAATTGAACTTAATAGAACTTAATATAGATTTAACATTCAAGCGAACACTATATGTTGGAATATATGAAAATTCCAGAACAACAAATGGAGAATAAAACTCCCCTCTTTAACACAAAGAAAATATTAAAATTGCATTCACAGTCACAGAGTTTCCACACTTAAAAACAAACTTCAATTTCTTCAAAAAAAAACTATTACGAATTCTTCCTCAAGAGAGGGCTTAGAAAAAAAATAGTTTGACTATTGCAAACACAGTGCAGAACTATCACTCTGTCATTCACAAAACAACACTCTGTCTCTCTAAAACATATAATGTTGTGTATACAAATATTTCACACTGCTGTGCAAAACACAAAACACTTTGTCTCTCTGTTTTACTATTTTCAGCCTTCTGGCAATAATAAAACATTACACAACAAACTCACAATGCACAACATTCTCTATTTTCAATGCTCACGGCATATGCTTTTATATGAAACATTACAATAATATATATTATAAATATCATATATTTATAATATATAATATAACCAAAAGTAAAAACTTAAATATTACTGCTGTAATAAAACATTAACTTATGTAAAAAGTTAAAACAACATTGCCGTGAATAAAACAATTTAAATAAAAAAAATATAACATAATGTTTAAAACATTATTTCCCTTTTATTTCTTTTCATTTATATATTCCGGGGGCTTCATGAAATACTTTCACGTGAGCTCTCATACTCCCCCGAAATCCTTTATGAGTGTAAAGTGGTGGGTCCAGCTAAGGATGATGTCATCTGCTCCGGGGGTCTCCACTCCTCTAGCTGCTCAAGCTATGCCACCCCTCCGGAATATTGCCGCCTCTGGAATAAATATGTTTGGTGGGATTTTAATGCGGTTTTTGCTGCTGATAAGAGCAACACTTCCACCGCTTCTTCATTTAAAGCCGCCGCTCTTCAACTTTCCATCAAACTTAACTCTGCTGCCTTTCAATCCTTTCACAATTAAATTCTGCTATCCTGCTAACTTATACGAGCAGTTGGAAATTAAATTCCAACACTCCCCCTTAATTTCAACTGCTGGGTTTTCCTGCATTCCCAGGAACTTCCTGAAATAATTAAAACTATTCTGAGCTAATGGTTTTGTGAGGATATCAGCAAATTGATCCTCTGTTCTGCAGTGCTACAAAACAATCTCACCATTGTTAACCAATTCACGTATGAAGTGAAACTTGGTGTCTATGTGCTTTGTCCTTTTACGAAAAATAGAATTTTTTGATAAAGCTATCGCTAAGCTATTATCATAGTAAATCACTGTCCCTTTTATCTGTTCTTGGCATAAAATTTTCAACATTCTTCTCATCCAAACTTCTTGACACGCTACTGTTATAGCTGCCACATACTCTGCCTCTACTGTAGATAATGCTACAATGGGTTGTTTCTTAGAAGCCCATGAAATGGCTCTTGAACCCATATGAAAAACATAACCAGAAGTACTTTTTTGGTCATCAATACTTCCAGCCCAATCACTGTTAGTATAACCAATTAATTCTAAATTTTCTGTAGCAGTATATAAAATACCAAACCTTTTAGTACCTTTAACATACCTCAGAATTCTCTTCGCTGCCTGCCAATGTGCATCCTTTGGCTTCTCCATGAATCTGGAAATCAAACTAACAACATGCATTATGTCGGGCCTAGTTGCAGTCAAATACATGAGGCTGCCAACTATGCTCTTGTACAAGCTAGGATCAAAATCCTTGCTACTGTCCTCTCTGCTGAGTTTTAATCCCATCACTATGGGAGTGATTGCTGCTTTGCTCTCCTGCATATTAAATCTTTCCAGCACTTCATTAACATATTTTTCCTGTGAGATAAAAATCCCATTTTCATCTTGTTCTACTTCTATTCCTAAGAATTATTTCAACAAACCCATGTCAGTCATCTCAAATTCTTCTTTCATGACTGTTTTAAAATTTTCAATAAGGTAATCATCATTACCTGTGAAAATAACATCATCAACATACAAAACTACAATCAATATTTTTCCATCTTTTTCTTTGATGTAGAGGGTGGGTTCTCCCTCACACTTTTCAAATCCATTTTCCAGTAGATATGAATCTATCCTACTGTACCACGCTCCTGGCACTTTCTTCAGCCCATAAAGAGCTTTCTTCAACTTCCACACTTTGTGCTCTTGGCCTTTATTTTCATAGCCGAGAGGTTGTTCAATGTAAACCTCTTCCATTAACACTCCATTTAGGAATGCTAACTTCACGTCCATTTGGTAAAATTTCCACTTGTTTTGTGCTGCTATGGACAACACTGCTCTCACGGTTTCCATTCTAGCAACCGGTGCGAAAGTTTCCTCATAATCTATTCCATGCTTCTGCTTATATCCCTTGACAACAAGTCTTGCCTTGTGTCTCTCTATTTTTCCTTCACCATTACTCTTGGTCTTGTAGACCCATTTAACTCCAATGAAATCTTTACCTTTTGGGAGTTCAACCAAATCCCATGTCTTGTTTCTTTCTATGTCATTAATCTCCTCATCCATAGCTTCTATCCATTTCCTATCCTTAATAGCATCCTCAAAATGAATAGGGTCATCAACATGAAAATATAAAGAAAACAAAGAATTGATATCTTCATTTGCTACCTCTTGTTCATAAATGTCATTCAAATTTCTGAACTTCTTACCTCTTTCATTAGGTGTACAAATGCTTGAAGAAGCACTTGAATTTCCTGCTTGTGGTGTGCTTGGGGAAACACTTTCATTTCTCCTCAAGGGTGTGCCTTGCTGCCCTTGTGTTGGAGCTGCTGTTTGGGGATGTATTTCAGCCAACTCATCATCATTTTCATCATGAGATAAACAGTGTTTAACATTCACTGTTTTCTCTATGCTTCCATCTCGAGCTTCCTCTTCAATAAATTGAACATCTCTGCTCACAATAAACTTCTTGGTGGATGGGTTGTATAACCTGTAAGCCTTGTATTCCTCACTGTATCCAATGAAAATACACTTCTCCCCCTTTCTGTCCAACTTCTTCCTTAGCTGATCTGGTATGTGTGCATAAGCCACACATCCAAAAACTTTCTTGTGTGTGACACCTTGCTTTGTGCCACTCCATGCCTCTTCCGGCACTTTGTTCATAACTGCTTTTGTAGGGCACCTATTCAAAATGTACGCTGCACAATGTACAGCTTCAACCCAATAATCATTAGGCAAATGCTTTTCCTTTAACATACTCCTTGCCATGTCCATTATGGTTCTATTCTTCCTTTCGGATACTCTATTTTGCTGCGGAGTATATCTAGTTGTAAACTGATTTTGAATACCATTTTCTCTACAAAAACGTAGAAAATATTTAGAGATATACTCACCTCCTCTATCAATCCTTAGGACTTCGATGTGCAGCCCACTTTGGTTTTCCACAAGTGCTTTGAAATTGCAGAATCTTTCAAACATTTCACTTTTGTTTTTCAAAAAGTAAACCCAAGTTTTTCTTGTAAAATCATCTATGAATGTTAGCACATAGTGGTTGCTAGCAAGCAATGGAGTTTGCATCGGTCCACACAAATCTGACTGGACAATCTCTAAGGGTGCCTTTGCGCTTATGCTTTTCCCAGAAGGAAAACTTTCTCTGTGTTGTTTCCCCAAGATACAACCTTCACAAAGGCTATCCGGTTTCTCTATCAATGTTAAACCTCTTACCATTCCTTTTCTATTCAACAAGTTAAGACCTCCAAAGTTGAGATGTCCAAATCTCAAGTGCCACAACCAATTTTCATCTTTTGGTTCACTTTGGATAGCCTCTTGTGCCATTGCTTCTTTTTCTTCACCATTCTTCAAATCTGCTCTCATTCTGAGAGGGAACATCATGTTTCTTGGCATCTTCACTTCAGCAATACATTGTTTGCTGGGTGGTTTATCCATGATGGTACAAACATCATCCTCAAAAAATACATTGTACCCCTTTTGAACAAGTTTTCCAATACTTAAGAGGCTACACTTCATTCCTGGAACATAATAAACATCTGCTATGGATTTCTTTGCACCTTTCCTTGTTAAAACATTTACATTTCCTTTTCCCATAACAGAAACTTTGCTATCAGTTCCTAGTGTGACTTGTGACTTCACACTCTCATCTAACATAGAAAACATTGCTATATTTCTTGTCATACGGTTACTGCAACCGGAGTCTAGAAACCATAAATCCTCACTTTTTTCTTCAGCCATATTACAAGCTAAAAACAAATTATTTTGGCTGATATTTTCTTTAGTGAAATTTTCACTAGTTCTACTTCCCATATCATGTTGCTTCTTTCTACATTCATTAGCATAATGACCATATGTTTTACAATAGTGACATTGGACATTGGACTTATCATACCTTTGTCCATGCACATGCTGGTGTCCACCTTGCTGGTTGTTGCATTGGCCGTGACTCTGATTTTGACTGTTGCTCCTTCCATGTGAATGTGAAGGGCTGACCCTTCCACCTCTGTTTTGGATTCTGCCTCTTCCTCTTCCTCTGCCTTGCCCTCTTCCTCTTCCGAAAGACATATGGGTCTTAAAGGCATGCTCAAGAGATGATTTTTCACTTCTACCCAATCTCTGCTCATGGGTTATCAGTGATGCATGTAGCTCATCCACTAAAAACTTTGTGAGATCCTTAGTCTCCTCTATGGTGGTGACAATCACTTTGAATATTGAGGGTAGACTCCTCAAGAGTTTTTCCACAATCCTCTTGTCTTCAAGAGTCTCTCCATAAGATCTTATTTGTGTGACCATTCCAATCACATGAGTGAAGAATGAATCAATAGTATCTGACTCTTTCATACAGAGAGTCTCAAAGTCTCTCCTCAGCAACTGAAGTTTTTCTGTCTTCACTCTTTCCATGCCTTGATAGGCTATCTTGAGAGTTTCCCATGCTTCTTTGGATCTCTTGGTTGTTTCTATCCTAGAAAACACACTCTCATGCACTGCTTGATACAAAAAGAAGAGAGCTTTGGAGTCTTTCTTCTTATTTCTCTTCAGCAACTCTTTCTCTGCCTGAGTTAAATCATCTAACTCTTCTTCATCTGCTGGCTCATAAAAGCCATCCTCAACAAATTCCCATAAGTCTTGGGAAACAAATAAATCTCTCATATTTATTGACCAGTAGTCATAATTTTTCCCATTAAATTGTGGGAGGTGGATATTTCCCATACACATACCAGTGCTGGCTCCAACCATTCTTGCACTCTTAAATATGATTCAAAAACACTTGAATGTGTATATAAAATAACTGATTGTTCTGCAACAGTAACACAATAAAATGTATAGAGAAATACTTTGAATCCTTTTTGGCTGAGTCTTCACGCTGCTGGAGAAGCTGCTGCAACAAAGAACTCCTTCCTTCAGCTTCTTTGACCTTCAAAGAGCTTGGACTAGCTCTGATACCATGTTGGAATATATGAAAATTCCATAACAACAAATGGAGAATAAAACTCCCCTCTTTAACATAGAGAAAATATTAAAATTGCATTCACAGTGACAGAGTTTCCACACTTAAATACAAACTTCAATTTCTTAAAAAAAAAACTGTTACAAATTCTTCCTCAAGAGAGGGCTTAGAAAAAAAATAGTTTGACTGCTGCAAACACAGTGGAGAACTATCACTCTGTCATTCACAAAAAAACACTCTGTCTCTCTAAAACATACACTACTGTGTATACAAATATTTCACACTACTGTGCAAAACACAAAACACTCTGTCTCTCTGTTTTACTATTTTCAGCCTTCTGGCAATAATAAAACATTACACAACAAACTCACAATGCACAGCATTCTCTATTTTCAATGCTCACGGCATATGCTTTTATATGAAACATTACAATAATATATATTATAAATATCATATATTTATAATATATAAAATAACCAAAAGTAAAAACTTAAATATTACTGCTGTAATAAAACATTAACTTATGTAAAAAGTTAAAACAACATTGTCGTGAATAAAACAATTTAAACCAAAAAACTATAACATAATTTTTAAAACATTATTTCCCTTTTATTTCTTTTCATTTATATATTTTAGGGGCTTCGTGAAAGACTTTCACGTGAGCTCTCATACTCCCCCGAAATCCTTTGTGAGTGTAAAGTGGTGGGTCCAGCTGAGGATGATGTCAGCTGCTCCGGCAGTCTCCACTCCTCCAGCTGCTCGAGCTATGCTACCCCTCCGGAATATTTCCGCCTCTGGAATAAATATGTTTGGTGGGATTTTAATGCAGTTGTTGCTGCTGATAAGAGCAACACTTCCACCGCTTCTTCATTTAAAGCTGCCGCTCGTCAACTTGCCATCAAACTTAACTCTACCGCCTTTCAATCCTTTCACAATTAAATTCTGTTGTCCTGCTAACTTATACGGGCAGTTGGAAATTAAATTCCAACACTATAGTCCCATTGTCACAGGCAGGGACTAATAATGATTATCTAAAAAACCATAATACCGAGTCACATTATGATCTTATCATATCTCTGATCTGTCATACAATGCAGGACTAATCGACCTCTAGTGACGTGACAAGATCTGCTCATGAATTGTTTATTAGACAAAGCTTACAAGAGCTAGGTGAAAGAAGTATGTTGTTCAATGATAAACAGGACAACTCTATATGTTGTAGAATAATCTTGGAACAGGTGATGGATCCAAGCCTTTAGAGACACATAATTTTTATTAATATGCTAACTCAGGAAGGGGTTGATAGTCATAATATTCCTTCAGAAATATCCTTAAAGTATGCATATGATGTTTCAACAAATTCAGAACCACCGGCTAATAAAAATGTCACATATTATAGAGTTGCATGTGTTTATGTTGTCAAAAGACCTTGAGTAATCAACACTTCCAGTTTTCAGCAAGTTCCTTGATTAACTAATATACCAGAGCAAATTAAATTCAAGCAAATGAAAGGATTCTCAATAGAGCCATACCTTTAAAAAAAATTCCAAGCCCAACCAATAATGGCATACAATTTAATGCCACCAAAATTTATATCACTTAAAAGAGCTGAGACATAATCTTGATTATGAAAAGCTTTTCAGAATTGCTTCTAGAAAAACCAATAAAGGAATTAGGGCAAGGTTACTTTTCTTCTACAAATATAGTCTTCACGTGGATGATACCATAGTGTAAGAGACTTCAACTTAGATATTTACATGCTTAGTATTATATGAGTCAACAAAATCCCTTGAGAAATCAGTGCATATTTTCCATCTTACAAACAAACATTTTTCTTAGGAATTAGACCACATAGAAAGGAGTAGATATGATGATCTTAACATGCTATTCTTAGGCTTGTACAATGGAACTTCATTAGAACGCTTTTATAATTCAAAACCCCTCAAGATACCGACTAGACAAAATGGGTTATCTTAGGTCTCCATGGGCTTGTGAGCTACCACTTATACACGTATTTTTCCATAAGGAGGAGCTTCCAACAAACAAGAATTGCCATAAAAATTCCACAATTTGACACAAATATTGTCGTAGAGAATTTAGAACGTTTTTTGAACTTCGATGAAGAATATAGGGATAAGAAGACCACCTGCAAATATAATTAAACGCTATTGAATCCCAATTAATAACTTTAAGAGTGAAACCCTCATCAACGAATGTATAAGTAGAGTGTTGCTTCCACAAGGCCAAGGATAGTAGAGCAAAAAGAAATGAAGCCTTTCTTAATAGTGTTCCACATATTCAAATTGAATGGAGAAGAATCAATGTAAACCATGTGTCTTGGAAGGCAATTACACTCAGTTTTTATAGAGGTTGAGTAATATTTCGCATAAAGTTGACTTAACCATCCTTAGGAGGGAAATCAAAATTTTTAATTTCAAATTAGATCGAGCCAAAAGGCCATGTTTAATTTAGATTGAATTTCATTTTGAGTGAAGCCAAAATTACTTTTTAATTTTAGAACCCTTTTAGAAATATTAAAGCAATTGCATTCATCCCTTAATTAAAACACCCTTCCCAACTATAGTCAAGCCAATAATATTATGCCACATCAACAACTAGTTTGGGCTTTTGACTATAAGTAGGGGGCTTCAAATTAATCAACTATATCTCTCAAACCATGAAAACCCACGAAGTGTGCCACATACCACCGGAATCGTCACGACGAAGAGAATCCAATTGGGAGCATCTCTAAGGAAAATTCATTGATATGAATCTTCAACATCCTCAAAAAATGTGAGGCTTCAACCTTACATCTTGGGGCACTGATCTTCAATTGGGAATATCTCTTTATCTAGAAGGACCCACAAGATGCTTAACATATGAGCAGAATTTGTTTGATGAAGGCTAACAACCTAGAGGCATCCCATGCCAAGAATCATGACGAATGGGATAAACAACTTCGTGACAAGTGCGAGGTGTGATTATCTTCTAAGGAATCCAAAACCTAGAGCTAGGTTTTCATCAATGCATCATCTCATCCATGCTTGCTTTCATACCAATGATATCATTGATAATATCCTACACATGCTTTGACATTAATGACAACATAGTCAACACTATGATGATAGATGCTTGGTTGAATACCCTTAGTTTAGGTACACTTTCCTACATATATATATATATATATATATATATATATATATATATATATATATATATATATATATATATATATATATATATATATATATAGTCCAAGGGGTCCACTCAACTAGTTGTCACCAATGTTGTTGGGAATTTGGCCATTTTTGTGCTAGTAGTTCTTAGTTCCAATACTAGGTTAGGTGCACTAATTTACACTAACAAGTTTACTATGGATGCATCCCTTATTTTTCTCCACAATGTTTTTATAGAATACACACACATGCATACACATTTAAGGAAAAATTTGTAGGATCTTCTCTTCTTCCACAATATATTTTGATGTAAGGTTGCTTAATCTATAGTTACAATAGTGGTGGGTAATCTTGTGAGACTTTGCCAAACTTGAACCTCAATTGAACTAGATCTAAACATTTCACAATGAACTATGACTTCAAACAATATGTTCTAACTAATTAAACTAACCCATTGAACTTAATATATTTACACACATACACTTTTTATAAATTTTCTTCTTTCTTTTGTTTTTTCAATTTATTAAACAAATAAAAAATTTGATATCTAATAATTAATTATTATTTTATTATTTGATTGCATACAAATATATAGAAAATAATTATAATTTAAAAAAAATATAAAAATTAGGTCCCTTGGGCCACCGACGGACTGAAGTCGGGGGCCAAGTCAATTCTTAGAATCGGCTTTGAGCCTGCTAGTGACCCAAGGTGCAGCTCCACCCACCCACGGCAAGCGGCCTGTAGCAGTTCCACCCACCCATGACAAACTACCCCTCGGGCCACCAACGATTCAAAACTGATTCTCAAAAAAATATACAAATAATATTAGATATTTACATTTGAATATCCCTCATTTCTTGACCCCATATAACACAACCAAAATTATACATTGAAAATAATAGATAATATTTATAATAAAGAAAATATGCAAAATGATATTAGGTATTTAAATTTGAATATCCATCATTACTTGAACCATATAACACAACTAAAATATGCATTGAAAATAATGGATAGTGTTTATAAATTATATACTTTCAATAATGGATAGTGTTCATAAATGACCTATATATATCATTAATGACCGAGAATATACAGAAAGGAGGAGCTATGAACGAATGTTGTTGACATGTAAGTTGTTGAACAGTTAATTTGATTATCCACACATAAAGAGCTAGGAGATCTATGAATGAATATGGTTGAAATGAACTTGTTGGAGTGTCAATTTGTCAATATGAATAGTTTAACAATTAAGAGTGTTCATGTGAACATTAAATGTGCTGCAGATGAGTAAGCTGTTATTTATTATCATGATTAATGCCAGTGGATATCATGCATCATTGTCATAGATTACAATGAATGAATAAAGAAAATATTATTAAATTATTTGTTCTTAGATCAATTTTCTTCTAAAATGAGAGTAATGCTCGACAGCTATCATTCAAACAAATTGGTTGTGTTGTTTCCAATGATACTTTTCCATCGAATCAGCAATAAATATATGCTATTATTTAGCACATTAATGTCTCCACGACCATAAGTTTTTCAATATACTCCAAAACATGGAAACTACCAACTTCTAGGTTTCATTTTCCTTGAGATTTTGAAACTTGCACAAAGTTCAGGACTCAATGTCAAGTCATATGGGAGCATATGATTTTGATCTTTGCATATTTATAGTTAATTGTTTGTATTTATTTTTATATTTGGAGATTCCAATGCATGTAAAGATAATATTAGATTTATGATGTTTGCATCGGTATACATAAATATTTGAACTTTGTGATATAATAGACATTTTGGATGTGGAACAAAAATAGGATTTGTTTTTTTTTCAATGATACTTTTATGTATGTATTTGTGTGGGAATTTTTTTCAATTGAATTTGTATATATTTTTTAAAATATTAAATTTATATATGTCTATGTTTTTATGGGTTTTGGGAAATTTTATATAATTTTTTTGAAGTTTAATATTGTTGATAAACATTATGTTATTTAGATATTGTGACATTATCTTTTTTGGGCATTATTTTTAGTGGTTTTATATATATATATATATATATATTTTGGAAAAGTTTATAGGCATTTCATTGTATTTTTAGATGGTACCTAGTATAAACTTATTGATGTTGATTATGGCACTTGGTTTAATAGGGACATAAAGTGAGGTGTGTGTTAGAGGTAGTTAGTTTAAGAAAATGATTTGGAGCTCTCCTAGATGTAGCTCAGAACAATAAAAAACTTGAGTTATTTCAATATAATATTCCTCATG